>OZ025248.1:2486929-2696647 GCA_964019135.1 Arenicola marina | reverse complement strand
CAATCGTGACACACGTGCAGAATGGTTTACATTTAATGTATACTTGAATGTCATACATAAAAGTTGTTACGTTATTCCATAGTTCATTGTACTCTGATACATAACTTTAACATAATTGAAACAATGTTTTACATCATGACTACATCAACCCAAGCTTACTGGTTTCAGTCCAGAAATGTACAGAATACACATGTATTCGTTTTATCATTGCCTACGGGTTCCACGAGTGTTACATAAATACGCAAACATGACATATGAAACACTGAATACATAAACTTATATTTTCCTTTCACGGTTGTCTATCCCGAATGTGACGTAAACTTGATGACATATAAAAGCTAAAACATGTAGAATGCTATTCATACGTTTCATGATTGTCAAATGAGCTGCACGTATGTAACACATAACTTATACTTGATGAAATGAAAAATAAAACTTGCAAAATACTTTCGTATTCGATTTGTTAATTATATCTTATTGCCTAAGTATTTCTCATTTGATCTTTAAAACATTACACATTACATTACTGCTAGAGACTCTACCGGTACAATAGCTATACATAAAAGTTATTACTTTCGTTCACTGTATTCTGATAAATAACTTCAACATAATTAAAATATTTATTTTACTAAACATATCATTGTTACATAAATCACTACTTGCGATGCTCGATCGAAAAACCTAACACTACATCTTTCATTAAACATGTCACTCATCATTCAGACCTAACTACACTGATCATACTGTTTTTCATATTTGTCTCATCCCAGATGATAACAGTGACACCTATATCCTGTTATTGGGTTCGTTGGCAAACTGCTGCCCACTCCAAATTACATCACTTGCGTTGCAAAATGTCTATGTTCCACCAAACATTTTAGTGTAACCTGGTTTAAATTTAAAGTTCACTCGCAATACATAAACAATTATTACTTTATTTCATATTTCACCGTAGGATGATACATAACTTCAATATCATGGAAAAAAAATTTCATTATTATTACTACATAAAGCTGAGCTCCCTTGCATTGAATACCGAAATCTATAGTATACATATGTATTCTTTAACGGTTATCTATTAAGTACCCGAATGTGTCATAAAATATAAGTTTGATGATATATGAATAGCAAAACGTAGAATGCTACCTATGTTTCACAATTGTCTAATGAGCTACATAAATGTTGCACATAACTTAGACTTTATGACATATGAACCATAAAACTTACAGAATACGTACATATTCGTTACACAATTGTCTAAGTATTGATCCGAATGGTGCATAAAACATAAACTTGATTGCATATGAATCATGTAATACACAAAACTTATATAATAATTACATATTTTTACCATTGTCTAATCCAGTTATGCGAATACTGCACAACATTTAATTCATAATTCAATGAAACATAAACTTATCTATCCCTATTATCATTGCCGTATATTACACATAAATCTTTCAAATTAAATAACACGTTACAAATATATCTTAACATCTTCAACCATAGCAGTACCACGTATAGAGGTAACAACACCTCATTCCTCCCTACCTTGATATCATTTATAAAAATATGGCACGCAAGCATCTCCACTCCGAAAGATGAATCCCCTCAATGCTCCACTCACTCGTCTCATATCCTAACATTGACATTGCTAGAATAGTGCACACACGCCCCTAATCTCTCTATCATAGTACCTATTCTCTCACCACACAACTCTCTACCCCTCACCTCTTAACATAACGTATTTTCCAAAAATAGAAACCGCATGTATGTCCCCTGCATCCTCTCTGAGATGGCTACATCACTGATTATTCAGACGTAATTCCTGTGATCATACCGTTTTCATTTCACATTTGTCTCAACACAGTTTATAACAGGGCCAGCTATAGCCCGTTATTCTCTTAATCGTTGGTAAACTTCCAGCGCAACCTTAATTTACACCACTAACTTTAACTGCATTAAATATAGAAATTTATAGTATACATAAGTATTCTTGACGGTTGTCTATTGAGTCTCCTAATGCGGCATAAAATAGAAACTTGATGCTATATGAAATGCTAAACATGTAAAATGCTACCTATTTGTTTCACAATTTTCTAGTGAGCTACATACATGTGGCACATAACTCGCTCGCACTATGGTAGTCTAAGAACGGGCCTCGTCCTTCGTAAAAGAGGATCGAGTATAAACTAACGGGTACATAAATCTCCGACAAACCCTCACAGTAGTCTGATTAAACACTCAATCCCTTCGAAAGGCCACTACATCGTGATCTTTAGACTGACTGTCTCCATATCTCATCTAACGTGCGTGATGCCCGACAACACTATTAGTTATAAGAAAAACGAGTCGATCACTTCCTATTAAAGACATACATTTAAAAATACCAACTACACAAAGGAGAACTTATAAACGTCAGAACTCATGTTCTCAATCGAAAACAGGGAACTCAATTCAATATGCTCTCGACATTATCGTCCGCTCACCTCAACTCGAAATCCGATGAACAGCCAGCAGGGGTGAACTTCGCACACCCCCATTACATCCATCCGCCTCCCCTCACCTTCAAGCCCACAAAAAAAGAGACAAGGCTCAACACGCTCAGTGGTGACTAGTACTGGCTTTCCCTCGCGACACGCTTCGGTGACTCCACCGGTCTGGGTAGCCTCTCAAATTAATGCATTGGTGTCCTTGGGGTGCGGGCGGGGGAGGGGAGGGGAGGGGGGTCAGGAGAACATCACTCACTCATAGGTGGTAGTAAGGAGGGGCGACAAGCTAAATAGGGGCGCGACTCGATGAACTCGGTGAATGCGGCAACCATGTAGGAAAAACGGTCGGACTAGGAGGGAGAGGGAAAAAGGGGCTGAGGGAGGGCGACTAATTTTACAGGATAACTGCTGTCCTTGCAGTTATCTGCCGATGACACACCTTAACGTCACTACATGATTGTGAATACCGTTCACCGTCATGGTTGGGTGAGGGTAGGAGGGGATCGGCTTTCGGGGAGGGAGGGGCGGGGGCCGTAATATCGAGAGTTGGTCGGTGGATGAGGAACAGGGGGTTGGCGCCCTCTTATTGTGAGAGAAAAGAGTTATGACAGTTGTTTGATGAGTCAGTCTATTATTTCAATACTAATAAGCGCCTGTATGCTCTCCTCCTCAGGTAGTTTTTCATCTGCAAGCAATTAATACGTCGACCAGAAAGGTCAATGGGTTGAGCTCTACAACATAAGCAACCAGCTGTCAAGTATTAATTGTCTTCTCTAACCGCTCCTCCCATGGCAGCTATAGGTGTAGGGATAACAGTCGGAGGGAGGGGGAGAAAGGGGTATCGGGACTAAGAGAGGGCGACTGATTTGACAAGATAATTATGAACTACTGACCTTGCAGTTAACCCGCGATGACTCATCCATGACGTCACTCCGTGATTGTGAAATACCGTTCACTGTCATGGTAGGGAGGGTGTAGTAAGGGGTCTAGCTAGTTGAGTCGGGGGGGGGGGGGGCAGTGGCTGAGGTAGTGGGGGGGTGGGCGTGAACAGGGGTGGGGAGGAAGGGGTGATTTGCATAGTGGGGGAGGAGAGGAAGGGTGATGTGCATAGGGGGGGGGGGACGGGGGAGAGTTGCCATTCACGCGCCAGGTGGCGATGGGAGACCGCCGCGCATTCGCGCCGGCAAAAGCGTTACCCCCAAGAAGCGTTACCCCCAAGGAAAGTTACATTCAACTGACTTCTTCTTTACTACTATTGTCCACCATTTAAAAACATGGCCGCCATGGCCGTCGGGGATCAAATCTGACTCGACACTTAACTAAATTCTATTAGACATGAATTTCTAACATGTGAGCCAAATTTCATCCTTTACCACAAAATGACATGACATCCTGTAGTACAATTCGGTAATACTCCATGTGTTTAATGGTCAGCTAGAAAAGATCTAAAACACACGTTCATTATTGAAATGTAGTATTGCAAAGGAGGGAAGACGGACGCGCACGCACGTACAAACGTATGTAATTGTTTTCTTTCTTTTTCATAATTTAAAACACGTGGTAAGACGTCTGACACCTACCCGCAATCTCGAACTTGATCATGTTCATACTATCTCCTCGACGCAAGGTCTCACGATCAGTTGCATTCATCAGTCGATTAAATTCCACTTTGGCTTTCCATGGTTTTATAAGTCAGCATATGTCGTAATTAGATATTTCCTTAGATAAATTACAATGCGAGGTTTCGTGAAGGTATATAGAAACACTTATGAGGTGCAGTATGGGAACATCAGTTATGTTTTTTTAAATTTGGAAAAAGGCCGCCCTTTCTAAAATGGAGGATACCGGTTACCAGCAGTCTGTTTCGGACAGGCAAGCTGGTTCCCAGCGAAGTTGAGACAGCACTTCTCAATGTACATATATATGAATGAATCTACAATGCAACCTAACGGGTTTTAGAACAGACAGCGCCACGCTCCTTCACACGCTCAAAACACTATTGGTGGTCCGGAATTGGGGCTTGACCCATGAGGATTGTGGGGGGGAAGGGGGGCGAGGCTTTTTCGTTTGGGGAGACGTGTCCGGAAAATTGTCTCTGGGGTGGTTGTCTGGGGGGGGGGGATTGTCCGGGGGGAGGGGTTGTTCGGGGGGGGGGGGTTGTCCGGGGGGAGCTGTCCGGGGGAGACTTCTCCTAGCGGGGAGTTGTCCCGGGGGGGGGGGAGCTGTCCGGGGGAGACTTCTCCTAGCGGGGAGTTGTCCGGGGGGGGGGGGATTTTGCCGCGTGGTAGCAACGTTTCAACTACCATACAACATCACGTCGAGGCAACGTGGTTACCACGTGATTTGGCTATCTATATTGCTCTCTAATGGTGCTGCACCTGCATTTTTTACTATCCCTTTGTGCCAAAAAGCGAATGTAGGTCCATACGGATTTTTTCGGGGCTTCAAAACTATATCAAGTAGATCAATAAACATATAAGCTTACTTATTTCGCGAAAAAAGTGAACAACTCTGTCGAGGAAGTTTTATGACCGGCTCACTCGCTGTCGACTGAACGTAAGAGCAAAGTCACAATGACATGTTGGATGGCCGAACTATAAAATGGGAAAAAAAAAATAAAAAAAATGAATTACGACTCCGCTGATCCCATGCGCACTGCCATTGCGAGACAACGCCTCAAAAAACTTACTTGCGCATTCTGAGACATAAGTTGTTCGTCAATTAAACTGCAATTCCAACTGTGACACAATTCATGCCCGTCGTCTTGTCCAAAAAGGCTTTCAACTTAACTTTTTGTGGCCAACTGGAAAGAAAGAAGCATAAGTTCAACGAATCAGACCCGTCCTACTCCATCACGTGACGAGAGCTGGCGCTATATTTATTTCGCGCTGTGCGAGAAGAACTGCGCAGAGTTGATTGGCTGACGGAACCGGACGGTGCTCCGTGCTTAAATCCCGAACAAGCGGCCCGCCAGCACACGTCCCGAGACAGGAAGCGGGCAGTACCAGGACAGTATTGGTAAGACACTGGCATATAGTTGGGTTCGCCCAATAACCTCGCCCTTTGCCTTTTATAGCCCTCCCCAGAGGCCGCATTCTCTCTGTATTTTCTCTCGTTGCGCTCATATAGGACTGAAACATGCAATATATTTCTCCACATTGCAGCTCTTTGCCATATACCCGTGTGTTTCAATAATTAACCTTCATATACTTTGCCATGACAATCATTGCGTACGTAGTTTGGATGTCTTCTTTTCAACATACTTTTTTTACAATTACCAACAAAACTGCATACTTTTTCTCTCATTCTCATATAACATAAAATTAAACTCTGATGGTTATAATTCTGATATACGCATTAAAAGACAGCTTTAGCCGATTTTTGTGTGAAGCTGGTATAGAGGCAAACAACCACCGGAAGATAAGCATCACAGGGCGTTGATGCTATGGCCATGACGTAGAGCATAAATAGGCTATCCCTAGGTTCCCTATGGTGGCTGTACAGTCCTATTTAGACTAGAGAGAGTTATTGCACTACTTATCGTATCCCTAAACGTAACCCGATGAGCAATCACGTCATCAGAACTCTGGGTGTTTCCTGACCTACATAAATACGTTTGCGGGATCCGTTTGCGGCCTGCACGGGACAACGTATAAATCGTGTTTCTCACGTTTTGCCCGTACGTATCACAGCCCAAGGGAATTTCCTTCATATGTCTTATTTTTCTGCGAATGCCTACTTCACAGATGCTTATATATTGCATTGACTTTCTTTAGAAGGGGCAAAGCAAAGGAATTGGTCGAATATAAGTGAAGCATTTTTCGCTCGTCAGCAGTATCCGTGGCACATCTGTGTTTATATCTGCGACTAAAACTGAGTGTACTAGAAAGAAAGACAATGGACGATGCTGGATTGCTTATAATTTCAGCAACGCTAGTTTTGCACAAACATTTTCCTCACAAAGAAGCATTACCGTGCAGTTGCAATTACTAAGTTGCTATTTCTTTCAACAAAAACACACAATTACACATAACAATACCCGAGACGTCCTCCTTAGCTGCAAGCCTTTTAGATCAGCAGCCCCCCTTCCCCCCCCCCCCCACCCCACCCCCGGCTATCCCCGAGCCATCCAAATCCGAAATAAATACCAGAAGGGAGGTGGAACTTTGCAAAAAGAATGTTACATGAATAGCATTGATGTATTACTTTCATTTATTCAGGTGTAACTGTAGTTCATTTCGTTTAAAAATATTATTGGCCAGGCAAGATCTTTCCGGAAAAGGGTGTTTTTCCGGAAATTAATATGGATAGGTGCTACCTAAAAAATGCGAGCGTATAATTATTAATTCAGATATTCCGAGGGGATACATAAATATTCGCAATTAATCTCAATTCGGTTGCTTAGGAACTCCCATTATGACGTCATGTTTATAACATTTTGACGTCACAACTACTCACTATGACAGCAGCCGATGGGCGGTCACCAAGAGCGCCCTGCTTGGCAACAGACATTTAGCGCGTCGCTTATAAATTAACTTTAATTTGAAGCCTACATACAGTGTTAACAATGAATCATTTATTCGTTAATTTTGTGGGGCAGCTGATTTAATTATTAAACACATGACATAATAGGCTTCGACCTCTCTTTGCTTGAATATATTTATGCACAGCTGATATTTACTCCGAATCCGAAAACGTCTCATGAGGGATGTACCGCGAAATGAAAGTCCTAAGCCTATGCTTGAAATGGACTTTGAATATGCATGCACTTGCGCTCGCTTAATTTGGCATCCTGAATTAATCCTGAAGAAACTGCTCTGTTACATATTGTTTGTGTTTTTGTTTGCTTAAATTTAAGAAAGCGAAATAAGTAATATAGATCTATTATATACATGACACTAAAACATATATTAACACTTTTAAACAAAACTGTTTAAACTCTTTGCTAGTTCTATTCTATTCTGTTTCTATTGTGATCGCCGTGAAGTTCGTAAATTGTGAAGAACACCCGTCGCTTTACGGTTGTCGACTGAACACCGACTGCAATAACTCATTTGTGCGCCGCGCGAGAGTAAAAAAACCGAAACGTAAACGTATCGGCGCTAATGCACGTATCGGGATGCGTATCAGTGGCGCGGAAACGTAGTGAAATAACTCTTATATTACAAGGAAACTCTTGGGAGGCAACTCTAGGGAATGGGGGTGGGGGGCTTAATGTGAACAACATTCCAAACGAAGTACCTTTGTCGTATATAATAATAGTACTTCCTTGTTATTGAAATCCCACGAAAGTTTGTCCTGTCAGGTCGGCGATGGGAGACGAAAATCGAACGTTTCGTGGTTACAAGAGTTGTTTCCAGCCGCCGAATAGACTTTGTGACCATTTGTTTTTCTACATTTATAATAAGGCTGTACAGTCACTACGGGATCTTATCGAGACCCCACGAGACAGGGATACTTATGCTCTATGCCTAGCATCAACGGCATGGACGTGCTGCCTACCTTCCGGGTTGCCCCCCCCCCCCCTTGGGAACTTGAACATACACTGTAAAAGTCGGGTTCTCCGAGCACCCCCCCCCCCACTCGGTCGCAAGTTTTCAGAGAGCAACCCCCCCCCCCTTTGCAAATTCCTAGATCTGCCCCTGCACGCTTCAAACAGTCTCATCGAACGGACCACATGGAGCATGCAGAGATAAATGTCTTATATTTAACTAATTATGATATTATAGTTAGCAATGCTTAGACCAAAGCGAACAAAAAATAGTTTCACACCCACTCGATTCTTCACGCGCAGCCGGCCGGTTCCCAACACTCAAACGTTGACCACCGCTATTAGCGCTCTGCTGGGGCCCCTGCTAGCAACACACCCGAGAAACTCCCAAAATTTTGTCCGGGAGAAAATGACGTACGTTCGCAAACGCCGTCTAGGTGGGCATATATTTCAATGTCTATGTGACATTAGGTTGGTTGATTATTCAGGACGCTCTAACCACATTTGGTCATCGCGTCAATGGGAAAAGGAAGGGAGAGTGGAGCCAAGTCTCCGGGGGTAACCCCCCTACTCTTTGCGAAGAAAGACATGGGATCTTTATCCTGCGACCGCATAGACATAACCACAGCGCGGCTCGAACTACCGACCCACGTGCCGTTAGGCTCTCATGTGAGCAGAACACTCAATGCGAGCGCTCTACCCACTGAGCTATCGCGCCGGCCCCTGTGACATTAGGAGCAATACGGCAGTAATCTCTAGCCGGTCTTGCAAATAATTCCATTGAAAATGAGCTTGTAACTGCAGGTTTTCGAAAGCTGCCACTGCTGCTCCCCAACACGCGATACGTTCTCACGGAATCCCTAAGTGTTATAGCGAGGTGGAACTACAATGAGTGCGGGTCACGCAGCTGCAGCAAGGCACCAGCGTGATGCGCACTCGTTCTAAGAGCACGTGTTTTTTTGTTGGTTCCCAAAACACCTAAACCGGAAATAGAACCCGCGAGAACTGTGCAGCCCTATTACATTGATAGCAATATTATATAGATCTAAATATTGATTAATTTGCATATTATTATTACAGACTTAGTTTCACGGTACAACACAAGATGGAGACAGGAGTCCTGCTGGTGTCCCTGGCTGCGCTCTTAGCGTGCTGTCAGGCAGCCACAGTGGAGGATCTGGAAACTCAGATGCAGCAGCTGAAGCTCTCGATGGACAAACTGACTCGGGACATGATGATCCAAGAGTACAGACAGGACGAGAACGCCAGGACGACCGCTGCCTCAGGGCTGCGTACCGTCAGGGGTACCATGGCCAAGGGCACCAAGTCCTACTACACGTCGAGCTACTTGCGACACGCCATCGCCGCTATCCACAACCACGGCAACAACGTGCGCACTTTGGGGATGGGTGAGCTGTCAGCCGTCCTCAATGGGGTCGAGTTCAGGACGCGACACAACGACTTCAGTCTGACGATGAAGAGTCAAGTTTCAAGCACGCTAGGCGAGACAGCGGACATCCCCTTCCCGGAGGTACCCCCGGAGGTGCTGGCCAAACCATCGGTGGACGAGCAGGTGGCGGAGATGCAGGAATGGTTCAAGGCGTGGCAGGCTGGTGATAGTAGCGTTAGAGACTACAGGCCTTACTTCAAGGCAGCCCTGTGCTACCTGGAGGGTGCCTGGCTCAGGACAAACGACAGCAATGACAATATTGATGAGATATTTTTCTCTGACAGACACCAGCTGAAAGCCGGGACCTGGACGGAGATGGAGGAGAGGATTCGCTTCTCGGCGCTGACGGGTCGTGACGACGAGGATGAAGGGTTGGCCTTCCTCCCAAGGAAAATCTTTGGTCAGGACGCGAACGGGATTCCCATCGTCGGGCAGTGGAACTATCAGATCCTCTGCCACCCGGTCGCCCAGGACCTTCCCCTGAACAGACTGAGAGTCGTAGACGATCTCAAGGCGCGCATGCAGCTGAGCTTGAAGATGAAACGGGAAGTCGGACTGCAGGACTTGGAGGTGAGCAGACTGGCCCGCTTCCAGCTCAACACAGTCGATCGAAACACATGGAAGGAGGAGAGCAGGTCGTGGACAATGCTGGACGAGTTGATGGGGCAGATCCCGGGTCTGAATAACTACGGTGGCGACCTGACGGACGACGCTTTTGATCTTGAGACCACGAACTACGACACCGGCGAGCCGCTCAACGCCGCCTTCTTCAACCGACTGTTTAAGGTGAACAACATCGGTGCCATGGGAACCAGAACTCGCGCACGAGTCTTCAACGACCCATCACTCTTCATGGCGATGACCACCCACCCCAGCGTGCTCAGCGCCGACTACGGATCCTGGAGCCAGAGATGGTCGTTCGCCATCCCCTTGGAGATCGTCTACATGACGCCGCTCAGTAAGTGGAACCCGTATGACATCGCGTACAAGGGGGACCACAAGACGACAGAGGCCGACACCGTGACCCAGGGACCCAGCGGCACGCGGGACGGTACCAGCCACCCGGACTTCGCCTACAACGGCACCCACAGCAAAACGTTCTTCATGACGCCTTCTCTGTTTTACGACGACTCCAGCGATACCGACGAGGACATGGCGGACACTAGCGGGGTGTTGTACTACGCTCTGGATCGTAACGGGAACGTCCGGGAAGTCCGAGCCACTGGAGTCCAGATCACACTGCCGGCGATCCCGAATGTTGGTCTCGTGCGGCTGCGCTACCCCATCATGCCCATCAGCGACGAGGGAAACTCCATCTGGAAGGAACTGCAGGCCCTGACCGACATCATGATGGAGCCAGACAGCTTCACCAGGATGTCTCGACACTACGCGCCGCGTCCGACCCTGGCTTGTCTGTCTGCGCCAGGGCCTCTCACTGACGACAGCGCGGAGGACAAGGCCAGCAATGCCTACGAGGCCGACATGGCGCAAGGCATCTTCACAGATGTGACCATGTACCTGCAGGCCTACAAGGATGCCGTGACCAACCCCCACTATCACACGGTAAACATAACGCCGGCCCAAATGTACCAGTTATGTCAGGGAGAGTTCGTCGCGATCACCACCGACACAGCGGAGAACCACGTCCACGAGCTGGAGGTAAAGAAAGTCTACGCCCTAATCCAGACCACAGGGTCGTACCGGGTGAAGTACATCACCAACCGCTGTGATGGCACAGTATGTGGTGACAGCGGGCACGGCCGCCGCCTGGTCTTCCAGCTGTAGTCTCCAGGAGCAATCAACTACAAAATGCCATGGCAAGGCGAAACACCTTTCAAATCAAATCAAAAATCGGCGAATCAAACCTCTTTTCATTTAAAACTTTTTCATCGATTTTAAACATATCGAGCATCGTAACAATCTGTGTAAGTGTAACAGCTGTCGATACTAGTTCCCGCTGGACCCACGCCGGATTCTCTGCAAACGTTCATTGCGTTGTTAACTTACTTGGAATGACGATATTATTTCATTGTTCTGCAATCAGGACTAAGGACATTTAATTCCTTTCGATTGTAATTCATAATTTGTGCCTCGCGCTTTAACATATAAGTACATAAATAAATAGATAAACAAGATTGAAGTGTTGTTTCCTGGGTTGAAGAGTAACTGATTACATCACGTGCTTACTCTTCATGATGGAAGCGGACGAATATGTACAAGCGAAATTAATAAATTGCTCGCCAAATAACTACGCGCTAGAAATCGTTTAACAAGTTGACCCTTTATTTATAAAGTCTCTTAACAAATTAGCGTATAACACCCGAGCATACATCTCCCGTAACACCCGAGCATACATTTCTCGTCACACCCGAGCATACATTTCTCGTCACACCCGAGCATACATCCTTCGTAACTCCCGAACATACATCTCTCGTAACTCCCGAACATACATCTCTCGTAACACCCGAGCATACATCTCCTGTAACACCCGAGCATACATCTCTCGTAACACCCGAGCATACATCTCTCGTAACACCCGAGCATACATCTCCTGTAACACCCGATCATACATCTCCTGTAACACCGGAGCATACATCTCTCGTAACACCCGAGCATACATCTCCTGTAACACCCGAGCATACATCTCCTGTAACACCCGAGCATACATCTCTCGTAATACCTGAGCATACATCTCTCGTAACACCCGAGCGAACATCCCTCTTAACACCCGAGCATACATCTCTCGTAACACCCGAGCATACATCTCCCGTAACACCCGAGCATACATCTCTCGTAACACCCGAGCATACATCTCCTGTAACACCCGAGCATACATCTCTCGTAACACTCGAGCATACATCTCTCGTAACACCCGAGCATACATCTCCTGTAACACCCGAGCATACATCTCTCGTAACACCCGAGCATACATCTCCCGTAACACCCGAGCATACATCTCTCGTAACACCCGAGCATACATCTCCCGTAACACCCGAGCATACATCTCTCGTAACACCCGAGCATACATCTCTCGTAACACCCGAGCATACATCTCCCGTAACACCAGAGCATACATCTCTCGTAACACCCGAGCATACATCTCCTGTAACACCCGAGCATACATTTCTCGTAACACCCGAGCAAACATCTCTCATAACACCCGAGCATACATCTCTCGTAACACCAGAGCATACATCTCTCGTAACACCCGAGCGAACATCTCTCGTAACACCAGAGCATACATCTCTCGTAACCCTAGAATACATCTCTCGTAACACCCGAGCATACATCTCTCGTAACACCAGAGCATACATCTCTCGTAACCCTAGAATACATCTCTCGTAACACCCGAGCATACATCTCCTGTAACACCCGAGCATACATCTCTCGTAACACCCGAGCATACATCTCTCGTAACACCCGAGCATACATCTCTCGTAACACCCTAGAATACATCTCTCGTAACACCAGAGCATACATCTCCTGTAACACCCGAGCATACAACTCTCGTAACACCCGAGCATACATCTCTCGTAACACCCTAGAATACATCTCTCGTAACACCCTAGAATACATCTCTCGTAACACCAGAGCATACATCTCTCGTAACCCTAGAATACATCTCTCGTAACACGCGAGCATACATCTCCTGTAACACCCGAGCATACATCTCTCGTAACACCCGAGCATACATCTCTCGTAACACCCGAGCATACATCTCTCGTAACACCCTAGAATACATCTCTCGTAACACCCGAGCATTCATCTCCTGTAACACCCGAGCATACATCTCTCGTAACACCCGAGCATACATCTCTCGTAACACCCGAGCATACATCTCTCGTAACACCCTAGAATACATCTCTCGTAACACCCGAGCATTCATCTCCTGTAACACCCGAGCATACATCTTCTGTAACACCCGAGCATACATCTCTCGTAACACCCGAGCATACATCTCTCGTAACACCAGAGCATACATCTCTCGTAACACCCTAGAATACATCTCTTGTAACACCCGAGCATACATCTCTCGTAACACCCGAGCATACATCTCTCGTAACACCCGAGCATACATCTCTCGTAACACCCGAGCATACATCTCTCGTAACACTCGAGCATACATCTCTCGTAACACCCGAGCATACATCTCCCGTAACACTCGAGCATACATCTCTTGTAACACCCGAGCATACATCTCTCGTAACACCCGAGATTACATCTCTCGTAACACCCGAGCATACATCTCTCGTAACACTCGAGCATACATCTCTCGTAACACCCGAGCATACATCTCTCGTAACACTCGAGCATACATCTCTCGTAACACCCGAGCATACATCTCCCGTAACACTCGAGCATACATCTCCTGTAACACCCGAGCATACATCTCTCGTAACACCCGAGCATACATCTCTCGTAACACCCGAGCATACATCTCTCGTAACACTCGAGCATACATCTCCTGTAACACCCGAGCATACATCTCTCGTAACACCCGAGCATACATATCTCGTAACACCCGAGCATACATCTCTCGTAACACCCGAGCATACATCTCTCGTAACACTCGAGCATACATTTCTCGTAACACCCGAGCATACATCTCTCGTAACACTCGAGCATACATCTCCTGTAACACCCGAGCATACATCTCTCGTAACACCCGAGCATACATATCTCGTAACACCCGAGCATACATCTCTCGTAACACCCGAGCATACACATCTCGTAACACCCGAGCATACATCTCTCGTAACACCCGAGCATACATCTCTCGTAACACCCGAGCATACATCTCTCGTAACACCCGAGCATACATCTCTCGTAACACCCGAGCATACATATCTCGTAACACCCGAGCATACATCTCTCGTAACACCCGAGCATACATCTCTCGTAACACCCGAGCATACATTTCTCGTAACACCAGAGCATGTATCTAGAACAGTAACACCCTAGTGAAGTTTCGCGAGACATGCGTGAAACGCAGGCCCTAACCATTGGATGGATCGCCACAGTTTGACCCCCCCCCCCGTTGACAGTCCTGGACCCCCCCCCCCCCGACAGTCCTGGACCCCCCCTCTGACAGACCTGCCAAGGGTAAGTTCATAGGGGGTAACACAAGGCATAACATTAATAAACAGGTAATTGTGACACCTTATAGTGGAGAGCTGGCGCGATATAACGAACCCCTCAACATGCTATTGATGTTATTATTTCGTATCCTGTCCCCACAGACTGTTAACTACATATCCCGCCTTTTGTAAAACGGAATTTAAATCATCAAAAGCTTTAAAATACCAATATGATCCGCTTATTATGGGTGAGTGGTCTCCTATAGCATAAACATTGCTTAAATAAAGCAGACGACAATTCCAAAAGAGCGCGAAAAGTGACCGACGGGAAAGTGACCTTAATACAAGAACAACACATTTCGTGCGTAAGAATACTGTTAATACATGTTCGCTTAATAAATGATCCCGCAGTTAGAAAACTATACAACGGAGCCATTACACAGGTAATTAATAACCATAGTGCATATTCAAAATAAACAAAAATAGCACCAAAAACCCTCAGCTCTCAATTATTATGAAAGAAAAAAAAATCGCGCTCAAACACACTAAGAGATACTCTAACATCCACCCGTATTTCTCCGAATATCGGAAAACAACGCGCAAGTCTTAAAGTGTGGCTCCTTCATCACGCGGTTCGAAAGAAAGTCTAGCTCTGATACATATATATAGCAAGCTTCCGAATTATACAATGTTTACCAATAACCACTTTGTCACACCAAAATAAATAACTATTGTACTCATAAACATATACTCTGCACCAAAGTCAGGACAGACGGCACTGTAACCTTCATCTCTTGTGGTTTATGTAAGCACAGAAGTGACCTAACGACTCCAGCAATGAAAATCCTGCAATTCGTGAGGCGGAAAGACAGGTAGGCACGGATCAGTGTTTCGGTTAACGGCTTGGGTGAGAAAACTGAGAGACCAAGTGACACCGTGCGTGTCTGGTCAAAATATAACTTTATCAGATACAACCTGGAGTGAATAAAGACAAAATTTGGGGCGGATACGGATTAAAACCTGAAGCGATATACGGATACAAACTGGAGTAAATATCGATACAAACTGGAGTAAATACGGATACAAACTGGATCGAATATGGATACAAACTGCAACGACTAGAAGTTACCGGAATTTCTTTAAATGACAAAAGCCACAGACGATAAGGCACTCTCATAACTAAACAAAGCAAACAAACTTGTTCGTTCACCAACAAAGTGAACATGGTTTTCGACGCCCAGCGCCCAGGAATCACGGAACGCCCATCATGTCGAGCAGGAGGTTTATTCGGCCGTTGATCCAGTCTTTCTGTTTCTGTCTGAGGCCGCTGACCCAGAGCTCCGGCAGCTGGCTGTACCCCGCCTTACACCCCAGCAGGGCGCCCGTCAGACAGCCGTTAGCCGCGCTGTCTCCGCCCAGCATCACAAGCTGGGTCAAGGTCGTCCTGCAAACAAAACGCCACCTGGTGGACTAATGGTGGCTTGGTGCGTTTTGTATTCCAGGCTTTACATGTGATATAGCGACATCTGGGGATAAGAATTTGGACGTCTTTTTCAAGGCGATTGTCGTTCGTATAATTATGCCAGGGAGTGGCTATGTGTAAAATAAATGGCATCAGGACATAATCATTAGTTTCTACACATTATCACAGAACCGCTATGAACTGCGATCTCACATAAGAAGAAAATGTAGCAAATATACAGTGGCATTTCCTTTCGTCTTATGTGTCAATGACAAATAACTTAATAATTGTGTTAAATGACTTCAATAAGATACGTTTGTTGACAAAATGGCGGGGATTTGTGCGGCTGGTCCATTAATGATCCGCACATGAAGCGTGTTGGTTCACTGGGACCATCAGTATAACTGCTTCACTGCTTATGGACAAAATTTACGTGAAACAAATACGTGTTTCAAAATGCATCTCATCAATACAGCATTGAAAGCTATATTTATCAATATTTGCCAACCTGTAGTCGCCTCCCATGCGAAGTCCAGCCACTGCGCACCCTAGCGGCTTAAATGTGGAGCTCGTTCGGGCCGACTCGTGCACATTGACGCTGTTAAGAAAGAATAAATCTAGTTACACATTTTCCGTATTGGATACTGGAGCTATACTTTTCAAAGATAAGACATGTCGATTGTCCTCACATTACTCTCATTCGACACATTCAAGTGAAGACCGCCTACTGTTTTTTAAGGTGAACTAATATTCTCAAACTGAAACATTACAGTGACTTTCACACAAACGACAACTGTTACAACAGAACAGAAATGTTATATTTCAAATAAGCAACTCCTCGAAGTAACTAAAATATACAATTTACAGATTAACAGCTGTTGTGCCGAAATCAATGTCACTCAAACCTAAAAGCTTAACGGAATGTAGTTTCAGTTATCCAGTGACCGTAAACAGGTCTCACCTGCCAAAGTCCGTAGCGGCCATGTGTCTGTCAAAGTCCTGTCTGTGTTCAGGATCAGTGAGGCGTACCGACGCCAGCTCCCTAGCCTTCTGGATCAGATCCTCGACGCTGTCCGGCTTGTTCAGGTTGTATAGGCCCTGGACAATAGTGGGTGACGTCATCACGTCAATCACGACGCAGGACGCCGGGCAGTGTTATACGTGTATCGGGCACATCTATACGTCACAGAGCAGGTATTGAGATGGGTCAATATCTATGGGTAAACTTATTATGTAATAAACCTGGAGTACACAGATATAGTACTAAACCACGTGATATGACTGGTGTACACCCTATGGGACGTAATGATGTGAATAGATCAGGTGATGTGACTGGTATACACACGAGACCACGTAATGATGTGACTAGATCACGTGATGTGACTGGTATACACACGAGACCACGTAATGATGTGAATAGATCATGTGATGTGACTGGTATACACACGAGACCACGTAATGATGTGACTAGATCACGTGATGTGACTGGTATACACACGAGACCACGTAATGATGTGACTAGATCACGTGATGTGACTGGTATACACACGAGACCACGTAATGATGTGAATAGATCATGTGATGTGACTGGTATACACACGAGACCACGTAATGATGTGACTAGATCACGTGATGTGACTGGTATACACACGAGACCACGTAATGATGTGACTAGATCACGTGATGTGACTGGTATACACACGTAATGATGTGAATAGATCACGTGATGTGATTGGCATACGCCCCACGTCACGTGATGCGATGTGGACACACACGATAGCAAGTGTTGCTTCTAGTGTACATGTTAGATCATATGATGTAATGGTCATATACATACGATTACGTGACGTCACTCATCAAAGTGTACACATAACGCTCTTCAGGTGTTTTTTTAATAGTAAATAATTACGCGTCGCGCAGACAGACGAGATGATATAAAGGTTAAGGTCAAAGATTGAGCATGTTCTCTTCCAACCTCCAGGGCTAAGCGGAGATACCACCATAAGCTGTACTATCTACTACATAAAACACAATGGCAGCAAGACATCGATCGTAGGATTTACGCAGTGTACAGGGGCATCACAGCACAGTCATATCCCGGACACAGCAATTAGGATAAAGAGGCCTTCACCGATCATCGTCCAAGCGGGTCTGAAATGGGTTCGGGAGACACCGCGTTACCTTCGCCATTGTTAAAAGAAAGAGGGGAATACTAGTGGGTAAGGTGTAGCAGAGACGCTAGAACAGGATCTACCGCCAGGGTAAGGTAGGCTGGCCTAGTCGCAATACACAGGAACTACCGCCAGGGTAAGGTGTAGCAGAGAAGCTAGAACAGGATCTACCGCCAGGGTAAGGTAGGCTGGCCTAGTCGCAATACACAGGATCTACCGCCAGGGTAAGGTAGGCTGGCCTAGTCGCAATACACAGGATCTACCGCCAGGGTAAGGTAGGCTGGCCTAGTCGCAATACACAGGATCTACCGCCAGGGTAAGGTAGGCTGGCATAGTCGCAATACACAGGATCTACCGCCAGGGTAAGGTAGGCTGGCCTAGTCGCAATACACAGGAACTACCGCCAGGGTAAGGTAGGCTGGCCTAGTCGCAATACACAGGAACTACCGCCAGGGTAAGGTAGGCTGGCCTAGTCGCAATACACAGGAACTACCGCCAGGGTAAGGTAGGCTGGCCTAGCCGCAATACACAGGATCTACCGCCAGGGTAAGGTAGGCTGGCCTAGTCGCAATACACAGGAACTACCGCCAGGGTAAGGTAGGCTGGCCTAGTCGCAATACACAGGATCTACCGCCAGGGTAAGGTAGGCTGGCCTAGTCGCAATACACAGGAACTACCGCCAGGGTAAGGTAGGCTGGCCTAGTCGCAATACACAGGATCTACCGCCAGGGTAAGGTAGGCTGGCCTAGTCGCAATACACAGGATCTACCGCCAGGGTAAGTTAGGCTGGCCTAGCCGCAATACACAGGATCTACCGCCAGGGTAAGGTAGGCTGGCCTAGTCGCAATACACAGGATCTACCGCCAGGGTAAGGTAGGCTGGCCTAGTCGCAATACACAGGATCTACCGCCAGAGTAAGGTAGGCTGGCCTAGCCGCAATACACAGGATCTACCGCCAGGGTAAGGTAGGCTGGCCTAGTCGCAATACACAGGATCTACCGCCAGGGTAAGGTAGGCTGGCCTAGTCGCAATACACAGGATCTACCGCCAGGGTAAGGTAGGCTGGCCTAGTCGCAATACACAGGATCTACCGCCAGAGTAAGGTAGGCTGGCCTAGCCGCAATACACAGGATCTACCGCCAGGGTAAGGTAGGCTGGCCTAGTCGCAATACACAGGATCTACCGCCAGGGTAAGGTAGGCTGACCTAGTCGCAATACACAGGATCTACCGCCAGGGTAAGGTAGGCTGGCCTAGTCGCAATACACAGGAACTACCGCCAGGGTAAGGTAGGCTGACCTAGTCGCAATACACAGGATCTACCGCCAGAGTAAGGTAGGCTGGCCTAGCCGCAATACACAGGCTCCCATGCCCGGTTTAAGGTCGGAGCTACAATGAGCGGTGAGCATGAAGTGTGGAGCAATCAACAGGCACAACTACAATGGTCAAGGGTCATTAGACCAGACAAAAAGCATGGCTTCACTTCAAAAAAAGCCTGTTTAGCAACCATATTGATCGAGGTCCGAAGCGTAGCAAGTGGTAAATTTTAGACTTGTTTATCACCACGGGTGTTTTGCTGCTTTGTAACAAATAACCAAGTCATCAAAATTGTTCCCCTCTGGAATAGACCGATCCAAGCTTACAACCAATCCTGTGGCAAGAAAAGGTCTTCCAAGTGCGTTATGTCCGACAAACAAAACAGAATGTCTCTTTGTTTGTCCTGTTCAGAGATGAGTACTTTTCACGTGTACCTACCATCAGCTACAGACTCAAGCGGGGACGGGGCTCAGGTCGGAGTTCGGAAAGGTGTACGTTAAGGATAGTTAAATTTACATACAGAGGCAAAAAGGCAACACGTAAAACAAGATGTAAGTTTGCCGACAGAGAAGATGGCCCTAGTTTACGAGGTGAGGTTATGAAAGACAACACGTAAAACAAGATGTAAGCTTGCCGACAGATGAGATGGCCCTAGTATACGAGGTAAGTGCAAGAAAGGCAACACGTAAAACAAGACAGAAGCTTGGCGACAGATGTGATGGCCCCAGTTTACGAGGTACATTGATCACGTGATGAAGGGAGGTTCTAATATTTTACGTACCTAAAGACCGACTTGGCGCGCGGACTATGTGGTGCCTATAATACGACCAATGTTCGCCCAAACAGCTCTCGAAGTAGACCATAATTACGCACTTCATGTTTTTGTAAATACCTTTTAGGGCGTTCACCTACAACCACTAACGTAGCCGTATTAGGGGAATGTGGCAGGTATCCACTGTATAATAATTATAATGTGAAATGTATTAAGTACTGGATAAAATTTCTGATGATACTAGACTCTCGAGAGCCACTTACATTAGGTTATGTGTTAAAGACCAACACGTAAAAAAAACTGGGTAACTAAAGTCAAAGAGTTTTTGTATAAATATTGTTTGGGGATCGTGTTCTTAACCCAGGAAAGTTGGTGATGTAAATATGTTTATAAAATAATTTGTTTCAAGCATGAAAGACTGTGCCCAACAAGATTGGAACAGCGATGTTAAGGACAGCAGTAAACTTCGGACTTATGCCTTGTTAAGGACTCTTCTGGGGCCAGAAAAATATTTATATTGTATAAACCTTAGAAATTTATGAAGAGCATTTTCAAAATTTAGATGTTTGGACCATCGTTTAGCCATTGAAAGCGGTATGAGACTAAATATATCCAGAGACGAAAGATACTGCCAACATTGTAGCCGTAAAGGTATATTTTATGTTGAAGACGAATTTCACTTTGTGTGTGTATGTGATCTATATATCGACAATTGTAAGAAATAATTATTGCATTTCAGACTTCATATTCGTAATGAAATCGAGAAATGACGAAATACTTCATCAGCTGGGTCGATTTATATACTATGCGGGGAGATTAATGGAAACAATTTAACTGGAACTGGTTCATACAGGGACAAGGAAGAACAAGTGCGTTTGTATATGTGTTTTGTACCATGGGCCTGAAGCCTTTTAGTGCAATCAACTTTTTATTATAATTCTGCGTGGCTGTCACAATAGTCAGATCAGTATACCTATATGGAATATGTCTGGTTCGTGGGACCGACCTGCGCCAGGTCGGAGTCTGTGAAGTTAGTTTTGGCACCCAAAACAAGACACTGGATCTATACAGCTCATATAATATACTATAGTCCCCGCCCGGACTCGCTCAATGTGTGTGAACGATTGTCTCATTTTCTATCATATAAGCTGGTCCTCATTGCTTCGATTCATCTCAAGACCCCGGTCAGCGAGCAAGGTATGACTGGACTGGATGGCAGGTTGATCGTTTATATTCAGAGAAGAGAAAGAAAGGACATAGTTGAGGCCCGCGGATGTTAGACAACGAGGGCAGAAAGGATTGGGTCCTGTAACTACAAGCTATCTAAGGATACTGGTTAACAGTATGATGGAGTACCGAGAGGCAGCTGTAGGTTATTAAAACAGTAATGGGCGAGGGGTAAACATGGGGAAGCGACCCGATCCCACAGATGTCGACGTTGGTTAAATAGCGTATATGTGTTAACTGCAGGGTATACTGCTTTATTGCGACAATTGCATTGTACGCTGTCACAATGGGTCCAATGGTACTCTGTCTTGGAGGGTACCCTGTCACAATGCGTTACTTGGAAGGTACGCAGTCATCGTCTAAAATCGGTCACTTCCAATAAACCCAGTGATAACGCTTGAACGTTATGGAGAGAGTTAATATAAGTCAAAGGTGAAATCAAAATACCACATTATTCAATTTGTAGACATGCCGAGGAGCCATAGGAAAATGAAGAAAACCCCATACCAGCTAACCAGCATGGTTATGGAGCACAACTACAAGTCGTCTCTTACCTTTCCAGACTAGGCACATGAGAAAAAAAAGTTTGGCATTATGATGGTGTCGTCTAAGTAGTCAGCGGCTAATTACAATTTCATTAAAATAATATAAACTTTTCCAAGCTCCATTCCACTTACAAAGCTAAAGCGATCTTGGAATATCTGACTTCCCAAACCCATCAAACTAGCGTAAGAATAGCGCACAGAAATGTTTTAACCAATCTGACAAGGCACCAAAACTACAAAAAGGCCACAAGCAGTAAATATATATATATATAGTAAAACTTTGTCAAGAATTTCAAAAGTGTAAATCCAACTTGTAGTACAAAAATCAGCAGTCATGATGAGCATGCGTGGCGACGGCGCATGCGCACTGACCTGGAGCATGAGGGCCACCATGGCGGCCGAGGTGAGGGCAGCGGTGAGGCAACGAGGGTCGGCGTGGGTAGCCTTACATATCCGCAGCGCATTGCTCTCCACCTCCTGTAGGCCGTGGAAGTGAGGGATCCCTGTAACAACACATCAGTAATGATATTAAAAGTACTTCAACCATGTAATGATTCGCAAGTTTAACGAGTTTTCACTTTAATCGTAGAACTATGACATATCTTCGTTATACTGCACTCGACTGTTGCCTGTGGAATAGCCCGCCCATCTTACTTGTCGCCTTCCTAGAGGGACAAGTGTGACTTATGCACGCGAGATCGACTTTCAGTGACAAGTCCCGGGACGTTCCACTAGAACATTGAAGGAGCACAATCCACAGGAACCGGAGCAGTACCATCCATATCACTTAAAGGCAAGCAGTATAACGTTACAAACATCACACTACACAGTTTAAGATGCGGGGGGGGGGGGGGGGCCCGTTATAGTGTCTATTATGCGAACGGCACATCTAGATTGGGGAAAAGCTATGCAAGTGTTGTAAAATAAACAGTGGAACGTCATCAAAACGCAAACATTTTTGCTGATACGTATATTAACCATCTAAAGCAAATAGCGTTAATACCATCCATGTCTAGTACATTTCTACAATACACCAATAAGTCATCATGGCCGATCGACCAATGCTTTGAATAGATGTGCAAGCTGCCATGGACGGCACCACGGGCTGGCGGCAAGCAGCTCGGCACGTGGCTCACCCAGGACGATGGCTCTGCACACGGCACCATTGTCGGAAAAGGCGTCGGGTTCCTGTTGGCGCAGCAGGTGCTGGTAGAGTTCTTTAGACACGCCGTGGGGGTCCTCCAGATAGCGGGGGTCACTCGTCACCTAGGCGACCATATGTATGTATTAGCACAGTGAGCACGAGAACGTGAAATCACACAGGACTCCCCAATACACGTTCTTCATAAATCTTGCATCCATAGATTTGTTCATACTGAACTTGTTTATAATATATAACTTTTCCTCGTACAGGTGACATAAACACATGTATGGTCCAAATAAAGAAATATTGTATCGTTTCTGGCGTACTTTGACTGGTCTCCGGCCCTGGTTGGTTGGTTATTCAGGACGCTTTAACCCCTTATGGTCATATCGCGTCAATGGGAGAAGGAAGGGAGAGTGGAGCCATGTCCCCGGGGGTAACCCCCCTACTCTTTACAAAGAGAGACATGGGATATTTTTCCTGCGACCACACAGACATGGCCACAGCAGGGCTCGAACCAGCGACCCACGTGCCGTTAGGCTCTCAGGTGACCAGAGCACTCTATGCGAGCGCTCTAGCCCACTGAGCTGTCGCGCCGGCCCCTCCAGCCCTGGTAAACGGCCCTCCGAGTTGTTATTATTGTTACTAGCAGGAGTAATATTATTATTATTAAAGCCACATACCTTAGTGATGGTGTTGCTGCAGACGATGCCCTCGGTGTCCCCCAGCTCCTGGAAGCCGTGCGTATTCCACGCCCAGAGCCGCTTGGCGAAGTCCAACTCATCCACGACACCAGCCCAGTGGACCAGAGAGTCCAGTACCAGCGCCTGCAGCGAGAGGGACAATGAGACAGGGATATGGCAAAGGGGGGCATGAAACATGATACAAAGGGACAGAGATATGGCACCGGGGGCATAAAACATGATACAAAGGGACAGGGATATGGCACCGGGGGGCATGAAACATGATACAAAGGGACAGGGATATGGCACCGGGGGGCATGAAACATGATACAAAGGGACAGGGATATGGCACCGGGGGCCATGAAACATGATACAAAGGGACAGGGATATGGCACAGGGGGGCATGAAACATGATACAAAGTGACAGGGATATGGCACCGGGGGGGCATGAAACATGATACAAAGGGACAGGGATATGGCACCGGGGGCCATGAAACATGATACAAAGGAACAGGGATATGGCACCGGGGGGCATGAAACATGATACAAAGGGACAGAGATATGGCGCCGGGGGCCATGAAACATGATAAAAAGGGACAGGGATATGGCACCGGGGGGCATGAAACATGATACAAAGGGACAGGTATATGGCACCGGGGGCCATGCAACATGATACAAAGGGACAGGGATATGGCACCGGGGGCCATAAAACATGATACAATGAGACAGGGATATGGCACTAGGGGGCCGTAAAACATGATACAATGACACAGGGATATGGCACCGGGCCTATGAAACAAGATACAAAGGGACAGGGATATGGCACCGGGGGCCATGAAACATGATACAAAGGGACAGGGATATGGCACCGGGGACCATGAAACATGATAAAAGGGACAGGGATATGGCACCGGGGGCCATGAAACATGATACAAAGGGACAGGGATATGGCACCGGGGGCCATGAAACATGATACAAAGGGACAGGGATATGGCACCGGGGGCCATAAAACATGATACAAAGGGACAGGGATATGGCGCAGGGGGCCATGAAACATGATACAAAGGGACAGGGATATGGCACCGGGGGCCATGAAACATGATACAAAGGGACAGGGATATGGCACCGGGGGCCATGAAACATGATACAAAGGGACAGGGATATGGCACCGGGGGCCATAAAACATGATACAAAGGGACAGGGATATGGCACCGGGGGCCATAAAACATGATACAAAGGGACAGGGATATGGCACCGGGGGCCATGAAACATGATACAAAGGGACAGGGATATGGCACCGGGGGCCATAAAACATGATACAAAGGGACAGGGATATGGCACCGGAGGCCATGAAACATGATACAAAGGGACAGGGATATGGCACCGGGGGCCATAAAACATGATACAAAGGGACAGGGATATGGCACCGGGGGCCATAAAACATGATACAAAGGGACAGGGATACGGCACCGGGGGGCATGAAACATGATACAAAGGGACAGGGATATGGCACCGGGGGCCATGAAACATGATACAAAGGGACAGGGATATGGCACCGGGGGCCATAAAACATGATACAAAGGGACAGGGATATGGCACCGGAGGCCATGAAACATGATACAAAGGGACAGAGATATGGCGCCGGGGGCCATGAAACATGATAAAAAGGGACAGGGATATGGCACCGAGGGGCATGAAACATGATACAAAGGGACAGGTATATGGCACCGGGGGCCATGAAACATGATACAAAGGGACAGGGATATGGCACTGGGGGCCATAAAACATGATACAATGAGACAGGGATATGGCACTAGGGGGCCGTAAAACATGATACAATGAGACAGGGATATGGCACCGGGCCTATGAAACAAGATACAAAGGGACAGGGATATGGCACCGGGGGCCATGAAACAAGATACAAAGGGACAGAGATATGGCACCGGGGGCCATGAAACATGATACAAAGGGACAGGGATATGGCACCGGGGGCCATGAAACATGATACAAAGGGACAGGGATATGGCACCGGGGGCCATGAAACATGATACAAAGGGACAGGGATATGTCACCGGGGGCCATAAAACATGATACAAAGGGACAGGGATATGGCACCGGGGGCCATAAAACATGATACAAAGGGACAGGGATATGGCGCCGGGGGCCATGAAACATGATACAAAGGGACAGGGATATGGCACCGGGGGCCATGAAACATGATACAAAGGGACAGGGATATGGCACCGGGGGCCATAAAACATGATACAAAGGGACAGGGATACGGCACCGGGGGGCATAAAACATGATACAAAGGGACAGGGATACGGCACCGGGGGGCATGAAACATGATACAAAGGGACAGGGATATGGCACCGGGGGCCATGAAACATGATACAAAGGGACAGGGATATGGCACCGGGGGCCATAAAACATGATACAAAGGGACAGGGATATGGCACCGGAGGCCATGAAACATGATACAAAGGGACAGGGATATGGCACCGGGGGCCATAAAACATGATACAAAGGGACAGGGATATGGCACCGGGGGCCATAAAACATGATACAAAGGGACAGGGATATGGCACCGGGGGCCATGAAACATGATACAAAGTGACAGGGATATGGCACCGGGGGGCATAAAACATGATACAAAGGGACAGGGATATGGCACCGGAGGCCATGAAACATGATACAAAGGGACAGGGATATGGCACCGGGGGCCATGAAACATGATACAAAGGGACAGGGATATGGCACCGGGGGCCATAAAACATGATACAAAGGGACAGGGATATGGCACCGGGGGGCATGAAACATGATACAAGGGGACAGGGATATGGCACCGGGGGCCATGAAACATGATACAAAGGGACAGGGATATGGCACCGGGGGCCATAAAACATGATACAAAGGGACAGGGATATGGCACCGGAGGCCATGATACATGATACAAAGGGACAGGGATATGGCACCGGGGGCCATAAAACATGATACAAAGGGACAGGGATATGGCACCGGGGGCCATAAAACATGATACAAAAGGGACAGGGATATGGCACCGGGGGCCATAAAACATAATACAAAAGGGACAGGGATATGGCACCGGGGGGCATGAAACATGATACAAAGGGACAGGGATATGGCACCGGGGGGCCGTGACACTTTAAGGAGGGACAGTGTTATACTACCGGCTCACCACTTGATCGAAGTGCGTTGTCCAGTCTCCCTTCTTCCACCGAACTCGATGTTCATCCCGTATGACGTCATCAAATGTCAAGGAGTCCTTGTCGTAGTGGAAGTTACATTCGTCCGGGGTCATGTGTTGGGTGGCCAGACCCAGAGCATCCCCGATAGCAGCTCCATACAGCAACCCTGGATACATCAGAAAGGATCAGAGCAGCAGTAAAACATCGTGGTTAGATTCACAAACTTATCCATGACATGAACATAAACTGAAACCAGACTTTACAACCTTACAACCCGCGTACTGCTCCTCTGATACAAGATACAGAGAAAATACTGTTATCGAAGTCAAATGAAAGCTCATCGAGAGACAAATTAGACCATGTAAAATAGAGGAAGGTAATACTACATACTAAATACATCAAGATATTGTATCAAGGCAGAACATGTCACGGATACCATAAACAATATCTACATTCAGTTCGTACCAATGATCTTGTCTTTGAGTTCGTTGACGTCGAGCGAGGTGGCCTCCAGGGGCGGCAGGAGGGGTGTTTTGATTCTACTTGGCGTGTTGGTGGTGTTGGTCTGCGCCTGTATGTATTCCACCAGGGCCGAGTGAGGATTGGGCACCGAATACTGCAGCTTGTTACCCCTCACTCGCGGAAACACGTTACAACGGCTCTTGCCGCTGACGATGCCGTTTGGCGAACTCTGTTTCCGCAAGAACTTCAAAGTCTCGTGCGAGCCTTCGTTGCATAGCTCTTGCGGGGGACTTTCTAAGCGATTATGCTTGGCTAATATGACGTGCAAAACTTCTGAGCTACCCAGAGACACGGGTAAGTGTTTGAGTTTGTTGTTGGACACGTTTAGCTTCCTCAAGGATTCCATCTGCCCCATATTCTCGGGCAATTCCCTCAGCTGGTTATGCGATAAATCCGCTTTCTCCAGCTTGACTAGGTGCACGAATGAACTCGGCAGACTGCCGAGGTAATTGTTATTGGCAACCAGGGTCTTCAAATGAAACAGTAGGCCCAAACTTTCCGGAAGTGACGTCAGCTGGTTATGGCTGATGTTCACGTGGTTAAGATGGGGTAGGCGCAGCGGGATTTCGACGGGAATCTCGCTGAGTCTGTTGAAGGAGACGTCCATTTTCTCGTACAACGAGATGGCATCTCGAATGGCCCATGGCAGCTCCAGTAGACAGTGTTCCGAGTACTCACCCTTCATATGCTGCACGAGAGGGAGAGGGCAAAACAGATGCATAAACGTTATTAACACAGATATAATATTTCTTTTTGAAACTGTCGATAGCGATTAGTACGATTAGGGAAAATAATCAGGGAAAAGCATATCACGAAATATCGATAACCAAATGATGGATGGAGATAACTGTTTGGGATTGCGTACCCATGATATGTAACGTTAACTTATACTTAACATCATCGCAGAAGACGATAAACACATATAGTACAGCTTGCCACATACAGATACAATGATTAAACACATCTAAAAACAAATTAAGCAGCTAAACAAAGCCTTGAATCATCGCTGGGGACATATGTTAGAAAAAGTACACATTTTAGCAAATGGGTGAAGTACTAATTTTTTACAAAAATTGGCTGAATATTGCATTATTAGTTAACTTATTAGAAACTTATCTATATTCATTAATTCTGTATCTAAATAATATAAATTGGATTTCCTCAAGGATCATTACATTACTTTCATCACCTTCTGGTACTGTCGATGAGTGACCTTCCGCCCAAGGTCGAGTTCAGACCTTTCATCCGTTCTGACCGGAGCCAGATCTTGCATCTGTACATTTCCCATGTTGCACGTTTAGAACTTCTTCCTTTATTATCGCCAACACTCCATCTCAGAACCCACAAAATACCTGTAAAGAAAACCTCATGTTAGTGTCGAGGTTGGATGACCCTGAAGTTAGCATAAAGGCTGAAATCTATTCTTCCTTTTTTTTCCGTACTTTAGTCCCCATGGGTGCATTCCCTTCTCATATCATCACACATAACAACAGGTCCTCCGTCAACCACGTCACACAAACTAGCTGTGCTATAACGCCTGCTTGGAATTCACACATTGCATTCAGTCTTCTGAAGGTGGTGACCTTGTCGACGACCGTGGCGCAAGATCTCAGTGACCTCCAGTCGCCGCTCCAATTTGAATATTTTACAAATCCGTTAATTGCACGATCAGGAATGTGGTTCAGTCCTTCGCGTGCACGAATAATCAAAACTTTCTCACATTCGGCCAGTCAGTCGATGTGTTGCAGCAACCTTTCCATAGATAGAAAACACATTGACTGAAGCCTCGCCAATTTTCCACAGTAAAGTTCAGGTAATTACATCGATATCGATTGATTGCCAGTGGTCCTAAATGATTGGATGGACCCAGCTGATGCTCTTAACGACGCGTCCAGGACCAACCCATGGTATTTACACATTGCAAGGGACTAAGGGAAACTAACATGGCAGACACACCTTAATACAGATGGTTGGTTGGGTTGAAAAGGACGGGTCAATGGGGAATCACTGGGATGGAGCACCAGTGGGCTGGTCACCTGTTGGATGCCATTGGTAGAGAGTAAATAGAGATTGTTACCAACCAAGTGGCCAGAATGACAGGCGCGTGGTGGGGTAAAGCTAGGGTGTCCGGAGAGTATGAGGCACCAGTAGTGTGAATAAATATCAAGGTTAAGGCAGCGATGTGGATGCTAAGAGGAAGGGACCGTCACAGCGTAGAGAGGAAATGATTGATAGGTTTAACTAGGAGGCCTTAACCTGGGTGATTCATACCGCGACAACGGGGTCCAGGTAGAGAGGAGCAAGGTCTCCGGAAGTCACCCCTCCAGTTGGCAAAGAAAGACAAAGGATCTTTTTGTTGCATAGACATGTGCACAGGTGGGATTCGAAGCATGCACTGAGCGCTTGGGCCGCCCTAGCAGAGCATAGGCGACAGTAGGCGGCTGGGCTGTCTACCAGGCCATAGGTGATGAGAGGAAGGAAAAGGCAGCAAGATCAATGGAGGAGAAAGGAAAAGCAACAACGCCAATGGAGAAAAGAAGGAAAATCTAACAATGTCCACAGAGAGGAAGCGCAAAGCAACAATGTCAATGATGGGCTGAATTAAAAGGCAGCGATGTCAATAGAAAGATAAAGAGAATGTAGCAATGTCAATGAGAAAGAGAGGGCAGCCAGCAATGTCAATGTGAGAAGAATGGAAGGCAGCAATGTCAATGAGAGAGGAAGGGAATGCAGCAATGTCAATGACAGAGGAATGGAAGGCAGCAATGTCAATGTGAGAAGAATGGAAGGCAGCAATGTCAATGAGAGAGGAATGGAAGGCAGCAATGTCAATGAGAAAGAGAGGGCAGCCAGCAATGTCAATGTGAGAAGAATGGAAGGCAGCAATGTCAATGAGAGAGGAAGGGAATGCAGCAATGTCAATGACAGAGGAATGTAAGGCAGCAATGTCAATGTGAGAAGAATGGAAGGCAGCAATGTCAATGAGAAAGAGAGGGCAGCCAGCAATGTCAATGAGAGAGGAATGGAAGGCAGCAATGTCAATGAGAGAGGAAGGGAATGCAGCAATGTCAATGACAGAGGAATGGAAGGCAGCAATGTCAATGTGAGAGGAATGGAAGGCAGCAATGTCAATGAGACAGAAATGGAAGGCAGCAATGTCAATGAGATAGGAAGGGAATGCAGCAATGTCAATGACAGAGGAATGGAAGGCAGCAATGTCAATGAGAGAGGAAGGAAATGCAGCAATGTCAATGACAGAGGAAGGGAAGGCAGCAATGTCAATGACAGAGGAATGGAAGGCAGCAATGTCAATGAGAGAGGAAGGAAATGCAGCAATGTCAATGACAGAGGAATGGAAGGCAGCAATGTCAATGAGAGAGGAAGGTCAGGCAGTAATGCCAATGAGAGAAGAAGGAAATGCAGCAATGTCAATGACAGAGGAATGGAAGGCAGCAATGTCAATGAGAGAGGAATGGAAGGCAGCAATGTCAATGAGAGAGGTAGGGAAGGCAGCAATGTCAATGAGAGAGGAATGGAAGGCAGCAATGTCAATGAGAGAGGAAGGGAATGCAGCAATGTCAATGACAGAGGAATGGAAGGCAGCAATGTCAATGAGAGAGGAATGGAAGGCAGCAATGTCAATGAGAGAAGAAGGAAATGCAGCAATGTCAATGACAGAGTAATGGAAGGCAGCAATGTCAATGAGAGAGGTAGGGAAGGCAGCAATGTCAATGACAGAGGAATGGAAGGCAGCAATGTCAATGAGAGAGGAAGGGAATGCAGCAATGTCAATGAGAGAGGAAGGTCAGGCAGCAATGTCAATGAGAGAGGAAGGAAATGCAGCAATGTCCATGAGAGAGGAAGGCCAGACAGCAATGTCCATGAGAGAGGAAGGCCAGGCAGCAATGTCCATGAGAGAGGAAGGCCAGACAGCAATGTCCATGAGAGAGGAAGGCCAGACAGCAATGTCCATGAGAGAGGAAGGCCAGGCAGCAATGTCAATGAGACCGGAACGGAAGGCAGCAATGTCAATGAGAGAGGAAGGAAATACAGCAATGTCAATCAGAGGAAGGCAAGGGAGTAATGTCAATGAGAGAGAAAGGTAATTCATTAAAGGCATTTCAGAAAAATGAAACAGAGTAATGTAAATAGAATGAGGAAAAAAATAATATCACTGAGATATTAAAAACATAAAAATTAGAGGAAGGCAATGTAGTCATTTTAATAGAGCATGTAAGGACTGATAAAAATGTACCAGATTTTCTACAAAATTGTGTTAATATGTTCTAATATTATTTTAATATTTTGATAGTTTGATAGAAGACCACATATATGGTATGCAATAAATACTAGGACATCTTTTTAAGCCTCTTAAAATATTATAATATGTACCCAATTTCCTAAATATATAATTTCTATTTAGCAGGAAAACCATGACCAGTGATAACTGGTTATTTATTGAAACTATTAAACCAAAGGACTTCATTTCCAGAAGGACATATATTTATTAGAAATAACAGATCACAGATAATCATCAATTAAATGCTAGCCACTACCCTACCCAACCTATCCCCCCCCGCCTACACATACAGCATCCTTAACCTACCACAACCCAGTCATTAGTTAATCTTCCTATGTAAGTTTAGATGCTTAATCAACACTCCAAAACTTGTTACCCAGTGTGATCAATGACAAAGGCATTAAATATGTTAAATATAACTGCAAAATATACTATTTGATCAGGGAGATCTCTTTTCATTTCCAGAGTTTGTTTACAAAACTACAATCCATAGGTGCATTCATCATAGAACTAGAAACTGGTTTGTATTTCCATGAAAATGTATGCCATCACCCGCTCCTGTGATGTAGTGACCTGCATAGTATCGTTCATCCTAATTGGTTGATAGGAGGCCAGGGGGAATTAATTAGGATTTTTAAACCTAAGATATTTTCTTTCTTTAGACAATATTAACTCATTGACACTGCCCTTATGGTTGGTGTGACATGATAACCTGTCTGGTACGATAAAGTGTTCGGCTGATGAGTGCATATGCATAACATATTGACTTGCTATATAAATAGCTTATATTACTGGGCTCACGCTAGGATATTTTTTTCATTAGCCAATTTGGCTAATTCCGTGGAAAAACATTAGTCAAAATTAGCCAAATATATTTGTTGAAAAAAACATGAATAAAAATGTGTTTGTAGTTGAAATTTTATATTTGCCATTTTGGCGAGTGTCCAGGAAGTTCTTATCGCCAAATCCCGAATTTTCTCGCCAAATGGCTATTGGCAAATGCTAACGCGAGCCCAGTATTAGGTTTAAGGTGAGGTTAGGTTGGGGCTAAAGTTAGGGTTAAGGTTAGGATTTGGGTTCTGGCTAGGGTTAATGACATGAAAGAAGCATGGCCTGACAGGTTATCACGGCAGAACAGCCTTGCATTGTTATGTGTAATTTTTGCACCCTTGTCGTATTGTGATTTCGACATCCAGAAGATACCCATTTTTTTTATTGTGGAGATGCTTGACCACATCTTGGGATCATGAGCGTCCAGTATTATTCTACGAGGTAACTTGGTAAAACCGGGGAATTTGCCTATACCGCCATCTATTGACAAATTTGCCACTTGTCACTTCGAATGGCTGTGAGAATGTTACAAATGAAATGTTGAATATTGCCGGTATTGTGGATATAAGCAGCTCTGTAAAGAAACAAACTGTAGGTAAATAGATAGTCTTAGGTATGTAGAATCCACATATAATAAGGATTGGATGTATGTGGTATTCACCTACAAATTGAAACTAGGGAGATTGAAGTGGAGGGGTTTTAAATCGCTGAGGATTTGCAGGCTGCACTTCAGGACGCTGGCCGAGCGCTTACGACAGGCCACTTCATCACTCACAGGATCGCACTAAAGTGGTAGCAGATACCAGCTTTTTTGCCGGTGAAACTCTCCTGGTCTTATACAAAATTGCAATTTCACAATAACATGCTGTTTTCACATTTCTTTAAACCTTACCTAACTATAAATCATTCAACTTTTCATTTGTAGCTTGTTTTTTGGCAAATAAATGTCTTCTTGAATCGTTGGGCTTTATAACGAGAGCCCGACATCTACGCTGGCCACTTAGGCGCCATGATTGTTTTCAACGGTTGGTCAAATTGACTTTTTTCGTGGGCCTGAAAGCAGGCCATTGAAGACCACACGTGCTACACAGATTGGAGCCACTAATATTTGCCACTTTGAACTTCAGAGCACAATGGCAATGGCGGCCGAAAACAGTCCTTGCGACAGGGTGCTCGGATAAAAATGAGTGCTGAGTCTTTTACAAGAGTCACTGGGACTATTGGACAGATATTTTTGAATTATAAAAAAGTTTTCAGTTATGTAGGTATTCATATATAGGTGACAAACACATGACATAATTAAGCTTCTGGTGATTTTTTTTACGAACTCTTACAATCGGTGACTTTCTGCAAGCTGTCGGCTCTGGCCTTTAGGCCAGATCTGGCAAGCCGAGCGCTAGCAAGGCCTGGGTTCTTCAGGGCTACTCTTTAATAAAAAAAAAGGTTTCTAAGAAATAAAAAATGCTGTATGATCAGCTTTCGAAAAAAACACTGGGGTGTGTCACTGGTTGTCAGCCTTGTGCTTGACAGTTATCCTGACTTCAAAGATTAAGCTTACTTTGTTTTTGTCTTTTGCAAGTGAACTGCAAGATTTTGAACGGACCAACTTCAAGTCCAATCTTGATTCCTGTTCAGCACTTTGCCTACAATCTATGACAACACGCAATCGTCGAAGGTGATGTCATAAATCAGCGACATTGTTACATGCCACACATCGTGCCACTGACAGATAAGCCAACACAGTTTTGTGATACAAAATACCAATCAAAGACAATCAAAAACACCCGTGTGAACCCACCATATGACACATGTACAGATGTATGACGAGAAGAGTCCACAGAGTCTGTGTTGTGTTAGCATCAACATGCGGACTACGTCACACCCTCATTTATAACTTATCAATGAAAATCAGCTAGAGACACCGATAAGGCACATTACTGTTAGTCTCCTCCACAGCCCCCCCCCCCCCCACCCAATTTTGTGAAGGTGGTGATTTCGAACTTCGGCAAAAACTGTCCTGATTTTGCATAATTGCACTTTATTATTACCATTCTGTTATTTTTTGTGGTTACTATTTACATCTTTGAATATCATTCCTGTATTGCACTAGGTTTAAGCTTTCCAAAGAGCTATTACTGATGATAATGACTTAATATTGAGCTGAATTGTAGCAAAATTACATATTCGTGGTAGGTGACACGTTTTGGTCATTTTGTAAAATGTGGGTATGCTTGGAAAACGGAGAATATTTTTTCAACGGGACGGTAAAGTATCATAAAATTCATCAGAAGGTGTGTAATTCGATACACTTCCATAAAATAATCCCGAATACAGAGTTCTTTTATCTTGCTATTATGGGTAGCTTATCTTAATACATAGATTGGTAGTACAATGTTGCTGGGTGCTTATCGCTTATTAGCCAACATAACTCCCAACGCCTTATCGCCTTATCGCCATATCAGATACCCCCTGTGGCAAGCCGGAAGTCAGACTTAGCAATGTCCAACCGTCATCAAAGCAACAAAATCTCCAGACGTAGCGCTAACCGTTGCGGGGGCGAAGCGAGCGAGGTTCTGGTATTTCTAGTCCACACAACAAGGGAAAATACTATTGTACTTCTCGTTGGCGAACAAGAACAGATGTTCGGTATATAAAATAATTTTCGGCTTTAATATACAGGTGACGTCATGGTTTCTTGTGTACACACAAGGACTTGCCGCGATGGCTGACACAACGCTTGCTGCGTCAGGTCCAAAATTTTCCCATATTTTTCATCATTGTTGGGTTCATGTTTGACATTGGATGTAATATGTTGTAGGTAAAACCTAGAACTTGGCGAGCGTAGACTTTGACTTTGTTGTGAAGCAATTTTTTGGACCCCCACTGATGATAACTGGGCTAAACTGTTTCTCATAACCTTAGTTATGACTTGTTCTTTTTAAAGGTGAAGTTTTACATATTATGCTATTTTGTATATTTAATATCAAAGTTTTGGTACTGAAAAAGTAAATCTAGTAGTTTAGTAGTACATTTGATTTGTAGTCAAGTGACCTGCCCCTGACCGAATCTGTCATGATTTAGGTTCCTATTACCCTAGGTTGCTTTATTTGTGATCTGTAAAGTTTCGTTCGAGAGAAATTGCCATCTAAAAATAGGCTAAGGCAATGAAAAAATCAATTTCCATCCCCTGGTACATTGACTGACCGAAAATGTTTGTTCTCAAAGTTTAAAAGTGCCGTATTTTGTGGGGAGGGATCATTGCATGGTGTAGGTGGAGTGCCATGGTCAGATAGATGTGGCCGGCAATAGTTATGTTCCTGCCTTCCTGCTCCCTGATTTGGATTTGTAACTTCACGACTCAGCTCATGTAATGAGCTTGAGTAAAAATTATGCTCAAGATCTCTAGAATTTGAAACTGGACGACTGGTTGACTGGATTGTGTTACGGTTACCCAGTGTGAAGCAAAGTACTGTGAATATTTTTTTATGTAAGGGTGGTCCGCCATTATTCAACGCAGCAAACCCAGCAAGAAGTAGTCTACGATAGACTACGACTACGATAGTCTACAAGATCCCAAATGACAAGCAGCTGTGATAGATCTAGAAGCTTTTAGTTTTGAAGTAGATGTGCTAGAGAAGGGGAGCACAACTTGTTTTGATTTGATAATTGGACTACTGCAAGAACTTACTACTTTTTAAATATAATGAAGAATGCTAATGGATAGATGTTCGAAGATCTTGATAACTTAATTATCTCTAGATGTAGGCTAATCTTAACTGAAGGGTTTGTTATAAACCAAAAAAAAAGCTGGGATCCAGCTTTGTATATTACCTTCTAGCTAATCTATATTAGAAATTAGTTATTTGACGGATCCTACACGGACGCCTAATGAACTTTCAAACAACCCGTTTGAATGAACACAGATGTTGCTTTGATTCGATAATTAGAGTAAGGTTACTTTTTAAAGTAAGCTTATATTAAAGAATGCCAATGGATAGATGTTCGAAGATCTTAATAGATCTAACTTATCTCTAGATGTAGACTAAGCTTAATTACATTTTTTGTTAAAAATCTGCCAAACAACAGCAATTTTTGCCTCAATTTTTTTTCAAGCTTTGATCCAACTTAAAGTTGCATGTGGAGTTGTTTCGCTGTTTTTGAATGCCAAATTTGCGTATAAGAACACAAGCCTAAGGCCTTAAGGTTCATAACAGACAATAAACACCTACCATATCGCTCACCAATTATCTGCCAATGGCAATGAGCAAAACATTTCAAATTCATGAATTGTCCGCCACAAAAATGAAAACTGGTGCTGATTTGAAACGTCATAAACGTGTGTGAGCAAGTCGTTTACCGGTGCCACCGACAGGGGGCCCAAGCGCTAAATTATATGAGACAATAGAAGCGTCCGGAGCGCCACTTTTTTTTTGGCGGTGGCTGTTGACACTGCTTGTGGTCAAAGGTAACATTTCCTGTTTATGTTTATTTTGGTACAGCCGTTGCAACGGCCAGCTCCACGTGTAACTTTAAGCTTAGTAAGTCTTACATTAATTTCCAGTTAGATCTGCATTAGAAGTCTATTTTAATGAAAGGCTAAAAGACGGTTGTCCCAATCAAATGGTTCAAATAAGTAAATAAATAAGTGGTGAAAGTCATATGATTACAGCCTAAATGTGACGTTAGATCTAGCACCTTTTGGATCACCAACCTTGATCTATATTTTCAAAAGCTGAACTAGATTGTAGGCCTAACGCCAGTAACGGATCTAAATTTAGATCTGGATCTAGGCCTAAGCTTAGATCTAGAACATGTAATGCGTTAACGAAGCAATTTTTGCCTCAAATTGTTTAAAGCTTAGATCCAACTTAAACTAGATCTAGGGAACTTACATTAACTTAACTTCCAGCTAGATCTATATTAGTCAATTAGAAGTCTATGTTACTGAAAGGCTCAGTAAACATTAGCTAAAAGAGTCAAATGGTCCCCTGGTCAGGGTCAAAACTGTTCTATGCCCGACTATGGATCCTACACTGGCGCCTGATGAACTGTCAAATAGATCTAACTCCTAGGCTAGATCTAAATATTACACAAATAAGTTACCTTAGCACTTTAATGTATCACCAACCTTGATATAAATTGACAAAAGCTAGACTAGACGTGAAAATGTTGTAACATCAACGAAGCCTGGTAAACTGCTGACAAATCTGAAACTGTCGTCTGCGCGTTCGACTTGTGCTGCCACCAAGCGAATGCAGCCCGCGCGCGTGTTGAGCGCCCTCTGTCATGAGAGAGGAGGACACATGCATGTTGTCGCTATGATCAGCGTTTCATCAGTTGGAATTATGTTTTTGTATGTGAATTATCTACCAATTATGTATATTCTTTAGTGAATGTGCGGGTTTGGGCTGCATATAAGTTTTTGACAAAAAAATAAACATGAACTTTCCCGGAATGCATTTAAACGCATGCGCATGTCACACCACTGGGGGTCGACTACCGGTTGATTTTTTTTCGCGCTTTACAGTATGGGATTGAGATACAGATTTTGTCAGTTTTTTACGTGTGTGTTATCTAAAGAGCTCACTACGCTCGCTATAACTTGATACAAAACGTTTGAGAGAAAGAACAACTGGGAAGGAGGTCACGAATAATCGGAGCGTTTTCTATTTTGACTGATGTCTTGACTTGTCAACTGTCTTGATCATCATTTTGATTTACCAGACCTGACTAACCAGCTAACGCATCACGGGGTGCCGTTAGAGCCAGGCAGCATTTGCTGTCTTTGCAGTGTAGCAGCACATAATGGCGTGGGCTGGTGCTGATCTAATAAATGTGCCCAGAAAAAGCCCTGACATTGCAAGTTAGGACAATAAATCAAAGTATTTTCCTTCCGCCAGGTCAGTAAATTGCATAAGGATTCTAGAAAGATCCATATTTTGTCGGCTAGTTAAAAACTGTGCGCCCTATACGCGAAAATATGCGCTGCAACATCGCAAAGACGGCAAATGCTGCCTGGCTCTAACGGCCCCCCAGTGATGCGTTGGAGACAGGCCTGGTAACATTTTGATTTGCCTAACACTGTAACAGGTTAATCAGTCAAGGTCTAGGGTCCGTACGACCGCATCTCGCTTCGACCGCAGTTCATCTCGACCGCCGGTTGGGGTGAAGTGTGAGGTGGTGGGGGTGGGGTAGAAGGGGGGTGGGTCGGTGGTGGGGGTATCTGGCGGTGTTAAGCGGCTTAGACGCTTACATATTTGTTGTTGTTGTCTTGTTAACGGGGAACAAACGGTACCGAACAACTACAGTTTTACTACACACACACATCAACGACTTTATTTACACAATGACCCAGCTAAGTTTACTATATATCAACAACAACGGGCAGAGTTCGCCACCAACGATGCGGGCAATCGTTTTATTGTTAGCGTTAATCCTTTAACAATGGGTAGCGTTCACCCCTCCACTGGATGCCGCCATCAGTGTGCACTACCCCTTACAACATGAACCCCCACCCCGCTAACATCCCCCTCCACCTCCCTCCCGTGGTTCAAGTGGCCAGCAGTCGACGCGTCCCGCGGTCGATGAGGCCGTACCTCTCAGTCAATGGCATCATTTCATCATTTGCTTAAACTTAGCCTGTCGCTATTCGCCTGGGTCTGTATGCTACTATTTGTATGGCACACACTGTGACAGTCACATGATGATCAAAGGCTACAATGATGTCAGTGGTTGTGCTCTGTGGGGCCTGTCTCTAACTTATCACAGTGGGTGCCATTAGAGCCAGGCAGCAGTTGCTTTTGTAGTGTTGCAGCACATATTGGCTGGTGCTGATTGAATAAAATTGGCCAGAAAAAGCCCTGGTATTCCAAGTTAAGATAATAAATCAAAGTATTTTCTTTCTGCCAGGTCAGTAAATTGCATTTAAAGATTCAGGAAAGATGTATATTTGTTCGGATAGTTAAAAACTGTACGTGCTATATGCAAAAATATACGCAGCAACACCGGACAGATAGCAAATGCTGCCTGGCTTTAACGGCCTACAGGCTGCTTGGAGGCAGGCCTGATAAGGGGTGACTGAGACGGTGTCTGTTATTGCAGTAGTGTAGTCTATATATATATAAGTCAAAACTTGATGAAAGAGAATGGATGAAAAATCATAAAATATTGCCTCAGTCAATTGGTTAAAAAAAAATCTTTTTATTATCAAGTGCGTCATTAATTTTGTATCGGTATGCTATATAGATTATCCGAAATTTGACAGCGTAAAGACATTCATAGCAACGTTTTTATGGTTTTATTGAGATTTAATGGTTATATGATAATTTACTGTATCCTTGCCGTATATTGCCATTTCTAACTACAAGACAATAAACATTACATCAGTTCTTATTATTACAACTGCTAACCATAAATATATATATCTTGCATTGAGTTGATGCATATACAAACTAATATAAATAATAATATGCAGTTCACATATTCGGTGTCCCATACATATTTTAACATTAATATGGCGATTTAGTGTGCCATACCTGATTTAATAACAATACCGTTATCTGACAGATTAATCGCTGTTGGATATGATGACCGTTTAAGTATTGATACAAATAATAAAACAGTTATAAATCGGAAACAATACAGTGATTATCAGCTAAATACTTACAAATGCTGGCTTGTCTGAACAATTAAAGTCTTGCTGGTGTTGACTGTCAACTTTGAAATGTCTGTTTACCTTTGTTGCGAAGCTGTTCCAAGACAAGGCTTCAGAGGCTAGGCCAAGGAAACATTAAGGCTACACAAACACATAAGGCCACATAAATTAAATTATGTAATTAAGCAAGCACGTGTCGTAAACAACATCATAAACATATAATATAATAATATAATATTCTGGTCGTTACAAATTCTGTGTCTGTCAGGAGATGAGATATAAGTTAATAAATTTGAATAATGATGCAGTTAAGACCTGTCTTGACATATCTTTTATTTCTCTTGAGCATTGAGTCTGGAAATCATTAACTTACATTTATGTAGAGCCCAGTGCTGTATGAATAGCCTGCTGTATTATTCATATGCATCACCCAAATATTCTGTCAGCTTAATGAGTTGCATTGATATAACGCAAGGGGGATAAATAAAAAAATATATTGTTTATCCATATCTGGTTTTATAGGTTTTATTTATTCAATGTAACAGGCAGTTAGCTCCTACCATATTTGATATATGAGGTCCCAGACATGTTTGCATTATGAGATCTTTTATCAAAAATCAGTTCAGTTGCAGATAATGGCTGGTTATTGAATATTTCAGGACTTACGCTTTACTGATTGTTGTACACTATCTGTAAACTGTTTTTTTTAATTTATTAATGACCTACCTTGACAATAATGCATATTTTATATGATACAAGGATTGTAAACCATTATAGATCCCATTTACACAGATGTTTTCTGCAGAATCATCTTTTTGTGAAAAGACATCATAATGCAAATATATTTGTTTCTCGCTTATGTAACTTGGTGGCACATTTAACCAAATTCTCCCGATCTATCATGTCTGCTCTCTCTAAACAGGTCGAAGTAACAGATCTTGCCAGACTGAATATTTACCTTAAAGCCATATACTTACATACAGCATCTTAGATTTTTTAATTTAAGAATCAAGACTAAAAGTATCTCAAACTTATGATGCATATATGTTTTATATCTCTGAGAGTCTGTAAAACAACAATTTCAACATAAAACTGCATGGTTTATTTATATCACGCATGGATGTGATAGCAAGCCATGGTCGACATCACACACAAAATACCGAACAGCAAACAGGCGTGCAGGGATATAAAGCCAGCCACCAACTTCTACTACGGTGACCAAATTGCTTTTCTCCGGATAGGCTACAGGCCTTCAGAATTTAAATTCAAGATAGAATATACTTATTTGAGATGGGGAAGAGGTTGGTAATACAAAAAATTACAGAATATATTGCTTTAACCTAAGGAGCAAAGGCACTGAGTTTCCCTGAGTAGGGTAGTATCATACTCCTCACAGCATTATATATAGCATTATGTATATACAAGTACTTCACATCATACCGTAAAGCCAAGGCTTCTCCAGCTCAGTTGGTAAGCAGTCTGAGCTACAGGTAAATAGGTTATGGATTTTGGTCTTTCATAGACAGCATGATACATAGTACTCATTGATATTTCTTTATAATTTAACAGACACTGCAGATGTGGAGGATGATGGGACAGACACACCAAAACCTAGCCAACTCATCAATGGAAACGTACCTCAACACAATGTAACTGCTCAAGGTAAGAACAATTGTCTTTAAAAGACTGGTTGAAATGTGTGTAATTTAACTATTTGCTATATTAAAAAAACAATTTCATATCACACGTTTTACTTTACAAATACCGCTTTCATATGCCATATAAGTATTGAAATTCAACACAGTATTTCACAAACATTATACTGAAGTGCCATCCATGCAGGCATGGGGTGATTACATTGTAAATGTAATCGATTACGATTACTTGGACATTTTATGATTACGATTACGATTACAGGAAATATGAAAGTAATCGATTACGATTACATTCAATGTAATCATGATTACAATCGTGATTACATTGACTGTTTTTCGACGTAATTGAAATAAAAAAACACAACACTGACGGATAATCGCACCTCTATCTTGCTGGATTCATTTAAACTTTAGAACTTTAGGATTCTCACCGGAGAGGGAGGTTTCCCGCGTAAAAACTTATTACCTCTATGTTAAATACCATGGAACTAAAGGATATGACGTTATATGACACAAGGATACCTAGTCCAGCCACCACACCATACATCGCCGTGCACCAGTCCTGACCGAATCGAGTTCGTTTTATAACAACACCTCTTCCAGTCAATCTATGTAGAGAACAAGCATCTACCACCCTCCCATCACAGCCCCCACCAACTTACCTACCCATCACAGCCCTCACCTACCTACCTACCCATCGCAGCCCCCACCCACCTACCTGCTCCCAACATATAGACCCCTAAGTCGCTCTGGACTACTTCTAGCTATCCAATGCAAACAAGATAATGGGGGGGATTAGAATGTGGCCCCCCCAGCCAGCTTAATTGGTTATGTCTGGTTATTTGTCGGGTGGGGCAGGAAGGGCCAAGGTGGTTTCGAGGGGGGTCGGATCTCTACAGTAAGACTGCAGTGGCGAGTTTCCGTATATGATACAGGCGACATGGAAAGTATGACGATCAATTGGAGATCAAACAGCCCGAGTGAACATAGCAAAGTAATCATCAAAAGTAATCATGATTACGATTACATTAGCAATGTAATCGATTAAGATTACGATTACATTGCCTTAAAAACCAATGTAATCGATTATGATTACGATTACTTGAAAGATGTAATCGATTACAATCAATTACGATTACTGATTATGATTACCCCATGTCTGCATCCAGGTAGGGTACATTTACCACTTTCGTCATGTTATGATTGAATTTGCCATCATCAAGGGGCAAATTGTAGGATATCAGAGACAAGTGACATGTCTAGATTTCTGTCAGATTCCGGTGCCGAGGACAGCCTGGAGGAGGACACAGAGGGCGGCAATGGCAGCGGACTGTCTGGGGAGGAGAGTGATGTGGAGGACAATGCCAACGACACTGTCACATTCCCCAGCATGCACGTGCACCGGGAAGCGAATCCCACCCTGCCAGACACCGTCACCAGACTGTATACCCCCGAGGGCAGCCTCGTCTATGTGGTGGGCACGGCACACTTCAGTCACAGCAGCCAGGAGGATGTCGCTCAGGTCGGCTGACAGCACATATAGATCTGTCACAACGTAGCGTGTAGCCGGGATCTCCTGTCCCATTGTCCATCACATATATGTCATTGATGATGCCTCCAGAGTTTCATTCGTGTGGTCGCTGGATAAAGATCCCATGTCCTTCTTCGCAAAGAGTAGGGGGTTACCCCCCGGGGCATGGCTCCACTCTTCCCTTCGTTCTATCATTGATGCGATATGACTAAAATTTGCATTCTGCATATAAAACCAACCAACCAGAGTTTTATTCCACTAATGAAGTATTATATTACAGTATAAGTAAAGATATGTGGTTGACCATGGCGTTATGTTACATATTTGATTTGAACATGGTATAAGTTTCCGGTTGAGCGCGACCATAATTGTGGTCAACAATGAGAGTTGATGTGGTGTTGCCAAAATAAACCCTCCCTATAGCTGTGGTTACTTTGCTTACAGACTATCGACGCTGCTAAGCCAGATTACGTGATGGTAGAGTTATGTCACAGCCGTGTTAACATCCTGCAGCTAGATGAGGCGCGTCTCCTAGAGGAGGCTAAGAACATGGACTTCAGCAAGGTTCGAACCGTCATTAAACAGGTATGTTTACTTTCATATCACAGTAAACTTGAACACGTAATATTAACTTAATATGGAAGACATGGCGTACTCATCTTCCGAGATTTATTATATAGTTATATGATTTTGAAAACTTTTGCAAGAGTATCAGTCTTTGTATCTTTGTCAGCCAAAGTTCGATGTAATTAAGGAGTGCATTGCCTGTTGTGCTGATTTAAAGCGGGTCGAGAGACTCAGCAACATTTAAAGTCTGCTATATGGACAGTGTGTATCGTGACATTTTGGCAAGAGGTCAATCTAATTGAAACATTTATTAGTAATATGGTTACCAACGAGCTCGTCATCATGACAGTCCCAGTTACCAGCCAGTGTCCCTTTGCCTTTCGCGATACCTGTCTCAATGCTAACGGTCTCCTATGTCACTGTCTTTGTTGGTTTGTTGCAGAATGGTCTTATTCAGGGGGTAATGCACCTGTTGTTGCTGAACATGTCTGCTCACCTCACAGAACAGCTGGGTATGGCGCCTGGCGGAGAGTTCCGGAGGGCGTTCAAAGAGGTAGGTGGCCAGATCCACAAGCAGCCCCCGGCTTGTTCTAGTGTCTGGGAGGAACGTTGTAATTGGCCGCTTGGATCAGGCGCTATTCAAAAAGTAAATGACAAGGTGTGTGGGTAGGGATCTGTAGAGATAAACGTTTAGAGATATTGAATGTTTTGTTGTTGCATACATGACTATGTATGCTTATATGTATAGTGTTTAGCCCCTTTTAAAATCCTAAATTCCAACCCAAACTCTTGTGTTTCGATGTCTCGTATGTGTAGACCTAACGAAGAGGGCAGACAGTGGCACTTGGTACACATGGGTCATTGTGTCATTGTGTCACTAGATGGCACCACTGTTCCATGTGTTTTTTACTGCATTCGGCGCCGAAATGTTGTCACTGCATTTGTTGTCAGAGCCTTTGTTGTCAGAGCCTTTGTTATCAGAGCCTTTGTTGTCAGAGCCTTTGTTGTCAGAGCCTTTGTTATCAGAGCCGTTGTTGTCAGTGCCTTTGTTATCAGAGCCTTTGTTATCAGTGCCTTTGTTGTCAGTGCCTTTGTTATCAGTGCCTTTGTTATCAGTGCCGTTGTTGTCAGTGCCTTTGTTATCAGTGCCTTTGTTATCAGTCTTTGTTGTCAGTGCCTTTGTTATCAGTGCCGTTGTTATCAGTGCCGTTGTTATCAGTGCATTTGTTGTCAGAGCCTTTGTTGTCAGAGCCGTTGTTATCAGTGCCTTTGTTATCAGTGCCGTTGTTATCAGTGCCTTTGTTATCAGAGCCTTTGTTGTCAGAGCCGTTGTTATCAGTGCCTTTGTTATCAGTGCCTTTGTTATCAGTCTTTGTTGTCAGTGCCGTTGTTGTCAGTGCCGTTGTTATCAGTGCATTTGTTGTCAGTGCCTTTGTTGTCAGAGCCGTTGTTATCAGTGCCTTTGTTATCAGTGCCGTTGTTATCAGTGCCGTTGTTATCAGTGCATTTGTTGTCAGAGCCTTTGTTGTCAGAGCCGTTGTTATCAGTGCCTTTGTTATCAGTGCCTTTGTTATCAGTCTTTGTTGTCAGTGCCGTTGTTGTCAGTGCCGTTGTTATCAGTGCCTTTGTTATCAGTGCCTTTGTTATCAGTCTTTGTTGTCAGTGCCGTTGTTGTCAGAGCCGTTGTTATCAGTGCCTTTGTTATCAGTGCCTTTGTTATCAGTCTTTGTTGTCAGTGCCGTTGTTGTCAGTGCCGTTGTTATCAGTGCCTTTGTTATCAGTGCCTTTGTTGTCAGTGCCGTTGTTATCAGTGCCTTTGTTATCAGTCTTTGTTGTCAGTGCCGTTGTTATCAGTGCATTTGTTGTCAGAGCCTTTGTTGTCAGAGCCGTTGTTATCAGTGCCTTTGTTATCAGTGCCTTTGTTATCAGTCTTTGTTGTCAGAGCCGTTGTTATCAGTGCCTTTGTTATCAGTGCCTTTGTTATCAGTCTTTGTTGTCAGTGCCGTTGTTGTCAGTGCCGTTGTTATCAGTGCATTTGTTGTCAGAGCCTTTGTTATCAGTGCCGTTGTTGTCAGTGCCTTTGTTATCAGTGCCTTTGTTGTCAGAGCCGTTGTTATCAGTGCCTTTGTTATCAGAGCCTATGTTATCAGTGCCGTTGTTGTCAGTGCCTTTGTTATCAGTCTTTGTTATCAGTCTTTGTTGTCAGTGCCGTTGTTATCAGTGCCTTTGTTATCAGTGCCTTTGTTGCCAGAGCCGTTGTTATCAGTGCCTTTGTTATCAGAGCCTATGTTATCAGTGCCGTTGTTGTCAGTGCCTTTGTTATCAGTCTTTGTTATCAGTGCCTTTGTTATCAGTCTTTGTTGTCAGTGCCTTTGTTATCAGTGCCTTTGTTGTCAGAGCCGTTGTTATCAGTGCCTTTGTTATCAGAGCCTATGTTATCAGTGCCGTTGTTGTCAGTGCCTTTGTTATCAGTCTTTGTTATCAGTGCCTGTGTTATCAGTCTTTGTTGTCAGTGCCGTTGTTATCAGTGCCTTTGTTATCAGTGCCTTTGTTGTCAGAGCCGTTGTTATCAGTGCCTTTGTTATCAGAGCCTATGTTATCAGTGCCGTTGTTGTCAGTGCCTTTGTTATCAGTCTTTGTTATCAGTGCCTTTGTTATCAACCTTTGTTATCAGTGCCTTTGTTATCAGTGCCTTTGTTATCAGAGCCTTTGTTATCAGTGCCGTTGTTATCAGTGCCTTTGTTATCAGTGCCTTTGTTGTCAGAGCCGTTGTTATCAGTGCCTTTGTTATCAGAGCCTATGTTATCAGTGCCGTTGTTGTCAGTGCCTTTGTTATCAGTGCCTGTGTTATCCGTCTTTGTTGTCAGTGCCGTTGTTATCAGTGCCTTTGTTATCAGTGCCTTTGTTGTCAGAGCCGTTGTTATCAGTGCCTTTGTTATCAGAGCCTATGTTATCAGTGCCGTTGTTGTCAGTGCCTTTGTTATCAGTCTTTGTTATCAGTGCCTTTGTTATCAGCCTTTGTTATCAGTGCCTTTGTTATCAGTGCCTTTGTTATCAGAGCCTTTGTTATCAGTGCCGTTGTTATCAGTGCCTTTGTTATCAGAGCCTTTGTTATCAGTGCCTTTGTTATCAGAGCCTTTGTTATCAGTGCCGTTGTTGTCAGTGCCGTTGTTATCAGTGCCGTTGTTATCAGTGCCGTTGTTATCAGTGCCTTTGTTATCAGTGCCTTTGTTGTCAGTGCCGTTGTTGTCAGTGCCGTTGTTATCAGTGCATTTGTTGTCAGTGCCGTTGTTATCAGTGCATTTGTTGTCAGTGCCCTTGTTGTCAGAGCCGTTGTTATCAGTGCCTTTGTTATCAGAGCCTATGTTATCAGTGCCGTTGTTGTCAGTGCCTTTGTTGTCAGTGCCGTTGTTATCAGTGCCTTTGTTATCAGTGCCTTTGTTATCAGTGCCTTTGTTATCAGTCTTTGTTGTCAGTGCCGTTGTTGTCAGTGCCGTTGTTATCAGTGCATTTGTTGTCAGTGCCGTTGTTATCAGTGCCGTTGTTATCAGTGCATTTGTTGTCAGTGCCGTTGTTATCAGTGCATTTGTTGTCAGTGCCGTTGTTATCAGTGCCTTTGTTGTCAGTGCCGTTGTTATCAGTGCATTTGTTGTCAGTGCCCTTGTTGTCAGAGCCGTTGTTATCAGTGCCTTTGTTATCAGAGCCTATGTTATCAGTGCCGTTGTTGTCAGTGCCTTTGTTATCAGTCTTTGTTGTCAGTGCCGTTGTTATCAGTGCCGTTGTTATCAGTGCCTTTGTTATCAGTCTTTGTTGTCAGTGCCGTTGTTATCAGTGCATTTGTTGTCAGTGCCGTTGTTATCAGTGCCGTTGTTATCAGTGCATTTGTTGTCAGAGCCTTTGTTGTCAGTGCCGTTGTTATCAGTGCCTTTGTTATCAGTGCCTTTGTTATCAGTCTTTGTTGTCAGTGCCGTTGTTATCAGTGCCGTTGTTATCAGTGCATTTGTTGTCAGTGCCTTTGTTGTCAGAGCCGTTGTTATCAGTGCCTTTGTTATCAGAGCCTATGTTATCAGTGCCGTTGTTGTCAGTGCCTTTGTTATCAGTCTTTGTTATCAGTGCCTTTGTTATCAGTCTTTGTTGTCAGTGCCGTTGTTATCAGTGCCTTTGTTATCAGTGCCTTTGTTATCAGTGCCGTTGTTGTCAGTGCCTTTGTTATCAGTGCCGTTGTTATCAGTGCCGTTGTTATCAGTGCCTTTGTTATCAGAGCCTTTGTTGTCAGAGCCTTTGTTATCAGGGCCTTTGTTATCAGTGCCTTTGTTATCAGTGCCTTTGTTATCAGTGCCTTTGTTGTCATCGCCTTGTTTTTGTGGTTCTCCAGGCTCAGAAGATCCCCGGATGTCGCGTGCAGCTGGGGGACCGTCCTATTTCCGTCACCCTGCGGCGAGCTCTCGGCGCCCTGTCGCTCTGGCAGAAGATGAGACTCGGCTGGTACATGCTAACATCAAAAGAACCAATTAGGTAATGGCCGTGGTGAAACTACTTGAATTGTCCAACTTCATTCACTACCTCATGGCAACTGCAGATTGCCGACAGGACAGGGAAAACGGGGAAATGGAAACTAAATTCTGAAAAAGCTGCATTTTGTAAACCACTCACTTGCATAATGTCATCTTGACTATCTTAGAGTAATATTTAATATATGCGTAGTAACCATTCACGTGGCACAGTCCCAAGCTCATCTCAACTGTGTATCGGCGGTATGTCTGGATCCAGGAAACTGAACGCTGCTTAGGAAAATCAAGTTGTATGCAAGTTTTTTAAAGCTTCCTCCTTCCACTTTCCAGCAAAGAAGACGTTGAGAAGTGTAAACAGAAAGATTTACTTGAAGAAATGTTGCGAGAGATGACTGGCGAGTTTCCCGCTCTGAGTCAGGTGTTCGTCAGCGAGAGAGATCTGTTCCTGGCCCACTCCCTGCGAATAGCGGCCAAGCCTATCCCGATCCCGGGCAGAGGTGAGTCCCAGCCTCATATGTTGATCCTGGCTCACCCCCATGGTGTCATGGTGATCGTGGGTCATGTCCATGGTGAATAAAGGCCCATTTTACTGGGGCAGCCTGGTCAGTATCATGGTACATAGACCATGCTGGTTTCACAAAGCAGAGGGGCCGCCTTGATAGCTCAATGGTTAGAGCGCTCGCCTTGAGTGCTCTGGCCGTCTGAGAGCCTAACGGCACGTGGATCGGTGGTTCGCGCCCCGCTGTGGCCATGTCTGTGTAGTCGCAGGATAAAGATCTACTGTCCTTCTTCGTAAAGAGTAGGGGGTTACCCCCGGGAACATGGCTCCACACTCCTTTCCTTCTCCTATTGATGCGATATGACCAGAAGTGGTTAGCCCGTCCTGAATATACAACCAACCAACCACAAAGCAGAGCAAGCCTTACGCCCTCTACTGGGAGGTTGTGTTCACGTGGGGAGGTTGTGTTCACGTGGGGAGGTTGTGTTCACGTGGGGAGGTTGTGTTCACGTGGGGAGGTTGTGTTCACGTGGGGAGGTTGTGTTCACGTGAGGCGGTTGTGCTCACGTGGGGAGGCTGTGTTCACGTGGGGAGGTTGTGTTCACGTGGGGAGGTTGTGTTCACGTGGGGAGGGTGGTCCCGGTTCCAAGGTAGTAAGTTTATTTTCTGGGCTGATCTCTGACTCGTCAACAGGACGTCAAAGGCAAAGGTTGTGTTTATCATAAATTTCTTGCAATTTCCTGCGATGTTGACCATAAACAAAATGCTTATAAATGGCTGCTCCCTAACAATTGTTGTGTAACTGATCATGTCATTGCGCTTAAAGTTACGACCAGTTGTTGACTTACAGTAGCGTTACGAGCTCGTAACTCGTTGCGAAACTCGTCCCCCACCGAGCTCGATCCGTGGCACCAGCGACTCGGCTGAGGGTTGTTTCTATGATTTGTCTAGACATCATGTTAAAATATGATTTACGCTTCGTGTGTATGGAGATATTCGTCATTCATGACAACGCCATAGGTTCACCATAACAGTAAGCCCGGCGTGAAATAATGATAAGATAGGAAAACTTGTACATGATAAGTTACCGAGTGTGTGTGTACAAGATTCGATTCCCCGTTGTCTATTGCAGGATTGTTACCGGTGGTGGTGGTAGGGGTGGTCGGAATCGGACACGTGCCCGGGATTGTCGCTAACTGGGATCAGGAGGTCGACTTGCGAGAGCTCATGAAGTAAGCACCAACTCCTATTCGTATTTTGTAAAGCTTGAAAATTTGTTTTTTCTATAGTTACTTCACGTTAACGTTTTTTTACTTGTTGAACAGAAAATGTGCCACTTTTAGCTTCAGATTGTTTCAGTGTGTTGTCTGGCCCTTTTTGCCGTGGTAACCCAAACTTTCTCTTTAGTTATTTACTTTATACTCTTCATGTAGTGGTATTTTTGACAAAATTTAGTCCAGATCAGAATGAGTGTTGCAGCTAAACGTTTTCATGTGCCGTTATATATGTAGACGCATTTCACTTTTCTGCTGGCTTTATAGCAAAATTGCCTTAAAAAATAACTACCTTTGCCTGCACCCTATTTATATCAGTCTTAATTAACTGTAATGAATAAAACGGTTACTCTATTTTTACATTTTTAATGCAACGCGACTGCGTTGAGAATTTTTTTTTCAAAAGCAAGATTTAAACCCCTTCCTATTATAGTCACTGACTTCCCGTCGCTCGTTGTTAATGTACATGTGGTGCGTTCCGCCTTGATACAGAGTGCCTGAAGGGACATTCGCTGGCAGCGTTGTACGGTGGACCATAAGGGCCAGTCTGGTCGGCCTCCTCTCCTGGGGGTGCTACAAAGCCGGTCGCGCCACCTCGCGGTTCTTCTCCTAGCAGTGTCACGTGACCGACGGACGAGAGCATGCCGAGAGTGACTTTGGTTGGACTTCGAGACCCAGACCCAGCCTAGGACTGTGGAAGAGACGAGGAACCAGTTCTGACTACGGACGGGCCGCTGTGTCCCCCTGGTGTGGACCAACGGCTCGAGATACGCGCTGGGATGTTAAATATTCTGGGAGATTCTTCATGTCGCGCTTCAGACCTTCCGGAGGTCTAGCTGCAATAAAAGCCCCAGCGGGCATCAAGACACTGTGACCATTTGTCACTTGTATAAAAATGGTGGTTACGCCGTATCCGACCTCATAGCAGTGTAAGTAACCATCTCAACACCAGTCGTGGCGTCTCACCGCCACTTGTATAGCGATCAGGGGATTACGTCATTGGTTCAAAGTTGTCGTCTGCTGGGTGCGCTGTTCATGTCTCGCAATAGGGGGCGCTTTTGTCGTGAAGCTGACGTACGCATTCTTTTCGTAGGGGGCGCGCGCACGTGTAGCCCCAGAACAGGGCACCCTCTAATGAAAGTGGACCGTGAAACGCACACGCTGCTCAGAAAATCAAACGCCAAAAAGGCAATTATTCTACTTTGCGAATGTTGTGTCTAAGGAATGCCGAGGCCAAATACATGTGGTGGGTGACAGCAAAGCGTGTAATATCTATGCCCCCCCCCCCCCCCTCACGCCAGTGGAGGGTCAAACTAATGTGCTGAGTGGATGGCTATGGGCTTGAGGATAATGTTCCACTCACCCCACTCTAGCTATAAGCTGCTCGCGTCCTACTAGATCCCAAGCGTTATCCCATTGCCACACTGGTGTCCCCGGCATCAGTGCCTGACGCCTGCACGATACATTCTGCATGTCCATGATAATTTATTAGTCCCCCCCCCCCTCCCGCACGCACAGACCGCATTGTGGTCACATTTAACCTGTATTATCATATATAATATCATGGGGACCCCCCCCCCCCCCCTCGGCTATCAATAAAATGGGTACACAGTTTGGATGTCTTTCGGTTTTCGCGCTGGTGGATTTTTGAATATTTTTAGTTATTGCCTTTTGCGGGTGTCCATGTAGTCCTACGCTGAAAGCCTTAAAGTCTCATTAACAGCTGATGTCAACCGATAATGATCATCATTAAATGATGGTCGGCTTGTTAGACCGTGTCTGTGCGTGCAAGGATCATAGCGTCGTCAATGACAGGTATGATAATATCTGATATGATATTATCCTGTATGCAAGTGACAGGAAGCCGAAAGGTTCGATATATTTTATGCTAGAAATGTTCACAATAAAATCTTATATTATTGGCTTATATACATTGATTTTTATGGTATGTCACCTCGATGTCACAATATCTTCTAGACATCAAGGTGAATTTCGTTACTATACGGCTATTTTCCTTTTATCATTGAGGCGTCGGTCGTTCACTCGTCTGGTTCAACTTCATACCGTTTTACTGACCATTACTCGAAGTGGCGTTGTACACGAGTGCATTATGACGTGCGTATGTTTGCCTCCGTTTTAATTCCACGATCTGGGTCTTGAGTTTCAAACGTATAACCGGTGTCTTCATTGGCGAAGCGGTTTGGAATTGAGGCCACACGTATATGCAGTGGTAACGCTTGGGTTCGGCCCGTTGCCTTGGATAAGTGACCGTGATAATATTGGCTATAAAGCATGGCTGCCTCTAGGACCTGGAGGATGATTACTGCAGTGTATGTGGACAGAACTATAGAGCGTCGCAAAGCAGTAGGCGATACTCAAGAAAGTAACTAAGGGTTAAAACGGTAACATTTCCACTTGAAAAGGTCTGTCCTCTCAGTTTAGTGAAATAGTTGTACCCTCGTTTATTTTTATTCCATCTCCTTCAATTAGTTAGACAGTTACCAGTTTTGACAAATATATCTATTGTTAGGTTAATGTCTAATATTGAAGACAAATTTTATTATATTTAGTGACGTAGATAACTGCTGCCATATGGCTTTGATGACCTTTCTTAGTGTGTTCATCTTTTGTGTCTTGCAATTCATTGATTCCGGTGTAACATGCGGAAATGCCCCCCCCCCCCCCCCCCCAATGCGGAGATTAATATATATAAAATTATATAAGATATAAGATACATGATATTGACCCTCTCCGCTTCACTTGTTCGTACAGCGCCATTATGATAGATACAGGTTGGGGCATTCCGCATATGGGGGGGCGGGGGAGGGGGCATTTCCGCATGGGGCACCGGTGGCGAGTGGTTTTCGAGTAATGGCGACAGTGGAATCATAACGTAGCCGCTGAGGGTTCGGGTTCGGTACTGTCCTTCTTCCTCGTTGAGCGTCGCATGTCGCACATAACTGTCAGTGCTGGGCTATGGGACAATACGAAAGGTTTCTTTCATGTGATAATAAATACCTGTAAAATCTTGACTGACGAACATTTTGTTTAACTGGATGAATTGCCGTCGGGCAGACATGCATAGGAAAAGGAAGGATGCACCACAGGCGAATACTTAAAAAATCTTTAAAAAAGTAGAAAACACAACAAAACTACTTAAACGCCAGATCGTGTGACGTCTTTTGTCCTAATTAAGTATTTATCAACATGAATGCACCAGAATAGGTTGGAAATATAAACTTTTATGCTACATACAGATCGGCTCGTCCGACGAGATTTCACCATTATTCGGAAGCGCCAAGGCGAGCAAGCATGCCTGATATTATCAGAATTGCCAATCCAAAGACAAACGATAGCTTCTGATGTTAGAACCTATGCTTGTTATATTACAAGAATTTACGTTGTCACGTTAAACGTAAAGAACTCTCTGTCGCTCGTGTCTTATATACTTAACTTTGCGCCTGGCGAGTTTCTGAACAATAATGTGACACTGCTGGGACGGTTTTCTAACAAAAGAACATGAATTAGAAAGATTTTACGAAGACCAGTTTATTTTTGAGTAGTAAAAATGTTAAAATCATTAAAAAAAAAATTATGTAAATTTTAAACTACATAGCGGTTCAGTGAAGTGAGGTGCATAATTGGTGAGTTTGTGGCAACATCGTGAAGAAAATAGTGTAGTAACCCCCCAAGTGTCTGGATTTAACCTATTTTTGAAGATCTTGTATCGTGTGCGTGATCTATTGAATACAATGTCTGAAATCACTTGCATACTGACTAGTTTTCTCTAACTAAGACTAATGTCATTTCGTTTGGATATTGGATAATAGAAAAGTTCTCGTTAGCACGATGACCAATATTTATTTTAATGTATTTCTTGTAGCCTACTATCATGCAATAAATCAGGAACATTTGACAAAAGATCTATCGCCAACTGATATTTAGACAATTGCGCCCTTGACCTTTATACACAGTTGAGCAGAGAGTCTATGATAAAATAACTGAGGTAGGGCTTAATGACGTGTGTTTTAACTAGTATATGAAGGTAGGCGGTCGAGTGTCAATTTCATCCCGACTGATGGTGAAGGAAGCCCATTATAATGTGATGTAAGAGCGAAATGCTGTTAATATTATATCTAAAGCTACGTTCATGTCTGATGTAATTTGCCGTTGCCCGGCCATTACAAGGACATCGTTTCTGCCTCTTTGTTATACACCTTCACATTATTTGACAAACTGCAACAAGGCCATATCCGAAAATTAGCGAAAAACGTAATTGTATTGCATTAATTATTGTACGCCTTGTGGACTACATATAAACGGTGGTGAAGAGACGCTCACCTACAGCAGAATAAACATGTTTGCCTCGTATGGATCATCCGTGAGAGATTGTGATCTCAACACTTGACTCTTACTTTTGGTATTTAGCCGGAGCTGGAACAGAATGTATTTCGCCGGCCACAGAATCGCGATGACACCTTTCGCTGAATAATCTCCAAATTTGACATTTTGTTTTTCATACAATTATATAGATTGATTTATTCCTAGCCACAAATGAGATAATGCCTCATCTGAGGAGCTCGACAATCTCCACTTATGCGGTGTGGATCGTAACATTTTAATACACAGATTCGCCTTTCGGCGCAAGACAGTAACGTCATACATTTATCAGAAGTAGGTGGGTCCTAAAGGCTGAACCTGTTATTCATCTCCGCAGTTTTTAAAACAAGGGACTCGTGTTTCCGAGATACACCGTGAAACTTTTCTGCAATGATACAAAATAGGCGAGAGTAACTAGGGAAATCATATTGAAAACTGCTTTGGCTGTAGAGCAGAAACTGACAGCAACTGACAGGGGTTTAGCATCGCGCGTTAAATTATGTGATGTTCGTTTCAACATACGTTTCATGCCAATGGAGAAGGAGGCCATCTGAACGGCCTTGTCGCGTGAGCTCTGCCAGGCCAGCCATCTGAACGGCCTTGTCGCGTGAGCTCTACCAGGCCAGCCCTCTGAACGGCCTTGTCGCGTGAGCTCTGCCAGGCCAGCCATCTGAACGGCCTTGTCACGTGAGCTCTGCCAGTCCAGCCATCTGAACGGCCTTGTCGCGTGAGCTCTGCCAGTCCAGCCATCTGAACGGCCTTGTCACGTGAGCTCTACCAGGCCAGCCCTCTGAACGGCCTTGTCGCGTGAGCTCTGCCAGGCCAGCCATCTGAACGGCCTTGTCACGTGAGCTCTACCAGGCCAGCCCTCTGAACGGCCTTGTCGCGTGAGCTCTGCCAGGCCAGCCATCTGAACGGCCTTGTCGCGTGAGCTCTACCAGGCCAGCCCTCTGAACGGCCTTGTCGCGTGAGCTCTGCCAGGCCAGCCATCTGAACGGCCTTGTCACGTGAGCTCTGCCAGTCCAGCCATCTGAACGGCCTTGTCACGTGAGCTCTGCCAGTCCAGCCATCTGAACGGCCTTGTCGCGTGAGCTCTACCAGGCCAGCCCTCTGAACGGCCTTGTCGCGTGAGCTCTGCCAGGCCAGCCATCTGAACGGCCTTGTCGCGTGAGCTCTACCAGGCCAGCCCTCTGAACGGCCTTGTCGCGTGAGCTCTGCCAGTCCAGCCATCTGAACGACCTTGTCACGTGAGCTCTGCCAGGCCAGCCCTCTGAACGGCCTTGTCGCGTGAGCTCTGCCAGGCCAGCCATCTGAACGGCCTTGTCGCGTGAGCTCTGCCAGGCCAGCCATCTGAACGGCCTTGTCACGTGAGCTCTGCCAGTCCAGCCATCTGAACGGCCTTGTCACGTGAGCTCTGCCAGTCCAGCCATCTGAACGGCCTTGTCGCGTGAGCTCTACCAGGCCAGCCCTCTGAACGGCCTTGTCGCGTGAGCTCTGCCAGGCCAGCCATCTGAACGGCCTTGTCGCGTGAGCTCTACCAGGCCAGCCCTCTGAACGGCCTTGTCGCGTGAGCTCTGCCAGTCCAGCCATCTGAACGACCTTGTCACGTGAGCTCTGCCAGTCCAGCCATCTGAACGGCCTTGTCACGTGAGCTCTGCCAGTCCAGCCATCTGAACGGCCTTGTCACGTGAGCTCTGCCAGTCCAGCCATCTGAACGGCCTTGTCACGTGAGCTCTGCCACTCCAGCCATCTTGTCAGTCCTGGCCCGGTCATGGGTCTTCCCTTGAGCCTCCCAATAACCAGTTTACCTGAAGTTCATAGTTGCAAGTGTCCTTAGTTCAGAGAAATAAAGCAATCTAGCAAGCCGTTTTAATAACGTTGTGCCATTCTCCATTATAAAGAATACGCTCCGGACCCGTCGTTGTTCGGGGCGGCCTCGATAGCTCAGTGGGTAGAGCGCTCGCCTTGAGGACTCTGGTCACATGAGAGCCTAACGGCACTTGGATCGGTGGTTCGAGCCCCGTTGTGGCCATGTCTGTGTGGTCACAAGATAAAGATCCCATGTCCTTCTTCGAAAAGAGTAGGAGGTATCCCCGGGGACATGGCTCCACTCTCCCTTCCTTTTCCCATTGACGTGATATGACCAAAAGTGGTAAAAACGTCCTGAATAACCAACCAACCAACCGTCGATGTTGTAGCATTTTGGTACTGGGAGCGATGCCTCATCGGGTGCAACCAATACCCAGGTTTAATCTGCAAATTAGGTGGATGCGATAAGAAAATGACAATACCCAATATATATATATATATTGCACGTGGCAATAATAAAATAACCATGTCATGTATATCAATTTCTGCGCCTGAATATCTGAAAATGTACAACTGTTTTTGTCAAGAGTCCGATGGACACCATGCAGATTACAGGTGGGATATATCCCTGTGATACCCTGATAGTCACAGACAATGCAAGAAGTATTTTGGACATATCAGTGGATCTCTCCTTTAGTTTCGCATTGTTTTTATTTTGATGAAAGAGACCTAACCGGGAACTCATTACTGGCTGTCTATTTCCATCCCTACCCGTCTCACACAGTCACGAATTGGCATTGGATATTTCCTCTACCTGGACTGATCGTACAGAGAGCTGTGTAAAAACAACATTCCAAATATAGTTACGGGAAGCAAATCGTCGTGCGTACTGGAAAGAATCTAACGGCAAACTCACATTACGACGAACAGAGAGGCGAGCGGGGGTTCGTATGTCGCGTTTCCAATTCCATCATGCGAGTGATTGTTCGAATCTAACTAATTTTATCTCCAGGCTTGATTCCAGGGTTAGCATTGGCGGCATGAAGGCCTCTAATGTCTTGATATAAGTCAACCACTCAATGAAAGCATGCACGCAAACAGCTAGGCTTGAAGCGTGTGTTGTAGTAGCCTGTAGTAACACATCGTTACTGTCGTTAGACAGCTGGTAATGGATGACATTACCAACTCTCTAACGACAGTAACGTTTTGCTTTCAGGCTAGTGTTATAGGTGTGTTATAGGGGAAGCACACGATGTGTGCTTCCCACTTTATGATCACCTGCTTTGGTATGGCTATCCATCGAGATTGGCTTGAATCATGTCGCTGAATATCATCTGTTGGTTGGTTATATGGTTGTCGTTTTTGAATATCAGCCTCAAGCTTGGCATGAACTTTCGCCAGGGTATAGGTAGGTTTTCCTCTCTGAATGCTATCATCTGGGTTTTTCTCTCTTCGCTGAATATCATCAACTGACTTGGTATACGGGGCTCCTTTAATATGGTTACCTAATTTGGCATGAATTTCTTCTTCAAATGATATCAGCTTAATTAGCATGGCTCACTCTCTTGGCTATAATCATGTAGGTTTTTCGGTTTCAGTAAATAGCATCGTCTCTTCTGTAGATGTTCTGCTTTATCTGAGCCTGCTTAGTATTTCCGAATTATGATAAACAAGTGGACAACAGATGGATGGCCATCGGTCGACGACATACATTTGGCATCTATCGATCTTTCTGTTATTACTATTTATATATTTAGAGCTATCCATCGAGATTGGCTTGAATCATGTCGCTGAATATCATCTGTTGGTTGGTTATATGGTTGTCGTTTTTTAATATCAGCCTCAAGCTTGGCATGAACTTTCGCCAGGGTAAAGGTAGGTTTTCCTCTCTCATGCACGCAAACAGCTAGGCTTTTGCACTCTGAATACCGATTTTCGGCATACTTTAGCATTCTTCGGCAGCATATCTGTAATTAACTGGAAAAAGGACTATCAATCGTTTTAAGGTCGAATCCAGATATGTTGGATAGGGGTTGGGGGGGGGGGGGGGGTCGAGAGATGGCCTAGCTTTGGGTTCTCATATGTTAAATGGTATAAATTTCAGCCTTAGAGAGGAGGGGGCGGGCCGATCCCGCCCCACTGACCCCCCCCCCCCCCACACCCCTGGCCGTTGAATAACAACAAGGCGCGTATGTTTGTCCTCTGACTAGCATAATGTGTGCAGGTGACTCTCTTCCACGAATTGTACAACACTGCGTGTGGTTCTGTGCTGTTATGAAGGCACACTGCAAGGCGTGTGGTTCTGTACTGCTATAAGGGCACACTGCAAGGCGTGTGGTTCTGTACTGTTATAAGGGCACACTGCAAGGCGTGTGGTTCTGTACTGCTATAAGGGCACACTGCAAGGCGTGTGGTTCTGTACTGCTATAAGGGCACACTGCAAGGCGTGTGGTCCTGTGCTGTTATAAGGGCACACTGCAAGGCGTGTGGTTCTGTACTGTTATAAGGGCACACTGCAAGGCGTGTGGTTCTGTACTTTTATAAGGGCACACTGCAAGGCGTGTGGTTCTGTACTGTTATAAGGGCACGCTGCAAGGCGTGTGGTTCTGTGCTGTTATAAGGGCACACTGCAAGGCGTGTGGTTCTGTACTGTTATAAGGGCACACTGCAAGGCGTGTGGTTCTGTGCTGTTATAAGGGCACACTGCAAAGCGTGTGGTTCTGTACTGTTATAAGGGCACACTGCAAGGCGTGTGGTTCTGTACTGTTATAAGGGCACACTGCAAGGCGTGTGGTTCTGTACTGTTATAAGGGCACACTGCAAGGCGTGTGGTTCTGTGCTGTTATAAGGGCACACTGCAAGGTGTGTGGTTCTGTACTGTTATAAGGGCACACTGCAAGGCGTGTGGTTCTGTACTGTTATATGGCCACACTGCAAGGCGTGTGGTTCTGTACTGTTATAAGGGCACACTGCAAGGCGTGTGGTTCTGTACTGTTATAAGGGCACACTGCAAGGCGTGTGGTTCTGTACTGTTATAAGGGCACACTGCAAGGCGTGTGGTCCTGTGCTGTTATAATGGCACACTGCAAGGCGTGTGGTTCTGTACTGCTATAAGGGCACACTGCAAGGCGTGTGGTCCTGTGCTGTTATAAGGGCACACTGCAAGGCGTGTGGTTCTGTGCTGTTATAAGGGCACACTGCAAGGCGTGTGGTTCTGTACTGTTATTAGGGCACGTGGTAAGGCGTGTGGTTCTGTGCTGTTATAAGGGCACACTGCAAGGCGTGTGGTTCTGTACTGTTATCAGGGCAGACTGCAAGGCGTGTGGTTCTGCACTGTTATAAGGGCACACTGCACGGCGTGTGGTTCTGTACTGTTATAAGGGCACACTGCAAGGCGTGTGGTCCTGTGCTGTTATAATGGCACACTGCAAGGCGTGTGGTTCTGTACTGCTATAAGGGCACACTGCAAGGCGTGTGGTCCTGTGCTGTTATAAGGGCACACTGCAAGGCGTGTGGTTCTGTACTGTTATAAGGGCACACTGCAAGGCGTGTGGTCCTGTACTGTTATAAGGGCACACTGCAAGGCGTGTGGTTCTGTACTGTTATAAAGGCACACCGCAAGGCGTGTGGTTCTGTACTGTTATAAGGGCACACAGCAAGGCATGTGGTTCTGTACTGTTATAAGGGCACACAGCAAGGCGTGTGGTTCTGTGCTGTTATAAGGGCACACTGCAAGGCGTGTGGTTCTGTACTGTTATAAGGGCACACTGCAAGGCGTGTGGTCCTGTGCTGTTATAAGGGCACACTGCAAGGCGTGTGGTTCTGTACTGTTATAAGGGCACACTGCAAGGCGTGTGGTTCTGTACTGTTATAAGGGCACACTGCAAGGCGTGTGGTTCTGTACTGTTATAAGGGCACACTGCAAGGCGTGTGGTCCTGTGCTGTTATAAGGGCACACTGCAAGGCGTGTGGTTCTGTACTGTTATAAGGGCACACTGCAAGGCGTGTGGTTCTGTACTGTTATAAGGGCACACTGCAAGGCGTGTGGTTCTGTGCTGTTATAAGGGCACACTGCAAGGCGTGTGGTTCTGTACTGTTATAAGGGCACACTGCAAGGCGTGTGGTTCTGTACTGTTATAAGGGCACACTGCAAGGCGTGTGGTTCTGTACTGTTATAAGGGCACACTGCAAGGCGTGTGGTTCTGTACTGTTATAAAGGCACACAGCAAGGCGTGTGGTTCTGTACTGTTATAAGGGCACACTGCAAGGCGTGTGGTTCTGTACTGTTATAAGGGCACACTGCAAGGCGTGTGGTTCTGTACTGTTATAAGGGCACACTGCAAGGCGTGTGGTTCTGTACTGTTATAAGGGCACACTGCAAGGCGTGTGGTTCTGTGCTGTTGTAATGGCAAACCGCAAGGCGTGTGGTTCTGTACTGTTATAAGGGCACACTGCAAGGCGTGTGGTTCTGTGCTGTTATAAGGGCACACTGCAAGGCGTGTGGTTCTGTACTGTTATAAGGGCACACTGCAAGGCGTGTGGTTCTGCGCTGTTGTAATGGCAAACAGCAAGGCGTGTGGTTCTGTACTGTTATAAGGGCACACTGCAAGGCGTGTGGTTCTGTACTGTTATAAGGGCACACTGCAAGGCGTGTGGTTCTGTGCTGTTGTAATGGCAAACAGCAAGGCGTGTGGTTCTGTACTGTTATAAGGGCACACTGCAAGGCGTGTGGTTCTGTACTGTTATAAGGGCACACTGCAAGGCGTGTGGTTCTGTACTGTTATAAGGGCACACTGCAAGGCGTGTGGTTCTGTGCTGTTGTAATGGCAAACAGCAAGGCGTGTGGTTCTGTACTGTTATAAGGGCACACTGCAAGGCGTGTGGTTCTGTACTGTTATAATGGCACACAGCAAGGCATGTGGTTCTGTGCTGTTATAGTGGCACACAGCATGGCGTGTGGTTCTGTGCTGTTGTAATGGCAAACAGCAAGGCATGTGGTTCTGTGCTGTTATAAGGGCACACTGCAAGGCGTGTGGTTCTGTACTGTTATAAGGGCACACTGCAAGGCGTGTGGTTCTGTACTGTTATAATGGCACACAGCAAGGCATGTGGTTCTGTGCTGTTATAGTGGCACACAGCATGGCGTGTGGTTCTGTACTGTTATAATGGCACACAGCAAGGCGTGTGGTTCTGTACTGTTATAATGGCACACAGCAAGGCGTGTGGTTCTGTGCTGTTATAGTGGCACACAGCATGGCGTGTGGTTCTGTGCTGTTGTAATGGCAAACAGCGAGGCGTGTGGTTCTGTACTGTTATAAGGGCACACTGCAAGGCGTGTGGTTCTGTACTGTTTTAAGGGCACACTGCAAGGCGTGTGGTTCTGTACTGTTATAAGGGCACACCGCAAGGCGTGTGGTTCTGTACTGTTATAAGGGCACACTGCAAGGCGTGTGGTTCTGTACTGTTATAAGGGCACACTGCAAGGCGTGTGGTTCTGTACTGTTATAAGGGCACACTGCAAGGCGTGTGGTTCTGTGCTGTTATAAGGGCACACTGCAAGGCGTGTGGTTCTGTACTGTTATAAGGGCACACTGCAAGGCGTGTGGTTCTGTACTGTTATAAGGGCACACTGCAAGGCGTGTGGTTCTGTACTGTTATAATGGCACACAGCAAGGCGTGTGGTTCTGTGCTGTTATAAGGGCACACTGCAAGGCGTGTGGTTCTGTGCTGTTATAAGCGCACACTGCAAGGCGTGTGGTTCTGTACTGTTATAAGGGCACACTGCAAGGCGTGTGGTTCTGTACTGTTATAAGGGCACACTGCAAGGCGTGTGGTTCTGTACTGTTATAAGGGCACACCGCAAGGCGTGTGGTTCTGTACTGTTATAAGGGCACACTGCAAGGCGTGTGGTTCTGTGCTGTTATAAGGGCACACTGCAAGGCGTGTGGTTCTGTACTGTTATAAGGGCACACTGCAAGGCGTGTGGTTCTGTACTGTTATAAGGGCACACTGCAAGGCGTGTGGTTCTGTACTGTTATAAGGGCACACCGCAAGGCGTGTGGTTCTGTACTGTTATAAGGGCACACTGCAAGGCGTGTGGTTCTGTACTGTTATAAGGGCACACTGCAAGGCGTGTGGTTCTGTAATGTTATAAGGGCACACTGCAAGGCGTGTGGTTCTGTACTGTTATAAGGGCACACTGCAAGGCGTGTGGTTCTGTACTGTTATAAGGGCACACTGCAAGGCGTGTGGTTCTGTACTGTTATAAGGGCACACCGCAAGGCGTGTGGTTCTGTACTGTTATAAGGGCACACTGCAAGGCGTGTGGTTCTGTACTGTTATAAGGGCACACTGCAAGGCGTGTGGTTCTGTACTGTTATAAGGGCACACCGCAAGGCGTGTGGTTCTGTACTGTTATAATGGCACACCGCAAGGAGTGTGGTTCTGTACTGTTATAAGGGCACACTGCAAGGCGTGTGGTTCTGTACTGTTATAATGGCACACAGCAAGGCATGTGGTTCTGTGCTGTTATAGTGGCACACTGCATGGCGTGTGGTTCTGTACTGTTATAATGGCACACAGCAAGGCGTGTGGTTCTGTACTGTTATAATGGCACACAGCAAGGCATGTGGTTCTGTGCTGTTATAGTGGCACACAGCATGGCGTGTGGTTCTGTGCTGTTGTAATGGCAAACAGCAAGGCGTGTGGTTCTGTACTGTTATAAGGGCACACTGCAAGGCGTGTGGTTCTGTACTGTTATAAGGGCACACTGCAAGGCGTGTGGTTCTGTACTGTTATAAGGGCACACCGCAAGGCGTGTGGTTCTGTACTGTTATAAGGGCACACTGCAAGGCGTGTGGTTCTGTACTGTTATAAGGGCACACTGCAAGGCGTGTGGTTCTGTGCTGTTGTAATGGCAAACAGCAAGGCGTGTGGTTCTGTACTGTTATAAGGGCACACTGCAAGGCGTGTGGTTCTGTACTGTTATAAGGGCACACTGCAAGGCGTGTGGTTCTGTACTGTTATAAGGGCACACTGCAAGGCGTGTGGTTCTGTGCTGTTGTAATGGCAAACAGCAAGGCGTGTGGTTCTGTACTGTTATAAGGGCACACTGCAAGGCGTGTGGTTCTGTACTGTTATAATGGCACACAGCAAGGCATGTGGTTCTGTGCTGTTATAGTGGCACACAGCATGGCGTGTGGTTCTGTGCTGTTGTAATGGCAAACAGCAAGGCATGTGGTTCTGTGCTGTTATAAGGGCACACTGCAAGGCGTGTGGTTCTGTACTGTTATAAGGGCACACTGTAAGGCGTGTGGTTCTGTACTGTTATAATGGCACACAGCAAGGCATGTGGTTCTGTGCTGTTATAGTGGCACACAGCATGGCGTGTGGTTCTGTACTGTTATAATGGCACACAGCAAGGCGTGTGGTTCTGTACTGTTATAATGGCACACAGCAAGGCGTGTGGTTCTGTGCTGTTATAGTGGCACACAGCATGGCGTGTGGTTCTGTGCTGTTGTAATGGCAAACAGCAAGGCGTGTGGTTCTGTACTGTTATAAGGGCACACTGCAAGGCGTGTGGTTCTGTGCTGTTATAAGGGCACACTGCAAGGCGTGTGGTTCTGTACTGTTATAAGGGCACACTGCAAGGCGTGTGGTTCTGTACTGTTATAAGGGCACACTGCAAGGCGTGTGGTTCTGTACTGTTATAATGGCACACAGCAAGGCGTGTGGTTCTGTGCTGTTATAAGGGCACACTGCAAGGCGTGTGGTTCTGTACTGTTATAAGGGCACACTGCAAGGCGTGTGGTTCTGTACTGTTATAATGGCACACAGCAAGGCATGTGGTTCTGTGCTGTTATAGTGGCACACAGCATGGCGTGTGGTTCTGTACTGTTATAATGGCACACAGCAAGGCGTGTGGTTCTGTACTGTTATAATGGCACACAGCAAGGCATGTGGTTCTGTGCTGTTATAGTGGCACACAGCATGGCGTGTGGTTCTGTGCTGTTGTAATGGCAAACAGCAAGGCGTGTGGTTCTGTACTGTTATAAGGGCACACTGCAAGGCGTGTGGTTCTGTACTGTTATAAGGGCACACTGCAAGGCGTGTGGTTCTGTACTGTTATAAGGGCACACTGCAAGGCGTGTGGTTCTGTACTGTTATAATGGCACACAGCAAGGCGTGTGGTTCTGTGCTGTTATAAGGGCACACTGCAAGGCGTGTGGTTCTGTGCTGTTATAAGGGCACACTGCAAGGCGTGTGGTTCTGTACTGTTATAAGGGCACACTGCAAGGCGTGTGGTTCTGTACTGTTATAAGGGCACACTGCAAGGCGTGTGGTTCTGTACTGTTATAAGGGCACACCGCAAGGCGTGTGGTTCTGTACTGTTATAAGGGCACACTGCAAGGCGTGTGGTTCTGTACTGTTATAAGGGCACACTGCAAGGCGTGTGGTTCTGTACTGTTATAAGGGCACACTGCAAGGCGTGTGGTTCTGTACTGTTATAAGGGCACACCGCAAGGCGTGTGGTTCTGTACTGTTATAAGGGCACACTGCAAGGCGTGTGGTTCTGTACTGTTATAAGGGCACACTGCAAGGCGTGTGGTTCTGTACTGTTATAAGGGCACACCGCAAGGCGTGTGGTTCTGTACTGTTATAATGGCACACCGCAAGGAGTGTGGTTCTGTACTGTTATAAGGGCACACTGCAAGGCGTGTGGTTCTGTACTGTTATAATGGCACACAGCAAGGCATGTGGTTCTGTGCTGTTATAGTGGCACACTGCATGGCGTGTGGTTCTGTACTGTTATAATGGCACACAGCAAGGCGTGTGGTTCTGTACTGTTATAATGGCACACAGCAAGGCATGTGGTTCTGTGCTGTTATAGTGGCACACAGCATGGCGTGTGGTTCTGTGCTGTTGTAATGGCAAACAGCAAGGCGTGTGGTTCTGTACTGTTATAAGGGCACACTGCAAGGCGTGTGGTTCTGTACTGTTATAAGGGCACACTGCAAGGCGTGTGGTTCTGTACTGTTATAAGGGCACACCGCAAGGCGTGTGGTTCTGTACTGTTATAAGGGCACACTGCAAGGCGTGTGGTTCTGTACTGTTATAAGGGCACACTGCAAGGCGTGTGGTTCTGTGCTGTTGTAATGGCAAACAGCAAGGCGTGTGGTTCTGTACTGTTATAAGGGCACACTGCAAGGCGTGTGGTTCTGTACTGTTATAAGGGCACACTGCAAGGCGTGTGGTTCTGTACTGTTATAAGGGCACACTGCAAGGCGTGTGGTTCTGTGCTGTTGTAATGGCAAACAGCAAGGCGTGTGGTTCTGTACTGTTATAAGGGCACACTGCAAGGCGTGTGGTTCTGTACTGTTATAATGGCACACAGCAAGGCATGTGGTTCTGTGCTGTTATAGTGGCACACAGCATGGCGTGTGGTTCTGTGCTGTTGTAATGGCAAACAGCAAGGCATGTGGTTCTGTGCTGTTATAAGGGCACACTGCAAGGCGTGTGGTTCTGTACTGTTATAAGGGCACACTGCAAGGCGTGTGGTTCTGTACTGTTATAATGGCACACAGCAAGGCATGTGGTTCTGTGCTGTTATAGTGGCACACAACATGGCGTGTGGTTCTGTACTGTTATAATGGCACACAGCAAGGCGTGTGGTTCTGTACTGTTATAATGGCACACAGCAAGGCATGTGGTTCTGTGCTGTTATAGTGGCACACAGCATGGCGTGTGGTTCTGTGCTGTTGTAATGGCAAACAGCAAGGCGTGTGGTTCTGTACTGTTATAAGGGCACACTGCAAGGCGTGTGGTTCTGTACTGTTTTAAGGGCACACTGCAAGGCGTGTGGTTCTGTACTGTTATAAGGGCACACCGCAAGGCGTGTGGTTCTGTACTGTTATAAGGGCACACTGCAAGGCGTGTGGTTCTGTACTGTTATAAGGGCACACTGCAAGGCGTGTGGTTCTGTGCTGTTGTAATGGCAAACAGCAAGGCGTGTGGTTCTGTACTGTTATAAGGGCACACTGCAAGGCGTGTGGTTCTGTACTGTTATAAGGGCACACTGCAAGGCGTGTGGTTCTGTACTGTTATAAGGGCACACTGCAAGGCGTGTGGTTCTGTGCTGTTGTAATGGCAAACAGCAAAGCATGTGGTTCTGTACTGTTATAAGGGCACACTGCAAGGCGTGTGGTTCTGTACTGTTATAATGGCACACAGCAAGGCATGTGGTTCTGTGCTGTTATAGTGGCACACAGCATGGCGTGTGGTTCTGTGCTGTTGTAATGGCAAACAGCAAGGCGTGTGGTTCTGTACTGTTATAAGGGCACACTGCAAGGCGTGTGGTTCTGTACTGTTATAAGGGCACACCGCAAGGCGTGTGGTTCTGTACTGTTATAAGGGCACACTGCAAGGCGTGTGGTTCTGTACTGTTATAAGGGCACACTGCAAGGCGTGTGGTTCTGTGCTGTTATAATGGCACACTGCAAGGCGTGTGGTTCTGTGCTGTTATAAGGGCACACTGCAAGGCGTGTGGTTCTGTACTGTTATAAGGGCACACTGCAAGGCGTGTGGTTCTGTACTGTTATAAGGGCACACTGCAAGGCGTGTGGTTCTGTGCTGTTATAAGCGCACACTGCAAGGCGTGTGGTTCTGTACTGTTATAAGGGCACACTGCAAGGCGTGTGGTTCTGTGCTGTTATAAGGGCACACTGCAAGGCGTGTGGTTCTGTACTGTTATAATGGCACACAGCAAGGCGTGTGGTTTTGTGCTGTTATAAGGGCACACTCCAAGGCGTGTGGTTCTGTACTGTTATAAGGGCACATAGCAAGGCGTGTGGTTCTGTACTGTTATAAGGGCACACTGCAAGGCGTGTGGTTCTGTACTGTTATAAGGGCACATAGCAAGGCGTGTGGTTCTGTACTGTTATAAGGGCACACTGCAAGGCGTGTGGTTCTGTACTGTTATAATGACACACAGCAAGGCGTGTGTTTCTGTGCTGTTATAATGACACACTGCAAGGCGTGTGGTTCTGCGCTGTTATAATGGCACACAACATGGCGTGTGGTTCTGTGCTGTTATAAGGGCACACTGCAAGGCGTGTGGTTCTGTACTCTTATAATGGCACACTGCAAAGCGTCTGGTTCTGGGATGTCATAATGGCACACAGCAAGCCGTGTGGTTTTGTGCTGTTATAATGACACACAGCAAGGCGTGTGGTTCTGTACTGTTATAAGGGCACACTGCAAGGCGTGTGGTTCTGTACTCTTATAATGGCACACTGCAAAGCGTCTGGTTCTGGGATGTCATAATGGCACACAGCAAGGCGTGTGGTTCTGTGCTGTTATAAGGGCACACTGCAAGGCGTGTGGTTCTGTATTGTTATAAGGGCACACTGCAAGGCGTGTGGTTCTGCGCTGTTATAATGGCACACAACATGGCGTGTGGTTCTGTGCTGTTATAAGGGCACACAGCAAGGCGTGTGGTTTTGTGCTGTTATAATGACACACAGCAAGGCGTGTGGTTCTGTACTGTTATAAGGGCACACTGCAAGGCGTGTGGTTCTGTACTCTTATAATGGCACACTGCAAAGCGTCTGGTTCTGGGATGTCATAATGGCACACAGCAAGGCGTGTGGTTCTGTGCTGTTATAAGGGCACACTGCAAGGCGTGTGGTTCTGGGATGTCATAATGGCACACTGCAAGGCGTGTGGTTCTGTGCTGTTATAAGGGCACACTGCAAGGCGTCTGGTTCTGGGATGTCATAATGGCACACTGCAAGGCGTGTGGTTCTGTACTGTTATAAGGGCACACTGCAAGGCGTGTGGTTCTGGGATGTCATAATGGCACACAGCAAGGCGTGTGGTTCTGTGCTGTTATAAGGGCACACTGCAAGGCGTGTGGTTCTGTACTGTTATAAGGGCACACTGCAAGGCGTGTGGTTCTGTACTGTTATAGTGGCACACAACATGGCGTGTGGTTCCGTACTGTCATAATGGCACACAACAAGGCGCGTGGTTCTGTGTTGTTATAATGGCACACAACAAGGCGTGTGGTTGGTTCTGTGCTGTTATTATGGCATACAGCATGGCGTGTGGTTATGTGCTGTTATAGGGCCGTCCCGATAGCTCAGTGGATTAGATCGCTCGCATTGAACGCTCTGGCCATCTGAGAGCCTAACGGCACGTGGATCTCGAGCTCCGCTGTGGCAATGTGGCACGGATACATATCCCATGGTATGGCTTCGACATGGCTTCGCTCTTCCCTTCCTTCTCCCATTGACGCGATATGACCAGAATTGATTAAAGCGTCCTGAATATACAGCCAACATCTGTTCTGTTATAATGGCACACAGCAAGACGTCATTCTCCTGAGAAGAGGCCATCATGGTTCTTTGCCCAGTGGTGCTTGGTACTTAGTGCTCGAGTTGCTTCCTCGCCGTTTCTGGCGCATGGACGGATGCGAACTTTGCACAAACTTTGTGAAGTTACTTTTTACATCTCTTGGCTTTACAACTCCAGAACATGCTCCTTCCCTCGCCAAAAGGCCGTTGACACCTCACAATCACCACCCTTAGGTGCATGAGTCAGAGCCATTTGGACTGCAGTGGTTGGTTACATCTATGGCAGATATGAACCTAACGCTTCGGGAACAGCTAGTCTCCGCACCCAATCAACCCGACGCCACTTCCCGCCGTCACCGAGACCTATTCAGGTCACACGGCAGTGTCGCCATCTAGCGGCGTGAGTCACCACTATACGTATAGCGTCTGGAGCTGCCGATTGGGGTGCGAAGACTCCAGCGGACTGTGTCTAATATAAGACATAAAGACGACGCTGGCGCCGCCCAGTCTGGCCGCGCTGGATGTCTTAATGGGAACCCTCGTAAGGAGCAAAGCCATGATTTCCCTATGGCGGAGACCTCTGAGTCAGGTCTTTCGTACCAGCTGACATGGATCATGTCTCTGGCGCCGGCAACCTGTTGAAATGCCGTTTAATCCCGGGCCTCTCAGTGTGGAGGAAAGGGTAGGGGATGGCGGGAGGGGTGGTGGCGGGGAGGGGTGGGGGGTGAGAGGAGGTAGCGGACCCAAGTCCAGATTTAATGAGCGGCTATTCTCAGCTACCGTAACAAGCTGTCTCCACTCTAGGCCAGCGATTGTTTCCGGTTTAATCATCAAGGGTCAGTGAGCGGTGGTATAAGGGGGGGGGGGGGGGTGGGTAGAGGGCTGGTGGCTGGGTAGGAGTGGATGAAGAGGACTCGCTCCGTGATTACACTCAATGGACACTCAAATTGAAGCGATCACCCTTGCAAAACGAGCTCCCTCCCCTAGCTGCCCGTTATCGGCATCCACCCCGGGCAGCGGGCTGTAACATTTGTAAAAGCCTTACCTCAAAAGCCTGCCTCACGATGATTAGCATTAATTACAGCAGTTCCTCTTGGGGGAGGGAGGAAAGGGTGGGGAGGGGGGGGGGGGCGTCGCCACTGTGACTCATGGTAGGGATGCACGTGGCATCCTGCAGCCAAGGACAGATCCAGAGTGAGGCTGCTGGGTCAACGTGGAGTGCATCACGTCACGGACAGTCATCAAGTCTAAAGGGCACGGACAGGCACACTCAGTGCCCTCCCTGCATGGGGACATGGGAAGGAAGACAACAATTTAGTTCGCGGGCAACATGGGTCAAACGGCACTTAAGATGACGGTGCAATAAGATAAATGGGTGACTACTATTTGACAAAAGTGCGATGTAATCCGGTTCGTATTTCTGCCGAATAATATATTGGATATCATTATATTTCTATATATTGAGTTAGGTAATGATGACCAACAGGGATGCAGCGAATAGTAGACTCAAACTTTTGTATAATATATCCCAGAACCGGAACCGGATATCGATATGTGCAAAAGTGTGTGATATCATTTACCCGTTAAAACAATAATCAACTTCCACCGCCCAGGAGGCTTTCATTATTCCACCAAACGACGAACACCGATCATCTAAATCATGATCAGCAATCAGTGGCACGTAAGCTTTAGCCAAATGGACAAAACGGTGGCCCAGTGTAGGTGTTGAACTGATATATCCGCTGGGTGGTGTGGCCCGGTGATGGCAGCAGCGTCCGTCAGGCTGGCTGGCTGGTCACTGATCAGTGATTGCCTGTTTGGAAGGTTTATCCGGCCACTGTTAATGGGCTCTCGATGTTGGAGCAGTAATAATAGCTTATTTCTACGCTATAGCCTACGCCTGAAACCCAGACAAAGTTACATGAACACACATAAACGCACCAAGACACAAACGTAGAAAATATATACGTAGCAGGGTTATCGTTTCCACGTGCACTATGGACCGGCCGTTACTTTGCACTCTGTGCTAGAGCCTTAACCCATGGATCGGTCGCTACTTTGCACTCTAGGCTAGAGCCTTAACCCATGGATCGGCCGTTACTTTGCACTATGTGCTAGAGCCTTAACCCATGGGTCGGCCGTTACTTTGCACTCTGTGCTAGAGCCTTAACCCATGGATCCGTCGTTACTTTGCACTCTGTGCTAGAGCCTTAACCCATGGATCGGTCGTTACTTTGCACTCTGTGCTAGAGCCTTAACCCATGGATCGGTCGTTACTTTGCACTCTGTGCTAGAGCCTTAACCCATGGATCGGTCGTTACTTTGCACTCTGTGCTAGAGCCTTAACCCATGGATCGGTCGCTACTTTGTACTCTAGGCTAGAGCCTTAACCCATGGATCGGCCGTTACTTTGCACTCTGTGCTAGAGCCTTAACCCATGGATCGGCCGTTACTTTGCACTCTGTGCTAGAGCCTTAACCTATGGATCCGTCGTTACTTTGCACTATGTGCTCGAGCCTTAACCTATGGATGGGCCGTTACTTTGCACTCTGTGCTAGAGCCTTTACCCATGGATCGGCCGTTACTTTGCACTATGTGCTATAGTCTTAACCCATGGATTGGCCGTTACTTTGCACTATGTGCTAGAGCCTTAACGCATGGATCGGTCGCTACTTTGCACTCTGTGCTAGAGCCTTAACCCATGGATTGGCCGTTACTTTGCACTCTGTGCTAGAGCCTTTACCCATGGATCGGTCGCTACTTTGCACTATGTGCTAGAGCCTTTACCCATGGATCGGTCGCTACTTTGCACTCTGTGCTAGAGCCTTAACCCATGGATCGGCCGTTACTTTGCACTCAGTGCTCGAGCCTTAACCCATGGATCCGTCGTTACTTTGCACTCTGTGCTATAGTCTTAACCTATGGATGGGTCGTTACTTTGCACTCTGTGCTATAGTCCTAACCCATGGATCGGCCGTTACTTTGCACTCTGTGCTAGAGCCTTAACCCATGGATCGGTCGTTACTTTGCACTCTGTGCTAGAGCCTTAACCCATGGACCGGCCGTTATTTGCACTCTATGCTAGAGCCTTAACCCATGGATCGGCCGTTACTTTGCACTATGTGCTAGAGCCTTAACCCATGGATCGGCCGTTACTTTGCACTCTGTGCTAGAGCCTTAACCCATGGATCCGTCGTTACTTTGCACTCTGTGCTAGAGCCTTAACCCATGGATCGGTCGTTACTTTGCACTCTGTGCTAGAGCCTTAACCCATGGATCGGTCGTTACTTTGCACTCTGTGCTAGAGCCTTAACCCATGGATCGGTCGTTACTTTGCACGCTGTGCTAGAGCCTTAACCCATGGATCGGTCGCTACTTTGTACTCTAGGCTAGAGCCTTAACCCATGGATCGGCCGTTACTTTGCACTATGTGCTAGAGCCTTAACCCATGGATCGGCCGTTACTTTGCACTCTGTGCTAGAGCCTTAACCTATGGATCCGACGTTACTTTGCACTCTGTGCTAGAGCCTTAACCCATGGATCGGTCGTTACTTTGCACTCTGTGCTAGAGCCTTAACCCATGGATCGGTCGTTACTTTGCCCTCTGTGTTTTAGTCTTAACCTATGGATGGGCCGTTACTTTGCACTCTGCGCTAGAGCCTTTACCCATGGATTGGCCGTTACTTTGCACTCTGTGCTAGAGCCTTTACCCATGGATCGGTCGCTACTTTGCACTATGTGCTAGAGCCTTTACCCATGGATCGGTCGCTACTTTGCACCCTGTGCTAGAGCCTTAACCCATGGATCGGCCGTTACTTTGCACTCAGTGCTAGAGCCTTAACCCATGGATCCGTCGTAACTTTGCACTCTGTGCTATAGTCTTAACCTATGGATGGGCCGTTACTTTGCACTCTGTGCTATAGTCCTAACCCATGGATCGGCCGTTACTTTGCACTCTGTGCTAGAGCCTTAACCCATGGACCGGCCGTTATTTGCACTCTGTGCTAGAGCCTTTACCCATAGACCGGCCGTTACTTTGCACTCTGTGCTATAGTCTTAACCCATGGATTGGCCGTTACTTTGCACTATGTGCTAGAGCCTTAACCCATGGATCGGTCGCTACTTTGCACTCTGTGCTATAGTCTTAACCCATGGATCGGTCGCTACTTTGCACTCTGTGCTAGAGCCTTAACCCATGGATCGGCCGTTACTTTGCACTCTGTGCTAGAGCCTTAACCCATGGATTGGCCGTTACTTTGCACTCTGTGCTAGAGCTTTTACCCATGGATCGGCCGTTACTTTGCACTATGTGCTCGAGTCTTAACCCATGGATTGGCCGTTACTTTACACTCTGTGCTCGAGTCTTAACCCATGGATCGGTCGCTACTTTGCACTATGTGCTAGAGCCTTAACCCATTGATCGGTCGCTACTTTGCACTCTGTGCTATAGTCGTAACCCATGGATCGGCCGTTACTTTGCACTCTGTGCTATAGTCCTAACCCATGGATTGGCCGTTATATTGCACTCTGTGCTATAGTCCTAACCCATGTATCGGCCGTTACTTTGGACTCTGTGCTATAGTCCTAACCCATGTATCGGCCGTTACTTTGCACTATGTGCTAGAGCCTTAACCCATGGATCGGTCGCTACTTTGCACTCTGTGCTAGAGCCTTAACCCATGGATCGGCCGTTAGTTTGCACTATGTGCTCGAGTCTTAACCCATGGATCGGCCGTTACTTTTTACTCGGTGCGCGAGCCTTAACCTATGGATGGGCCGTTACTTTGCACTCTGTGCTAGAGCCTTAACCCATGGATCGGCCGTTACTGTGTACTCGGTGCTCGAGCCTTAACCTATGGATCGGTGGTTACTTTGCACTCTGTGCTATAGTCTTAACCCATGGATCGGTCGTTACTTTGCACTCTGTGCTATAGTCTTAACCCATGGATCGGCCGTTACTTTGCACTCTGTGCTAGAGCCTTAACCCATGGATCGGTCGTTACTTTGTACTCTGTGCTAGAGCCTTAACCCATGGATCGGTCGCTACTTTGCACTCTGTGCTAGAGCCTTAACCCATGGATCGGCCGTTACTTTGCACTATGTGCTCGAGTCTTAACCCATGGATCGGCCGTTACTTTGCACTATGTGCTATAGTCCTAACCCATGGATCGGTCGTTACTTTGCACTCTGTGCTATAGTCTTAACCCATGGATCGGCCGTTACTTTGCACTCTGTGCCATAGTCCTAACCCATGGATCGGCCGTTACTTTGCACTCTGTGCTATAGTCTTAACCCATGGATCGGCCGTTACTTTGCACTCTGTGCTAGAGCCTTAACCCATGGAACGGTCGCTACTTTGCACTCAGTGTTAGAGCCTTAACCCATGGATCGGCCGTTACTTTGCACGATGTGCTCGGGTCTTAACCCATGGATCGGCCGTTACTTTGCCCTCTTTGCTAGAGCCTTAACCCATGGATCGGTCGTTACTTTGTACTCTGTGCTCGAGCCTTAACCTATGGATGGGCCGTACTTTGCACTCTGTGCTAGAGCCTTAACCCATTGATCGGTCGTTACTTCGCACTCTGTGCTATAGTCCTAACCCATGGATCGGCCGTTACTTTGCACTCTGTGCTAGAGCCTTAACCCATGGATCGGCCGTTACTTTGCACTCTGTGCTAGAGCCTTAACCCATGGATCGGCCGTTACTTTGCACTATGTGCTAGAGCCTTAACCCATGGATCGGCCGTTACTTTGCACTCTGTGCTATAGTCTTAACCCATGGACCGGCCGTTACTTTGCACTCTGTGCTAGAGCCTTAACCCATGTATCGGCCGTTACTTTGCACTCTGTGCTAGAGCCTTAACTCATGGATCGGTCGCTACTTTGCACTCTGTGCTAGAGCCTTAACCCATGGATCGGCCGTTAGTTTGCACTATGTGCTCGAGTCTTAACCCATGGATCGGCCGTTACTTTTTACTCGGTGCTCGAGCCTTAACTTATGGATGGGCCGTTACTTTGCACTCTGTGCTAGAGCCTTAAACCATGGATCGGTCGCTACTTTGCACTCTGTGCTAGAGCCTTATCCCATGGATTGGCCGTTACTTTGTACTCGGTGCTAGAGCCTTAACCCATGGATCGGCCGTTACTTTGCACTATGTGCTCGGGTCTTAACCCATGGATCGGCCGTTACTTTGTACTCTGTGCTCGGGCCTTAACCTATGGATCGGCCGTTACTTTGTACTCGGTGCTAGAGCCTTAACCCATGGATCGGCCGTTACTTTGCACTATGTGCTCGGGTCTTAACCCATGGATCGGCCGTTACTTTGTACTCTGTGCTCGGGCCTTAACCTATGGATCGGCCGTTACTTTGCACTATGTGCTCGGGTCCTAACCCATGGATCGGCCGTTACTTTGCACTTCGTGCTCGGGTCTTAACCTATGGATCGGTCGGTACTTTGCACTCTGTGCTAGAGCCTTAACCCATGGATTGGCCGTTACTTTGTCCTCGGTGCTAGAGCCTTAACGCATGGATCGGTCGCTACTTTGCACTCTGTGCTAGAGCCTTAACCCATGGATTGGCCGTTACTTTGCACTCTGTGCTAGAGCCTTTACCCATGGATCGGTCGCTACTTTGCACTATGTGCTAGAGCCTTTACCCATGGATCGGTCGCTACTTTGCACTCTGTGCTAGAGCCTTAACCCATGGATCGGCCGTTACTTTGCACTCAGTGCTCGAGCCTTAACCCATGGATCCGTCGTTACTTTGCACTCTGTGCTATAGTCTTAACCTATGGATGGGTCGTTACTTTGCACTCTGTGCTATAGTCCTAACCCATGGATCGGCCGTTACTTTGCACTCTGTGCTAGAGCCTTAACCCATGGATCGGTCGTTACTTTGCACTCTGTGCTAGAGCCTTAACCCATGGACCGGCCGTTATTTGCACTCTATGCTAGAGCCTTAACCCATGGATCGGCCGTTACTTTGCACTATGTGCTAGAGCCTTAACCCATGGATCGGCCGTTACTTTGCACTCTGTGCTAGAGCCTTAACCCATGGATCCGTCGTTACTTTGCACTCTGTGCTAGAGCCTTAACCCATGGATCGGTCGTTACTTTGCACTCTGTGCTAGAGCCTTAACCCATGGATCGGTCGTTACTTTGCACTCTGTGCTAGAGCCTTAACCCATGGATCGGTCGTTACTTTGCACGCTGTGCTAGAGCCTTAACCCATGGATCGGTCGCTACTTTGTACTCTAGGCTAGAGCCTTAACCCATGGATCGGCCGTTACTTTGCACTATGTGCTAGAGCCTTAACCCATGGATCGGCCGTTACTTTGCACTCTGTGCTAGAGCCTTAACCTATGGATCCGACGTTACTTTGCACTCTGTGCTAGAGCCTTAACCCATGGATCGGTCGTTACTTTGCACTCTGTGCTAGAGCCTTAACCCATGGATCGGTCGTTACTTTGCCCTCTGTGTTTTAGTCTTAACCTATGGATGGGCCGTTACTTTGCACTCTGCGCTAGAGCCTTTACCCATGGATTGGCCGTTACTTTGCACTCTGTGCTAGAGCCTTTACCCATGGATCGGTCGCTACTTTGCACTATGTGCTAGAGCCTTTACCCATGGATCGGTCGCTACTTTGCACCCTGTGCTAGAGCCTTAACCCATGGATCGGCCGTTACTTTGCACTCAGTGCTAGAGCCTTAACCCATGGATCCGTCGTAACTTTGCACTCTGTGCTATAGTCTTAACCTATGGATGGGCCGTTACTTTGCACTCTGTGCTATAGTCCTAACCCATGGATCGGCCGTTACTTTGCACTCTGTGCTAGAGCCTTAACCCATGGACCGGCCGTTATTTGCACTCTGTGCTAGAGCCTTTACCCATAGACCGGCCGTTACTTTGCACTCTGTGCTATAGTCTTAACCCATGGATTGGCCGTTACTTTGCACTATGTGCTAGAGCCTTAACCCATGGATCGGTCGCTACTTTGCACTCTGTGCTATAGTCTTAACCCATGGATCGGTCGCTACTTTGCACTCTGTGCTAGAGCCTTAACCCATGGATCGGCCGTTACTTTGCACTCTGTGCTAGAGCCTTAACCCATGGATTGGCCGTTACTTTGCACTCTGTGCTAGAGCTTTTACCCATGGATCGGCCGTTACTTTGCACTATGTGCTCGAGTCTTAACCCATGGATTGGCCGTTACTTTACACTCTGTGCTCGAGTCTTAACCCATGGATCGGTCGCTACTTTGCACTATGTGCTAGAGCCTTAACCCATTGATCGGTCGCTACTTTGCACTCTGTGCTATAGTCGTAACCCATGGATCGGCCGTTACTTTGCACTCTGTGCTATAGTCCTAACCCATGGATTGGCCGTTATATTGCACTCTGTGCTATAGTCCTAACCCATGTATCGGCCGTTACTTTGGACTCTGTGCTATAGTCCTAACCCATGTATCGGCCGTTACTTTGCACTATGTGCTAGAGCCTTAACCCATGGATCGGTCGCTACTTTGCACTCTGTGCTAGAGCCTTAACCCATGGATCGGCCGTTAGTTTGCACTATGTGCTCGAGTCTTAACCCATGGATCGGCCGTTACTTTTTACTCGGTGCGCGAGCCTTAACCTATGGATGGGCCGTTACTTTGCACTCTGTGCTAGAGCCTTAACCCATGGATCGGCCGTTACTGTGTACTCGGTGCTCGAGCCTTAACCTATGGATCGGTGGTTACTTTGCACTCTGTGCTATAGTCTTAACCCATGGATCGGTCGTTACTTTGCACTCTGTGCTATAGTCTTAACCCATGGATCGGCCGTTACTTTGCACTCTGTGCTAGAGCCTTAACCCATGGATCGGTCGTTACTTTGTACTCTGTGCTAGAGCCTTAACCCATGGATCGGTCGCTACTTTGCACTCTGTGCTAGAGCCTTAACCCATGGATCGGCCGTTACTTTGCACTATGTGCTCGAGTCTTAACCCATGGATCGGCCGTTACTTTGCACTATGTGCTATAGTCCTAACCCATGGATCGGTCGTTACTTTGCACTCTGTGCTATAGTCTTAACCCATGGATCGGCCGTTACTTTGCACTCTGTGCCATAGTCCTAACCCATGGATCGGCCGTTACTTTGCACTCTGTGCTATAGTCTTAACCCATGGATCGGCCGTTACTTTGCACTCTGTGCTAGAGCCTTAACCCATGGAACGGTCGCTACTTTGCACTCAGTGTTAGAGCCTTAACCCATGGATCGGCCGTTACTTTGCACGATGTGCTCGGGTCTTAACCCATGGATCGGCCGTTACTTTGCCCTCTTTGCTAGAGCCTTAACCCATGGATCGGTCGTTACTTTGTACTCTGTGCTCGAGCCTTAACCTATGGATGGGCCGTACTTTGCACTCTGTGCTAGAGCCTTAACCCATTGATCGGTCGTTACTTCGCACTCTGTGCTATAGTCCTAACCCATGGATCGGCCGTTACTTTGCACTCTGTGCTAGAGCCTTAACCCATGGATCGGCCGTTACTTTGCACTCTGTGCTAGAGCCTTAACCCATGGATCGGCCGTTACTTTGCACTCTGTGCTAGAGCCTTAACCCATGTATCGGCCGTTACTTTGCACTCTGTGCTAGAGCCTTAACTCATGGATCGGTCGCTACTTTGCACTCTGTGCTAGAGCCTTAACCCATGGATCGGCCGTTAGTTTGCACTATGTGCTCGAGTCTTAACCCATGGATCGGCCGTTACTTTTTACTCGGTGCTCGAGCCTTAACTTATGGATGGGCCGTTACTTTGCACTCTGTGCTAGAGCCTTAAACCATGGATCGGTCGCTACTTTGCACTCTGTGCTAGAGCCTTATCCCATGGATTGGCCGTTACTTTGTACTCGGTGCTAGAGCCTTAACCCATGGATCGGCCGTTACTTTGCACTATGTGCTCGGGTCTTAACCCATGGATCGGCCGTTACTTTGTACTCTGTGCTCGGGCCTTAACCTATGGATCGGCCGTTACTTTGCACTATGTGCTCGGGTCCTAACCCATGGATCGGCCGTTACTTTGCACTTCGTGCTCGGGTCTTAACCTATGGATCGGTCGGTACTTTGCACTCTGTGCTAGAGCCTTAACCCATGGATTGGCCGTTACTTTGTCCTCGGTGCTAGAGCCTTAACCCATGGATCGGCCGTTACTTTGCACTCTGTGCTATAGTCTTAACCCATGGATCGGCCGTTACTTTGCACTCTGTGCTAGAGCCTTAACCCATGGATCGGTCGCTACTTTGCACTCTGTGCTAGAGCCTTAACCCATGGATCGGCCGTTACTTTGAACTATGTGCTCGAGTCTTAACCCATGCATCGGCCGCTACTTTGCACTCTGTGCTAGAGCCTTTACCCATGGATCGGTCGCTACTTTGCACTATGTGCTAGAGCCTTAACCCATGGATTGGCCGTTACTTTGCACTATGTGCTCGAGTCTTAACCCATGGATTGGCCTTTACTTTGTACTCTGTGCAATAGTCTTAACCCATGGATCGGTCGCTACTTTGCACTCTGTGCTAGAGCCTTTACCCATGGATCGGTCGCTACTTTGCACTCTGTGCTAGAGCCTTATCCCATGGATTGGCCGTTACTTTGCACTATGTGCTCGAGTCTTAACCCATGGATCGGCCGTTACTTTGTACTCTGTGCTCGAGCCTTAACCTATGGATGGGCCGTTACTTTGCACTCTGTGCTAGAGCCTTAACCCATGGATCGGCCGTTACTTTGCACTCTGTGCTATAGTCTTAACCCATGGATCGGCCGTTACTTTGCACTCTGTGCTAGGGCCTTAACCCATGGATCGGTCGTTACTTTGTACTCTGTGCGAGAGCCTTAACCCATGGATCGGTCTTTACTTTGCACTCTGTGCTAGAGCCTTAACCCATGGATCCCCCGTTATTTTGCACTATGTGCTCGAGTCTTAACCCATGGATCGGCCGTTACTTTGCACTATGTGCGATAGTCCTAACCCATGGATCGGTCGTTACTTTGCACTCTGTGCTATAGTCTTAACCCATGGATCGGCCGTTACTTTGCACTCTGTGCTATAGTCTTAACCCATGGATCGGCTGTTACTTTGCACTGTGTGCTAGAGCCTTAACCCATGGATCGGTCGCTAATTTGCACTCTGTGCTAGAGCCTTAACCCATGGATCGGCCGTTACTTTGCACTCTGTGCTCGAGTCTTAACCCATGGATTGGCCGTTACTTTGTACTCTGTGCTCGAGCCTTAACCTATGGATCGGCCGTTACTTTGCACTCTGTGCTAGAGCTTTAACCCATGGATCGGTCGTTACTTTGTACTCTGTGCTCGAGCCTTAACCTATGGATGGGCCGTTACTTTGCACTCTGTGCTAGAGCCTTAACCCATTGATCGGTCGTTACTTCGCACTCTGTGCTATAGTCCTAACCCATGGATCGGCCGTTACTTTGCACTCTGTGCTAGAGCCTTAACCCATGGATCGGCCGTTACTTTGCACTCTGTGCTAGAGCCTTAACCCATGGATCGGCCGTTACTTTGCACTATGTGCTAGAGCCTTAACCCATGGATCGGCCGTTACTTTGCACTATGTGCTATAGCCTTAACCCATGGACCGGCCGTTACTTTGCACTTTGTGCTAGAGCCTTAACCCATGGATCGGTCGCTACTTTGCACTATGTGCTAGAGCCTTAACCCATTGATCGGTCGCTACTTTGCACTCTGTGCTATAGTCCTAACCCATGGATCGGCCGTAATTTGCACTCTGTGCTATAGTCCTAACCCATGGATTGGCCGTTACTTTGCACTCTGTGCTATAGTCTTAACCCATGGATCGGCCGTTACTTTGCACTCTGTGCTATAGTCCTAACCCATGGATCGGCCGTTACTTTGCACTCTGTGCTATAGTCCTAACCCATGTATCGGCCGTTACTTTGCACTCTGTGCTAGAGCCTTAACCCATGGATCGGTCGCTACTTTGCACTCTGTGCTAGAGCCTTAACCCATGGATCGGCCGTTAGTTTGCACTATGTGCTCGAGTCTTAACCCATGGATCGGCCGTTACTTTTTACTCGGTGCTCGAGCCTTAACCTATGGATGGGCCGTTACTTTGCACTATGTGCTAGAGCCTTAACCCATGGATCGGTCGTTACTTTGCACTCTGTGCCAGAGCCTTAACCCATGGATCGGTCGCTACTTTGCACTCTGTGCTAGAGCCTTAGCCCATCGATCGGCCCTTACTTTGCACTCTGTGCTAGAGCCTTAACCCATGGAACGGTCGCTACTTTGCACTCAGTGCTAGAGCCTTAAACCATGGATCGGCCGTTACTTTGCACGATGTGCTCGGGTCTTAACCCATGGATCGGCCGTTACTTTGTACTCTGTGCTCGAGCCTTAATCTATGGATGGGCCGTTACTTTGTACTCGGTGCTAGAGCCTTAACCCATGAATCGGCCGTTAGTTTGCACTCTGTGCTATAGTTTTAACCCATGGATCGGCCGTTACTTTGCACTCTGTGCTAGAGCCTTAACCCATGGATCGGCCGCTACTTTGCACTCTGTGCTAGAGCCTTAACCCATGGATCGGCCGTTACTTTGCACTATGTGCTCGAGTCTTAACCCATGGATCGGCCGTTACTTTGCACTCTGTGCTAGAGCCTTAACCCATGGATCGGCCGTTACTTTGCACTCTGTGCTAGAGCTTTAACCCATGGATCGGCCGTTACTTTGCACTATGTGCTAGAGCCTTAACCCATGGATCGGCCGTTACTTTGCACTCTGTGCTATAGCCTTAACCCGTGGACCGGCCGTTACTTTGCACTCTGTGCTAGAGCCTTAACCCATGGATCGGTCGCTACTTTGCACTATGTGCTAGAGCCTTAACGCATTGATCGGTCGCTACTTTGCACTCTGTGCTATAGTCCTAACCCATGGATTGGCCGTTACTTTGCACTCTGTGCTATAGTCCTAACCCATGGATCGGCCGTTACTTTGCACTCTGTGCTATAGTCCTAACCCATGGATCGGCCGTTACTTTGCACTAGGTGCTAGAGCCTTAACCCATGGATCGACCATTACTTTGCACTGTGTGCTATAGTCTTAGCACCTGGACCGGCCGTTACTTTGCACTCTGTGCTAGAGCCTTAACCCATGGATCGGTCGCTACTTTGCACTATGTGCTAGAGCCTTAACCCGTTCATCGGTCGCTACTTTGCACTCTGTGCTATAGTCCTAACCCATGGATCGGCCGTTACTTTGCACTCTGTGCTATAGTCCTAACCCATGGATTGGCCGTTACTTTGAACTCTGTGCTATAGTCCTAACCCATGGATCGGCCGTTACTTTGCACTCTGTGCTATAGTCCTAGCCTATGGATGGGCCGTTACTTTGCACTCTGTGCTAGAGCCGTAACCTATGGCTCGGTCGTTACTTTGCACTCTGTGCTATAGTCTTAACCCAATGGATCGGTCGCTACTTTGTACTCTGTGCTAGAGCCTTAACCCATGGATCGGCCGTTACTTTGCACTCTGTGCTAGAGCCTTTACCCATAGACCGGCCGTTACTTTGCACTATGTGCTATAGTCTTAACCCATGGATTGGACGTTACTTTACACTATGTGCTCGAGTCTTAACCCATGGATCGGCCGTTACTTTGTACTATGTGCTCGAGTCTTAACCCATGGATTGGCCGTTACTTTGTACTCGGCGCTAGAGCCTTAACCCATGGATCGGTCGCTACTTTGCACTCTGTGCTAGAGCCTTAACCCATGGATCGGCCGTTACTTTGCACTATGTGCTCGAGTCTTAACCCATGGATCGGCCGTTACTTTGTACTCTGTGCTCGAGCCTTAACCTATGGCTCGGCCGTTACTTTGCACTCTGTGCTAGAGCCTTTACCCATAGATCGGTCGTTACTTCGCACTCTGTGCTATAGTCCTAACCCATGGATCGGCCGTTACTTTGCACTCTGTGCTATAGCCTTAACCCATGGATCGGCCGTTACTTTGCACTATGTGCTAGAGCATTAACCCATGGATCGGTCGCTACTTTGCACTATGTGCTAGAGCCTTAACCCATTGATCGGTCCCTACTTTGCACTCTGTGCTATAGTCCTAACCCATGGATATGCCGTTACTTTGCACTCTGTGCTATAGTCCTAACCCATGGATCGGCCGTTACTTTGCACTCTGTGCTATAGTCTTAACCCATGGATCGGCCGTTACTTTGCACTCTGTGCTATAGTCCTAACCCATGGATCGGCCGTTACTTTGCACTCTGTTCTATAGTCCTAACCCATGGATCGGCCGTTACTTTGCACTCTGTGCTATGGTCTTAACCCATGGATCGGTCGCTACTTTTCACTCTGTGCTAGAGTCTTAACCCATGGATCGGCCGTTACTTTGCACTATGTGCTCGAATCTTAACCCATGGATCGGCCGTTACTTTGTACTCTGTGCTCGAGCCTTAACCTATGGATCGGCCGTTACTTTGCACTCTGTGCTAGAGCCTTAACCCATGGATCGGTCGTTACTTTGTACTTTGTGCTAGAGCCTTAACCCGTTCATCGGTCGCTACTTTGCACTCTGTGCTATAGTCCTAACCCATGGATCGGCCGTTACTTTGTACTCGGTGCTAGAGCCTTAACCCATGAATCGGCCGTTAGTTTGCACTCTGTGCTATAGTTTTAACCCATGGATCGGCCGTTACTTTGCACTCTGTGCTAGAGCCTTAACCCATGGATCGGCCGCTACTTTGCACTCTGTGCTAGAGCCTTAACCCATGGATCGGCCGTTACTTTGCACTATGTGCTCGAGTCTTAACCCATGGATCGGCCGTTACTTTGCACTCTGTGCTAGAGCCTTAACCCATGGATCGGCCGTTACTTTGCACTCTGTGCTAGAGCTTTAACCCATGGATCGGCCGTTACTTTGCACTATGTGCTAGAGCCTTAACCCATGGATCGGCCGTTACTTTGCACTCTGTGCTATAGCCTTAACCCGTGGACCGGCCGTTACTTTGCACTCTGTGCTAGAGCCTTAACCCATGGATCGGTCGCTACTTTGCACTATGTGCTAGAGCCTTAACGCATTGATCGGTCGCTACTTTGCACTCTGTGCTATAGTCCTAACCCATGGATTGGCCGTTACTTTGCACTCTGTGCTATAGTCCTAACCCATGGATCGGCCGTTACTTTGCACTCTGTGCTATAGTCCTAACCCATGGATCGGCCGTTACTTTGCACTAGGTGCTAGAGCCTTAACCCATGGATCGACCATTACTTTGCACTGTGTGCTATAGTCTTAGCACCTGGACCGGCCGTTACTTTGCACTCTGTGCTAGAGCCTTAACCCATGGATCGGTCGCTACTTTGCACTATGTGCTAGAGCCTTAACCCGTTCATCGGTCGCTACTTTGCACTCTGTGCTATAGTCCTAACCCATGGATCGGCCGTTACTTTGCACTCTGTGCTATAGTCCTAACCCATGGATTGGCCGTTACTTTGAACTCTGTGCTATAGTCCTAACCCATGGATCGGCCGTTACTTTGCACTCTGTGCTATAGTCCTAGCCTATGGATGGGCCGTTACTTTGCACTCTGTGCTAGAGCCGTAACCTATGGCTCGGTCGTTACTTTGCACTCTGTGCTATAGTCTTAACCCAATGGATCGGTCGCTACTTTGTACTCTGTGCTAGAGCCTTAACCCATGGATCGGCCGTTACTTTGCACTCTGTGCTAGAGCCTTTACCCATAGACCGGCCGTTACTTTGCACTATGTGCTATAGTCTTAACCCATGGATTGGACGTTACTTTACACTATGTGCTCGAGTCTTAACCCATGGATCGGCCGTTACTTTGTACTATGTGCTCGAGTCTTAACCCATGGATTGGCCGTTACTTTGTACTCGGCGCTAGAGCCTTAACCCATGGATCGGTCGCTACTTTGCACTCTGTGCTAGAGCCTTAACCCATGGATCGGCCGTTACTTTGCACTATGTGCTCGAGTCTTAACCCATGGATCGGCCGTTACTTTGTACTCTGTGCTCGAGCCTTAACCTATGGCTCGGCCGTTACTTTGCACTCTGTGCTAGAGCCTTTACCCATAGATCGGTCGTTACTTCGCACTCTGTGCTATAGTCCTAACCCATGGATCGGCCGTTACTTTGCACTCTGTGCTATAGCCTTAACCCATGGATCGGCCGTTACTTTGCACTATGTGCTAGAGCATTAACCCATGGATCGGTCGCTACTTTGCACTATGTGCTAGAGCCTTAACCCATTGATCGGTCCCTACTTTGCACTCTGTGCTATAGTCCTAACCCATGGATATGCCGTTACTTTGCACTCTGTGCTATAGTCCTAACCCATGGATCGGCCGTTACTTTGCACTCTGTGCTATAGTCTTAACCCATGGATCGGCCGTTACTTTGCACTCTGTGCTATAGTCCTAACCCATGGATCGGCCGTTACTTTGCACTCTGTTCTATAGTCCTAACCCATGGATCGGCCGTTACTTTGCACTCTGTGCTATGGTCTTAACCCATGGATCGGTCGCTACTTTTCACTCTGTGCTAGAGTCTTAACCCATGGATCGGCCGTTACTTTGCACTATGTGCTCGAATCTTAACCCATGGATCGGCCGTTACTTTGTACTCTGTGCTCGAGCCTTAACCTATGGATCGGCCGTTACTTTGCACTCTGTGCTAGAGCCTTAACCCATGGATCGGTCGTTACTTTGTACTCTGTGCTAGAGCCTTAACCCGTTCATCGGTCGCTACTTTGCACTCTGTGCTATAGTCCTAACCCATGGATCGGCCGTTACTTTGCACTCTGTGCTATAGTCCTAACCCATGGATTGGCCGTTACTTTGCACTCTGTGCTATAGTCCTAACCCATGGATCGGCCGTTACTTTGCACTCTGTGCTATAGTCCTAGCCTATGGATGGGCCGTTACTTTGCACTCTGTGCTAGAGCCGTAACCTATGGATCGGTCGTTACTTTGCACTCTGTGCTATAGTCTTAACCCAATGGATCGGTCGCTACTTTGTACTCTGTGCTAGAGCCTTAACCCATGGATCGGCCGTTACTTTGCACTCTGTGCTAGAGCCTTTACCCATAGACCGGCCGTTACTTTGCACTATGTGCTATAGTCTTAACCCATGGATTGGACGTTACTTTACACTATGTGCTCGAGTCTTAACCCATGGATCGGCCGTTACTTTGTACTATGTGCTCGAGTCTTAACCCATGGATCGGCCGTTACTTTGTACTCGGCGCTAGAGCCTTAACCCATGGATCGGTCGCTACTTTGCACTCTGTGCTAGAGCCTTAACCCATGGATCGGCCGTTACTTTGCACTATGTGCTCGGGTCTTAACCCATGGATCGGCCGTTACTTTGTACTCTGTGCTCGAGCCTTAACCTATGGCTCGGCCGTTACTTTGCACTCTGTGCTAGAGCCTTTACCCATAGATCGGTCGTTACTTCGCACTCTGTGCTATAGTCCTAACCCATGGATCGGCCGTTACTTTGCACTCTGTGCTATAGCCTTAACCCATGGATCGGCCGTTACTTTGCACTATGTGCTAGAACCTTAACCCATGGATCGGCCGTTAGTTTGCACTCTGTGCTATAGTCTTAACCCATGGATCGGCCGTTACTTTGCACTCTGTGCTAGAGCCTTAACCCATGGATCGGCCGCTACTTTGCACTATGTGCTAGAGCCTTAACCCATTGATCGGTCCCTACTTTGCACTCTGTGCTATAGTCCTAACCCATGGATCGGCCGTTACTTTGCACTCTGTGCTATAGTCTTAATCCATGGATCGGCCGTTACTTTGCACTCTGTGCTATAGTCCTAACCCATGGCTCGGCCGTTACTTTGCACTCTGTGCTAGAGCCTTAACCCATAGATCGGTCGTTACTTCGCACTCTGTGCTATAGTCCTAACCCATGGATCGGCCGTTACTTTACACTCTGTCCTATAGCCTTAACCCATGGATCGGCCGTTACTTTGCACTATGTGCTAGAGCCTTAACCCATGGATCGGCCGTTAGTTTGCACTCTGTGCTATATTCCTAGCACATGGATCGGCCGTTACTTTGCACTCTGTGCTATAGTCCTAACCCATGGATCGGCCGTTACTTTGCACTCTGTGCTATGGTCTTAACCCATGGATCGGTCGCTACTTTGCACTCTGTGCTAGAGTCTTAACCCATGGATCGGCCGTTACTTTGCACTATGTGCTCGAGTCTTAACCCATGGATCGGCCGTTACTTTGTACTCTGTGCTTGAGCCTTAACCTATGGATCGGCCGTTACTTTGCACTCTGTGCTAGAGCCTTAACTCATGGATCGGTCGTTACTTTGTACTCTGTGCTCGAGCCTTGACCTATGGATCGGTCATTACTTCGCACTCTGTGCTATATTCCTGACCCATGGATCGGCCGTTACTTTGCACTCTGTGCCATAGCCTTAACCCATGGATCGGCCGTTACTTTGCACTATGTGCTAGAGCCTTAACCCATGGATCGGCCGTTACTTTGCACTCTGTGCTATAGTCTTAACCCATGGATCGGCCGTTACTTTGCAATCTGTGCTAGAGCCTTAACCCATGGATCGGTCGCTACTTTGCACTATGTGCTAGAGCCGTAACCCATTGGTCGGTCGCTACTTTGCACTCTGTGCTATAGTCCTAACCCATGGATCGGCCGTTACTTTGCACTCTGTGCTATAGTCCTAGCCTATGGATGGGCCGCTACTTTGTACTCTGTGCTAGAGCCTTAACCCATGGATCGGCCGTTACTTTGCACTCTGTGCTAGAGCCTTTACCCATAGACCGGCCGTTACTTTGCACTATGTGCTATAGTCTTAACCCATGGATTGGACGTTACTTTACACTATGTGCTCGAGTCTTAACCCATGGATCGGCCGTTACTTTGCACTCTGTGCTAGAGCCTTTACCCATGGATCGGTCGCTACTTTGCACTCTGTGCTATAGTCCTAACCCATGGATCGGTCGCTACTTTGCACTCTGTGCTAGAGCCTTAACCCATGGATTGGCCGTTACTTTGCACTATGTGCTCGAGTCTTAACCCATGGATCGGCCGTTACCTTGTACTCTGTGCTCGAGCCTTAACCTATGGATGGGCCGTTACTTTGCACTCTGTGCTAGAGCCTTAACCCATGGATCGGCCGTTACTTTGCACTCTGTGCTATAGTCTTAACCCATGGATCGGCCGTTACTTTGCACTCTGTGCTAGAGCCTTAACCTATGGATCGGCCGTTACTTTGCACTATGTGCTCGAGTCTTAACCCATGGATCGGCCGTTACTTTGTACTATGTGCTCGAGTCTTAACCCATGGATCGGCCGTTACTTTGTACTCGGTGCTAGAGCCTTAACCCATGGATCGGCCGTTACTTTGCACTCTGTGCCATAGTCTTAACCCATGGATCGGCCGTTACTTTGCTCTCTGTGCTACAGCCTTAACCCATGGATCGGTCGCTACTTTGCACTCTGTGCTAGAGCCTTAACCCATGGATCGGCCGTTACTTTGCACTATGTGCTCGAGTCTTAACCCATGGATCGGCCGTTACTTTGTACTCTGTGCTCGAGCCTTAACCTATGGTTCGGCCGTTACTTTGCACTCTGTGCTAGAGCCTTAACCCATAGATCGGTCGTTACTTCGCACTCTGTGCTATAGTCCTAACCCATGGACCGGCCGTTACTTTGCACACTGTGCTATAGCCTTAACCCATGGATCGGCCGTTACTTTGCACTATGTGCTAGAGCCTTAACCCATGGATCGGCCGTTAGTTTGCACTCTGTGCTATAGTCTTAACCCATGGATCGGCCGTTACTTTGCACTCTGTGCTAGAGCATTAACCCATGGATCGGTCGCTACTTTGCACTATGTGCTAGAGCCTTAACCCATTGATCGGTCCCTACTTTGCACTCTGTGCTATAGTCCTAACCCATGGATATGCCGTTACTTTGCACTCTGTGCTATAGTCCTAACCCATGGATCGGCCGTTACTTTGCACTCTGTGCTATAGTCTTAACCCATGGATCGGCCGTTACTTTGCACTCTGTGCTATAGTCCTAACCCATGGATCGGCCGTTACTTTGCACTCTGTTCTATAGTCCTAACCCATGGATCGGCCGTTACTTTGCACTCTGTGCTATGGTCTTAACCCATGGATCGGTCGCTACTTTTCACTCTGTGCTAGAGTCTTAACCCATGGATCGGCCGTTACTTTGCACTATGTGCTCGAATCTTAACCCATGGATCGGCCGTTACTTTGTACTCTGTGCTCGAGCCTTAACCTATGGATCGGCCGTTACTTTGCACTCTGTGCTAGAGCCTTAACCCATGGATCGGTCGTTACTTTGTACTCTGTGCTCGAGCCTTGACCTATGGATCGGTCGTTACTTCGCACTCTGTGCTATATTCCTAACCCATGGATCGGCCGTTACTTTGCACTCTGTGCTAGAGCCTTAACCCATGGATCGGCCGTTACTTTGCACTATGTGCTAGAGCCTTAACCCATGGATCGGCCGTTACTTTGCACCCTGTGCTATAGTCTTAACCCATGGATCGGCCGTTACTTTGCAATCTGTGCTAGAGCCTTAACCCATGGATCGGTCGCTACTTTGCACTATGTGCTAGAGCCGTAACCCATTGGTCGGTCGCTACTTTGCACTCTGTGCTATAGTCCTAACCCATGGATCGGTCGTTACTTTGCACTCTGTGCTATAGTCTTAACCCATGGATCGGCCGTTACTTTGCACTCTGTGCTATAGTCCTAACCCATGGATCGGCCGTTACTTTGCACTCTGTGCTATAGTCTTAACCCATGGATCGGCCGTTACTTTGCACTCTGTGCTATAGTCCTAACCCATGGATCAGCCGTTACTTTGCACTCTGTGCTATAGTCCTAACACATGGATCGGCCGTTACTTTGCACTCTGTGCTATAGTCCTAACCCATGGATCGGCCGTTACTTTGCACTCTGTGCTATAGTCTTAACCCATGGATCGGCCGTTACTTTGCACTATGTGCTATAGTCCTAACCCATGGATCGGCCGTTACTTTGCACTCTGTGCTGTAGTCCTAACCCATGGATCGGCCGTTACTTTGCACTCTGTGCTATAGTCCTAGCCCATGGATCGGCCGTTACTTTGCACTCTGTGCTATAATCCTAACCCATGGATCGGTCGCTACTTTGTACTATGTGCTAGAGCCTTTACACATTGATCGGTCGCTACTTTGCACTATGTGCTATAGTCCTAACCCATGGATCGGCCGTTACTTTGCACTCTTTGCTATAGTCCTAACCCATGGATCGGCCGTTACTTTATACTCTGTGCTATAGTCCTAACCCATGGATCGGCCGTTACTTTGCACTCTGTGCTATAGTCCTAACCCATGGATCGGCCGTTACTTTGCACTCTGTGCCAGAGCCTTAGCCCATTGATCGGTCGCTACTTTGCACTCTGTGCTATAGTCCTAACCCATGGATCGGCCGTTACTTTGCACTCTGTGCCATAGCCTTAACCCATGGATCGGCCGTTACTTTGCACTATGTGCTAGAGCCTTAACCCATGGATCGGCCGTTAGTTTGCACTCTGTGCTATAGTCTTAACCCATGGATCGGCCGTTACTTTGCATTCTGTGCTAGAGCCTTAACCCATGGATCGGTCGCTACTTTGCACTATGTGCTAGAGCCTTAACCCATTGATCGGTCGCTACTTTGCACTCTGTGCTATAGTCCTAACCCATGGATATGCCGTTACTTTGCACTCTGTGCTATAGTCCTAACCCATGGATCGGCCGTTACTTTGCACTCTGTGCTATAGTCTTAACCCATGGATCGGCCGTTACTTTGCACTCTGTGCTATAGTCCTAACCCATGGATCGGCCGTTACTTTGCACTCTGTTCTATAGTCCTAACCCATGGCTCGGCCGTTACTTTGCACTCTGTGCTATGGTCTTAACCCATGGATCGGTCGCTACTTTGCACCCTGTACTAGAGTCTTAACCCATGGATCGGCCGTTACTTTGCGCAATGTGCTCGAGTCTTAACCCATGGATCGGCCGTTACTTTGCACTATGTGCTATAGTCCTAACCCATGGATCGGCCGTTACTTTGCACTCTGTGCTATAGTCCTAACCCATGGATCGGTCGTTACTTTGCATTCTGTGCTATAGTCCTAACCCATGGATCGGCCGTTACTTTGCACTCTGTGCTATAGTCTTAACCCATGGATCGGCCGTTACTTTGCACTCTGTGCTATAGTCCTAACCCATGGATCAGCCGTTACTTTGCACTCTGTGCTATAGTCTTAACCCATGGATCGGCCGTTACTTTGCACTCTGTGCTATAGTCCTAACCCATGGATCGGCCGTTACTTTGCACTCTGTGCTATAGTCTTAACCCATGGATCGGCCGTTACTTTGCACTCTGTGCTATAGTCCTAACCCATGGATCGGCCGTTACTTTGCACTCTGTGTTATAGTCCTAACACATGGATCGGCCGTTACTTTGCACTCTGTGCTATAGTCCTAACCCATGGATCGGCCGTTACTTTGCACTCTGTGCTATAGTCTTAACCCATGGATCGGCCGTTACTTTGCACTATGTGCTATAGTCCTAACCCATGGATCGGCCGTTACTTTGCACTCTGTGCTATAGTCCTAACACATGGATCGGCCGTTACTTTGCACTCTGTTCTATAGTCCTAACCCATGGCTCGGCCGTTACTATGCACTCTGTGCTATGGTCTTAACCCATGGATCGGTCGCTACTTTGCACTCTGTACTAGAGTCTTAACCCATGGATCGGCCGTTACTTTGCACTATGTGCTCGAGTCTTAACCCATGGATCGGCCGTTACTTTGTACTCTGTGCTCGAGCCTTAACCTATGGATCGGCCGTTACTTTGCACTCTGTGCTAGAGCCTTAACCCATGGATCGGTCGTTACTTTGTACTCTGTGCTCGAGCCTTGACCTATGGATCGGTCGTTACTTCGCACTCTGTGCTATATTCCTAACCCATGGATCGGCCGTTACTTTGCACTCTGTGCTAGAGCCTTAACCCATGGATCGGCCGTTACTTTGCACTATGTGCTAGAGCCTTAACCCATGGATCGGCCGTTACTTTGCAGTCTGTGCTATAGTCTTAACCCATGGATCGGCCGTTACTTTGCAATCTGGGCTAGAGCCTTAACCCATGGATCGGTCGCTACTTTGCACTATGTGCTAGAGCCGCAACCCATTGGTCGGTCGCTACTTCGCACTCTGTGCTATAGTCCTAACCCATGGATCGGTCGTTACTTTGCATTCTGTGCTATAGTCCTAACCCATGGATCGGCCGTTACTTTGCACTCTGTGCTATAGTCTTAACCCATGGATCGGCCGTTACTTTGCACTCTGTGCTATAGTCCTAACCCATGGATCAGCCGTTACTTTGCACTCTGTGCTATAGTCTTAACCCATGGATCGGCCGTTACTTTGCACTCTGTGCTATAGTCCTAACCCATGGATCGGCCGTTACTTTGCACTCTGTGCTATAGTCTTAACCCATGGATCGGCCGTTACTTTGCACTCTGTGCTATAGTCCTAACCCATGGATCGGCCGTTACTTTGCACTCTGTGCTATAGTCCTAACTCATGGATCGGCCGTTACTTTGCACTCTGTGCTATAGTCCTAACCCATGGATCGGCCGTTACTTTGCACTCTGTGCTATAGTCTTAACCCATGGATCGGCCGTTACTTTGCACTATGTGCTATAGTCCTAACCCATGGATCGGCCGTTACTTTGCACTCTGTGCTATAGTCCTAACCCATGGATCGGCCGTTACTTTGCACTCTGTGCTATAGTCCTAACCCATGGATCGGCCGTTACTTTGCACTCTGTGCTATTGTCCTAACCCATGGATCGGCCGTTACTTTGCACTCTGTGCTATAGTCCTAACCCATGGATCGGCCGTTACTTTGCACTCTGTGCCATCGTCTTAACCCATGGATCGGCCGTTACTTTGCACTCTGTGCTATAGTCCTAACCCATGGATCGGCCGTTACTTTGCACTCTGTGCTATAGTCCTAACCCATGGATCGGCCGTTACTTTGCACTCTGTGCTATAGTCTTAACCCATGGATCGGCCGTTACTTTGTACTCTGTGCTATAGTCTTAACCCATGGATCGGCCGTTACTTTGCCCTCTGTGTTATAGTCTTAGCCCATGGATCGGCCGCTACTTTGCACTCTGTGCTATAGTCTTAACCCATGGATCGGCCGTTACTTTGTACTCTGTGCTATAGTCCTAACCCATGGATCGGCCGTTACTTTGCACTCTGTGCTAGCGCCTTAACCTAAGGATCCGCCGTTACTTTGCACTCTGTGCTATAGTCTTAACCCATGGATCGGCCGTTACTTTGCACTCTGTGCTATAGTCTTAACCCATGGATCGGCCGTTACTTTGTACTCTGTGCTATAGTCTTAACCCATGGATCGGTCGCTACTTTGCACTCTGCACAATATCCAATTTTGAAGTGATATTACGTTGAAGTTACACGAGGCCTATTGTCGCGTTACCCGACTCAGGTGAGCTGCGATACGTCACATAGATCTATAAATACAATGACAATAAATGTAGCAAACCGAAAATAAAAATAGCAGGTATCTATGTTGGTGATAAATGGCGCCAGCACGACGTGCTGCGTCAGATTACCACCGGCTGATAAACAGGTGGCTATGGAACCAGCCTTCAAACCGGTCTTGAGTGATGGAACCAGCCTTCCCCCGGTCTTTTTGGTGTTGTGATGGAATCTGGCGGTCGTGGTTGTGGCACAGGTACCTCAATCGTGGATCGGGAGGGGTGGGGGGGGGCGGCCGGCTTCACACATATGTCATATAAAGAGCCATTTTGCAGCCAGAAAACTCAGCCCGAACAACATCGGTCGATTTCGTCAACAAAATGCCCCGACTGCGCGGTTTCCTCGCTTCACTCAATGCCTCAACACTTTACTCACGAAAATATCACGTAATCCCATTCAAACACACCTTCAAATCGCTGCATCAAGACATTTTTCCGCCAACTTTACGCGATTTTCACTGATGCCTCTCACCATGGCCGTTAAGGTTTGTCAGTAGCGCAGCGAGTATTTTGGAGCGTTCTCATTGGTTGTAACTGCTCTGTGGCTATCAGCCTTCTGATTGGTCAGAAATCATCTGGCGGCTTTTTTTAAATACATGCCTATAAAGTACACAGAGCCGAAGTGAGGAGGGGGGGGGGCGGAGGAGGGGGAGTTACACTATTACACAAAACTGATGGGGGGCAATTTCTGCGGTTGTCTTGATGCCTGAGAGAGCGGATATTTGTGGCTCTGGGCCGAGGGACTATGAAGTTTTTGATGACCGGGGAAGTGGGGGGCGGGGGCTCCACTGAATACTTGTTACCTAGGGGCGGGTCCACGCCAAAAAAAAAGGGGGGGGGGGGGGGAGTCACGGCTCAGATGGCCTACATTTTGCATTGAAAAAACGGCATTGGTCCTCAAAAAAGGGGGGACGTTCCCCTTTCGAGCAGATTTTCAAATTGGCGGAATTTGGCGATAATAAAACGCCCCGACCGAGCGGATTTTGGCAGTGAAAAAAAGGGGGGAGGGCTTTACCGCGGACCCCCCCTAAACTCAGGAATATATTCAGTACCCCCCCCCCCCACCGGGAGGGCAAGGTGGGGGGGGAGGGGTCGTGTGGCCTAGTTCACGAACCAATTTCAGTGCATTTGTAAATTTATGTCATAGCAATGACAATGAAAGTCAGTGAGCTCATGGGCGGCTGGATCAAAGAAATAAAAAACTGTACGATCCTCAATGTCGAAAGTTGAATTTTCAAATATCTCTGTGTCGTGTGTCGCCATTAACCCGTGCAGACCCCCATACACTTTAATGCCAAAGGCACGACTCGATCAGCGCTACTTATTCTAACGCCGTATCACCCCCTGCGAAAACTATTACTACATGTTAATCGATACGAGTACTTAAGGCGGGAGTACCAGTGATGGAACAGCCTGCAATGTAATTTGCATATGGACGAAGGAGCTTGCGAGAAAACGGCACACGAGAGGTTACAACCAATCAGAAGGCTCTCAGAAATGCGCTGCGGCAGTCAACGGCCATGGTGAGAGGCATCAGTGAAAATCGCGTAAAGTTGGCGGAAAAATGTCTTGATGCAGCGATTTGAAGGTGTGTTTGAATGGGATTACGTGATATTTTCGTGAGTAAAGTGTTGAGGCATTGAGTGAAGCGAGGAAACCGCGCAGTCGGGGCATTTTGTTGACGAAATCGACCGATGTTGCTCGGGCTGAGTTTTCTGGCTGCAAAATGGCTTGCCTACCTTCTCTCTTTATATGACATATGTGTAAAGCCGGCCGCCCCCCCCCCCCTCCCGCCCTACCGACCCACGATTGAGGCACCTGTGGTTGTGGTCAGGGGGAGTGGGGGGGGGGGGGGCGTGAGTTTCTTTTGAGAGCGTGTCACCCGTTTTGGTATTGTTTTCTGTGTGTATAAAAATGGAATTTTGGCAATAGTTGGTACATTTTGGCACAAAATACGCCAACACTATCAGTAAATTATGGATCGACCACTGGCACTGCGACGAAATGGAAAGCAGTAGCTGGTGTGGTCGAGGGGAGGGGGAGGGGGTTAGTCTTATACACCTTTAAACAACCAAAAAGCATTTTTAGTTTGCTTTAACTGAAACAGTGTTATTTCTAGCGAAGGTATCTAGGGATACTGCACAATACATTTCCATTTTGTCGTCTCCGAATCGCGGCCGGGGACTTTAGGTTTGTCTGGTAGGCTCTGCCAGGCCAGCCATCATACCTTTGGGGCTTCGCAACACATAATGCGAATGTCTGGATATTCGTGATGGATGAATTCCATATGCTTCTTCTAAATGAGTTGGGAGTTACCCCCGGGGACATGGCACTGCTCCACCCTTGAACCTCTCAATTGATGTGATATGACCTCTGTAAGTGTCCTTCTCAGAGCAACCGACCAACCAATCGCACCTAGTCTTGTACGCCCACCAAACCATTCACCACTGCCAATAACATTTTAAAGTTCAATGGAATACCATTTTATTATAAAATACGAAAAAAAAAAACTACCTTGAAATGTCATTATCTGGGTGAACAACTTTATATTTCTCACCCGCCACTAAACTCTAAAACTAGGTTTTTGCTGCTCTAGTTTCTAGCGCTGTAGACACAAGGAAATTCAGGTTTCAAAGCAACATAATAAAAAAATGGCACGTCTTTCTACCAATCAGAACAAGCTGGTGACGTCACTCATGAGGATGGTTAATTTCTGCTTGCACGCCCATCCCGTTATGCTGGCGTGACGTCATCAGTAGTGGCATTGCACCCCATCCGCACGGATATTAACCTGTTCACGTCTGTCACAGCCGATGGATTTGCTGCTTTGTTGGGTTTAAAGTTGCATATCGAGCTCTTTCCCGCCAGAAGTAAGCTCAGGCGAAATTTATATCAAAATTTGCAGAAACCTCGATTGTTTTATTCTATAAATTCAGAAACCTGATAAACATCGCCGTTTCGGCCTTGTTGTGGCAAACGTGTCTATCCCGGGACACCACAAAACACCACAAAATGATTCTTATCATGGCAAAAATCGCCCTCATGTGAGTCAGTCCTGTTTGTGTGTGTGTGTGTGTGTGTCTGTAGGTCTGTCTGTGAGCACGATAACTGTCGAACACTTGCAGCTATCGTTGTAAAACTTCGCCAGCAGATGCCAGAAGTCTGATCTCAGGTCAAGTTCGTTGCCGGGTGAAATCGGTCAAACGTCAACGTCACGGTGACGTCATACGTCAAACTCGCTAAAAGCGCTAAAAGCTCGCTAAAAGCGTAAACTAAAAGCGTCTAACTCGCTTAATATTACAGCTAGAAACACGAAATTAGTGTCTATATGCTGCTATCAAATTTTACGTAGGAGCAATAGTTTTTACGCTACAGGCTTTGGAAATTTCAAACTTTTCCACACCAATTTTTTTCATGAATCTCAAAGCGATTGTCACGAAACTTTGCAGGGACATTAAGGGTTCCACTGATGTACCGTATGTCAAAAATTGGTGATCCCATAAATACTGTCGGTTTCCAAGGCGACGAAAGTCCCCATTATGAGCCAATGGAAGTTTTGTCCCCCCGATTTCGACAACTTGCCATACAGGTATCTCAACTTCGATTTTGCAAGGACATTCGGTCCGCCACCTAGATAGACTATGCCAAAAATTACGGCGATCGAACTCGCAGTATTCGTTTCCAAGGCAACGAAAAATCCCATGATGAAAGATACAAGTTTCACTTTTTTCCATGTTTGGTGCAGTTACAATGCACATGACCTCACGCTACTTGGTACAGGCTTCCTAGGGGTCGGCCTTATATATTAGGTGCAAGATAAATGCAGTCGAACGGTTACTTTTTGTTTCCATGGCCACGCAAAAATGGACCAATGGTGAAATTTAAATTTTACAATTAACAATGTGCCAAAAAAATATAGAAACCTATAAGCTACGCGTCTCGTGTTGAATACAAAGGTTATGCAAGGTAATATCCCAAAACTGACCGTTTTTCAACCACCTAGGTCAAAGGTCAAGGTCGTGATCTTGACTATTGTAAATGTCAAGTGTTCGGTTGTAGCTCAAAAACTTAAGAGACACCTGAGCACCAAACTTGCCCTGGTGGATAGGGAATGGAATGTTGGTGTTTTAGGCCACTTTTGTGCACATACAGGCTAAATTGGGCCAAGGAACCTCCCGAGACGATGAAGGATGAAGGAATGAAACATGCCCCAGATTAGGTGCCCGAGCCCGGATTCGAACCCAGGACCTATTGATCTGCGGTCTAGTGCGCTAACCACTACACCAGGGAGGCCCCCCTGGTGGATAGGGATGACGTAGCTTATGCCAAATCCAATCTCAGCTCGAGCCCGGAGTGCGCAACGTAACAGTGCCAGAGCGCCTGGAAGTTGGGGGTTCGAAACCGACTTTTTCAATTTTTAAGCTATCGCTCTCCAATAATTACCACAAACTCGGGCATAAATTAGAACCTTATCTTTAATATTTCACTAAAACCGGACTAGCGGTTATGACGTAACTGGTAATTTCATTTTAAAATTTCCAAAATTCATGGTGCCCTCAATATTGACCGTACAAATTTGAAAATGGTATGGGACACTGAAGAATTGTATTGCCCGTCAGGGAAAAATATGGTTAAAATTCGCTGTGGTAACACTTTTTTGCAACTCGACTAAAATACCATTGCAATGGTAAACTATACGGCGTTTCCGTTCGCCTAACGCGTCTCCCCAGATTCGGATTTGATCCCCAAGATCCAGATTTGACCCCTCAGCTACATCACATCGGGATGTCAAATATGGATCTATGGGGCCGAATCTGGAGCTGAGGGGGTCAAGGTCACGAAACAGGTTTTCCCTCCATTAATATTGGGTCTAGAGATTGGCTGTTTGTTTGAGAGTGTTCCACGGGCAGAGGCAAACGGGTATTACCGGCTCAAATTTTTCAGTATGCTGACAGATTTTCGAGTAATCGGCCAATTAATGGTAAATCGCCACAGAATTGCTCTAGGACGCTTAGTTTGACCGCTAGAGCGGTGCACCCCGGCCCCCGTCCCCCCCCCCATGCTGACGCTCCCATTATGAGTCAACGGCGAGATGGACCGGCACTCTTTCGGCTGGCGATGGCCGCCGTTCGCCTAATAGCGACGCTAGAGAGTCGGTTGCAAAAGACGGGCAAACGTCGACTTGAGTATGGAATCCGCCTTCGCTTTTAGCCTATAACGCTTAGTTCCGCCGCTAGGGGGCTCTGTAATTCAGCGATGACGAGTCCGAGAACAGGGATTAGGGCGTGACCAAGGACAAATCTGGATTTAAGGGTTCAAAGTTCAATCCAAAGGGTCAAATCTGGATCTGACGGTTTAGCCACTGTGCCAATTTGCCTCGAAATCGAGTATGAACTTTGATCACACAAAAAGATCAAACTTTAACATGCAAGGCGGTCGTGTATAGTTGGCCATGCTGGCTATATCCACCTACAGCTAGCAGGTGGGCGTGATCAAATAATATTCTTAAATTCCCCCGTGTTGTAGTCAACCATTTGGAATCTTTCTACCAAGCAAGGAAATATATCAATGTATCACATGCTATCGCTTGTCAAATATTCAAACAATCATTGCCGGTCGATGTCACTTGCCAGTTACGGACAACGTGGAAAATGCCGCCAACACCGTCGCGGGTGCATGTAATGACTAACTACATGTATATATACATATGCTATCGTTATACGGGGAAATGTCTATAAAATATTAAGTACTAGTTAAAGAAAGCACTGGAGTGCATTCGCCAAAATAAAGCACGACAGCGTCGAGTGGTTTATTTGGGGAATGCACGACAGCGAGTTCTTTAACGAACTTATAAAATTGTTATAACAAGGCATGACATGTGCTCACGTTAGGACACAGAAATTGACTATTGTGTCAATTGCACTGCCCGACGAATACATGAGGCACACTGTGGAAACAACGGTTCGTCATTGTGAAGCCCCAGGGGGGATGTTAGTGGTGGGAAGGCGTGGATGAAATAGACATTTTGGAAGTCTTAGTTCCGTGAAAACATCGCCCCCTGAAAAGCGATATGACGGATAAAATGAGAAATGTATGCAATCGATAACTGCGGAATTTCCATATTTTTTGAGATTTCTGATCTAACCTCCGCCCCTTTGGTGCTTAACATTAATTGACTTATGCGTTCCATTGTTTGTCTTGAAATTGGCAAGTTCTGTCAACACCAGCCAACTCGGCTTCGCTCAGCTCAGCTCGACTGATTATACCGTGATACTTGACGAGTCAATATTAACAACTGTTCTTTATCTAGATAATGCCCAGTTTCTCCGTTCATTCTTAAAATAAAGCACTGTTTTACAGTTCTCTATTTGAATAACGCATACTTACGTTAATACAACACGGCTAGGTCTGTTTTTCGATCCATTTTTCAAGATAATGAACACTTACGACAAAGGCGTGACGTCACACAATTTTTTAACGTTATAGTACAAAACGGACGCCCGGGGGTCCCATTATTCTATTTATATCAACTTCGGGTTGTTTCCATGAAAAAACGAGAGAGAAAAAAAATCCCCTCCAGATGGTTTTGAGCGCTGGACCTTTGCCTTCAAAGTGCCACGCTGTACCCATTGCGCCACGCAGACATCCTTAACATGTTTTTGTCGTGTGTCAATGCTAATGTTTCAGAAGTCTCCAACTCCTTTGGCGCGGTCGCTCATTTTTAGTTTCTTCTTTCGCACAGAATGCAGCGCTCAGTCTTCCATAGACTCGACCGAAGCACTCCACGCTACCTCCCCAATCTTTATATCGACTCGAACCCCAACGAAACATGTCCCGGCCGATACTCCAAAGCATGAAAGCTAGCCTCACCGCTTCAAACCCCGCTGTAAACGGTCCCGTCGACATATAATTCAACATTCATCCCGGGATTCCTTGAGGCTTTATAGCATCGCTACGCCGTAAAAAGGCGGGCCGGAAAGCCATATGCACCATTGCAAACGTTCAAAATCACCACCTAGTCAAGCTAGCCAGCCAGCGGGGTACCCAATGTTAAAGCCAAGGAACGCCCTATTTTCCTTAATAATCCACCTAGACGGTCCCGGTTTGGCTTAAAATACGCCGCGAAACGACTTCTGGGCATTGCTGTGCGGGAATGCTCAATTTCCGTCATCATCCTTCACCCTGTGGGTGACGGTTCTGGTGATAAATCCACGAAATGTTCTCATTCCGTTAATAATCCACCTAGAAGGTCCTGGTTTGGCTTGAAATACGCAGCATGACGACCCCTGTGTATAAGTCCGTCAGCCATGCGTCATCAGACATCCATTTGAGCCATAAGCTCTCAGCCGCCAGGGTGATCTGCCTTGTTTGTATGTTGACCTCTTTAGTTTAGGCGGGAAAGAGCTCGATATGCAACTTTGATGAAATAATACGATTTGCGTCGCGGCATTTGGGCTTATGACTGAATAAACCTACCTGTGACCGACAGAGCTGTCGGCGCATCGATCACCTGTCGATAGGTCTTGGTTTGGACTCACTGGTGGGCGCCTAGATTGGCGTTTCAAGTCCAGTTTCCCAAACCAGAGCCCGCCGTGGTGGGACAGTCCCTCACACACGACACGTGACCATTCTCTCTTTAGGGATGCTAGATCGACCCTCCAAAGAATTTGAATCGATGCTGAAAGCCTTAATGTCACGCTTGCAAACACCTTCAAACCTGAGCTTTGGCCGTCCAGTTGGCGTTTTGTCGTCGGCAAGCTCACCGTAGAGCCCATCCTTTGGAATGCGTTTATGCTGCATACGATGAACGTTCCCAAGCCCACGAAGACCTCTTTGTTTCACAAGAGCAAGCATGCTTGGATAGGTTGGCCCTGGCTAACACGTCAGCATTTGTTACCTCGTCTTGCTAAGATATGCCTAAAGTGTTTCGCAGGCAACGAAAACAGAAGTCTTTCTTGGCCACAATATGTAGTCCACGTTTCCATGCCATACAGCAAACTACTTAGAACACACGCCCTGTAGATTAGCATTTTGGTGCGAATGGTTAGTTTCTTAATTTAGCCAAGTAGGCTAGTTAGGCGCACCATTGCTGGATCTTGCTATTATCGGAAAGGGATATACGCCAATAGCCTTACTTAGTTTCATCTTATTTAAAAGATATAACCTCTTAAGGTACATTAACTTTATTAAATACTAAAATATGATATTTCAAGGACCTACTTCAAGGTCCAGGTCCATCCACTATGCATGGTAGAGCGGGGGAAGTCGATTATCGTAGTCTGTGAGTGGCATGTGTGCTATACCGACCCGGTCATTCTGATCACGTGAAGATAACAATGCAATCTCGTAGCAACACGAATTCAGGGCCACAAGAGCTCGCAGGTGAGGGATGAAGTGGCAAAGAAACCTTGATCCACGGATTTCGGATTGATGGTAAATCTGGCCAATTATTTCATATTACATCATCCCATCGTTCGTCTTATCTGATTAACCACAGTGGTACAATAAATATTACTCTGTGACTCCGTGGGGGTATTGCATTGAGCCGCGGTTGCATCAGATTCGACAAAAGGGCAAATCTCGTTAGGCATAAGGGCAGAATAAACATGACGAGAAGTGGATTTCTTTCTTTGTTCCCCTGGTGACTCAGCGTATCACAATGGCCCCATGCCGCACGCACGGGTAACCTGGCCCCTTATCAGCTCCGCTGGGGGCCTGGAAGGGGTAAATGGCGGCACTCGACACATGCATATTGGAAAAATTGACATTCAACATTGACCCCCAAATTCCAACACTGAGGATGTGAAATCGACACAGATTGTGGGATTTTAGAATAAACGATACTGAACTTAGCCAAAGTGCGACACGGAACGCCATGAAAAATCGACATTTGACACTGAGAATTTTGAAAAATCGACGCTGGACACCGCAACCCCCTTCCAGACCCCATCCGTTGGGTCGGATGATAGGATAGCTTCAACCCTTGCAGTGGTGGTGAGTGGCTATCACTGTGCGGAACTCCCCAACGCAACAGGCCTGATGGATCATAGGTCACCAGAGCCAGTAGCTCACGATAGCCCAGAATACACGCGTGGCAATAGAAGTGCTTTGGGTTAAACACACTCAACGCTAGCCGAATGCTCTACCCATTGGGCTACGAGGCGACCTCTCCGAAAGACCTAACGTTTTTACCGTTTTTATAAATAAAAGTCATATTAATAACAAAAAATGTTATCTGTTAACTAATTCCAAATATTGCGCAATAGTATTACAGTAACAAAATGTCTAAAAAAATACACTGCTATACATCATACCATGTGCTTATTTCTTATCTTTCATTTCTTGTCCAGGGGCCGCCTCGATAGCTCAGTGGGTTAGAGCGCTCGCCTTGAGTGTTCCGGCCACCTGAGAGCCTAACGGCACGTGGATCGGTGGTTCGCGCCCCGCTGTGGCCATGTCTGTGTGGTCGCAGGATAAAGATCCCATGTCCTTCTTCGAAATAAGTAGGAGGTATCCCCGGGGACATGGCTCCACTCTCCCTTCCTACTCCCATTGACGCGATATGACCAAATGGTTGAAGCGTCCTGAATATACAACCAATCTTTTCCTGTCCAACTGTACTACACCATGTTCCTTTTCCTTGTTAAAGCTATATGACCCCATGTTCTTTTGCCTTGTTAAAGCTATATGACACCATGTTCTTATGTCTTGTTAAAGCTATATTACACCATGTTTATTTGCCTTGTTAAAGCTATATGACCCCATGTTCTTTTTCCTTGTTAAAGGTATATGACACTATGTTCTTTATGTCTTGTTAAAGCTATATGACCCCATGTTCTTTTGCCTTGTTAAAGCTATATGACACCATGTTCTTATGTCTTGTTAAAGCTATATGACACCATGTTTATTTGCCTTGTTAAAGCTATATGACCCCATGTTCTTTTTCCTTGTTAAAGCTATATGACACCATGTTCTTATGTCTTGTTAAAGCTATATGACACCATGTTTATTTGCCTTGTTAAAGCTATATGACACCATGTTCTTATGTCTTATTAAAGCTATATGACACCATGTTCTTATGTCTTGTTAAAGCTATATGACACCATGTTTATTTGCCTTGTTACAGCTATATGACACCATGTTCTTATGTCTTGTTAAAGCTATATGACACCATGTTTATTTGCCTTGTTAAAGCTATATGACACCATGTTCTTATGTCTTGTTAAAGCTATATGACACCATGTTTATTTGCCTTGTTAAAGCTGAATGACACCATGTTCTTATGTCTTATTAAAGCTATATGACACCATGTTCTTATGTCTTGTTAAAGCTATATGACACCATGTTTATTTGCCTTGTTAAAGCTATATGACACCATGTTCTTATGTCTTATTAAAGCTATATGACACCATGTTCTTATGTCTTGTTAAAGCTATATGACACCATGTTCTTATGTCTTATTAAAGCTATATGACACCATGTTCTTATGTCTTGTTAAAGCTATATGACACCATGTTTATTTGCCTTGTTAAAGCTATATGACACCATGTTCTTATGTCTTGTTAAAGCTATATGACACCATGTTCTTATGTCTTATTAAAGCTATATGACACCATGTTCTTATGTCTTGTTAAAGCTATATGACACCATGTTCTTATGTCTTATTAAAGCTATATGACACCATGTTCTTATGTCTTGTTAAAGCTATATGACACCATGTTCTTATGTCTTATTAAAGCTATATGACACCATGTTCTTATGTCTTGTTAAAGCTATATGACACCATGTTTATTTGCCTTGTTAAAGCTATATGACACCATGTTTATTTGCCTTGTTAAAGCTGTAGGACATACTGTTCTCATATTTCATAAAAACTACATACACCATGTTCGTTTGTCTCTTAAAGCTGTATTCCACCATTCAGTGGCGGATCTCCGTGGCGGATCTCCGAGCACCCCCCCCCCCCGTCGCAAGTCTTCAGAGCAGCCCCCCCCCCCTCCACCGGTCGCAAGTTTTTCATAGCGCCCAATCCTCGGTTGGAAGTTTTCAGAGAGGACCCCCCCCCCCTCCTTAGCAAATTCCTAGATCCGTCCCGGCACCATACTCGTATTTCTTTATATTCCATTATGCTCTTATTTGTTTTACCATACTTGACCCAATATCACACACCAACGATTCAAACATGGCATTTCGTTCGTGGCGATAGAGGACGAAATAATACCGAAGTGTAGCTCTGCTCCATCAATAGTAAGACCCTCATCTGTTAGATAGAGACACATCGTGAGGCACTTTATCATGACACGAACAACTATCTAGCAGTGATTTATCACAGTTGGGTCCGGCATTGGGACAAGCCACACACTTGGCATTGAATGTTGTATCTCGTATGTGCGAAGCTGGTGATATGTATATATCACATGCGAGCGACAACCTTTCATGTTAGACAGACAGGTAGGGGGGAGGTGGGGGGAGGGCGTGTGTAGGGGGTAGACGACAGGGATGGGGGGGGGCGAGCTGTGAGGGTGGGGACGGTTGGTGGTCTACAGAGAGGACAGAGGCCTGCCCACTTCCTGCTCAAACCCGTTCAGACTGTGCTCACTATAGCGTCGTTGGCGACAACTGGGAGTGGTCGTCACCATACAGAGAGGTACTCTTTGCCGTCCACCTGGTCTGGCCCCCTACACTGATAACTCTGCGGTTTAATCACCCCCCCCCCCTCCTCCCCCCACGGTAACCCCCCCTCAGCCGCCATGTCCTATCAGCCAATATCACCACCCACCCCACACCCACCTCCCAAAAAGTAAACGTTAGGGGTGGTGAGGAGGCGGGCTGGGAAGGGGGGTTAAGTTGCGAAATTAAAGTAATTGCGACGGTGGTTAACTTGTCGATGAAGTTCTCCTTTCTCTGTTACCGGCAGCCGCAGGAACCAATTAATCCGTCCTATTGAGCCAGACCGGAAGCAGATTAGTCATCACTCTCCAAACCGCCGTGGCGCTGCGGAATATAATCACCTGACTCGCTAGGCGGCGCCACTTCAAAGGTATACGTCGCTGGAGTTCTGTCTGGCTTTGTTTCTTTTTCTGGGTAAGGCGGGAATCGAGAGGCGGGGAAGCCAGCGTGAGAGGTGTGATATATGTTCTAATTGCTCTGCTAAATATTTACGTTAAAGATTTCACTGTCGCCGTCGGCGTGAACGTGATTAGTTCGCTGTTTGCCCGGCTTTACAAAGACCACATCGCCGAGATGAGGCCGTTAGGAGGCCAGACGCCAGACGCCAGACGCCTCCTCGGGACGGTCAGGAAACCGGTGACCGGGGTTTTTCTTCGTGGTTCCTCGCAGACCCCCCTCCACCCCTACCCCTGCCCCGCCCCCATCCAAACTCACCTGTCCTCACTCGGACACTCATATATATATATATACCCCCCATCCACCTCCCGCCCCCACCACAACCACCACTCTCTCTTCCGCATGGCGCGGCGGGGTGCAGCCTCACCTTTCAAGTGACTGCACTTGGGTCTGCTAATATTGACATTGATCGGCGCGTGTTGTATCGGATGTGAAGAACGGGGCCGCCGGCTCAGGGCCCCGGGATCAAACCGCCTTGTCCGTGATTCACCTGACCACGATGACGAAACGGCCCCCGAACTAAGCCGGTGAGTGAGGAGTGAGTGAGAGAGTGAGAAGTGAGTGAGGATTGTTGTTGGCGGGCTGAAGGCCGAGGCCTGACGAACGTGACTTTTGATTTGCGAAAACACGGTCCCCTTGCATGACGCACTCCACAAACACAAATACCAATTGCATCAGCTTCCTTCAAATACATGCCTTATCAGATTTATCTGTGCCAACAGATCAGATCGGCGATATTCCGGCTTCGGTACAAGGCTGCTGCCCTCTCCCCCCCCCACCCCCCAACCCCTCGGCTCCCCCTCCAGCCGCCTGTCGGTGGAGTAGTGGTCTGTGTAGGCGTGCCGTGGTCAAGAGGGGATTTCCGTCGCGTTCATGCATTCAAACTCTGACAGCCAGTACCCCGTAAAGCGGTTCCGGTGGAGGTGGATGGGGCACAGGCGTCATTCGGTCAAGGTCGTTCAGAGAGAGCCGCGAGTGGCCGGGTTATGGGAGAGATTGGGGGGCGGGGGGGGGGGGGGGTGAGTAGAGAGAGAAAGTGAAAGATCTTTTAACCACCGGATATGGCGCCGTAGGTAGCTTTATACCTGGAAACTCTTCAGTCCAGACAACCAACTGCCCTCCCTCCTCATTCCGGCCTCACTTAAACTTAATAATTGAATATTGAGGGCGGGACATGGAGAAGAGTGGGGGGGGGGGGGGGCTATTGCCGCCTTTGCGCATAGGTTGACAGTAACAGATCAAACAAGGCGGGTCTGCTTCGTCAGTTGATGGAAGTGATTCTTCGGGACAAGCCCCGGAAATAGGAACTTTAGGCTGTTTTTCTCTCTCTTTTTTAATGAAAAAATGTCATCAAATGATGTGAAATTTATAGATGTGAGTAAGAGCTATATTTATCCACTATATATATATATGTGTGTGTGTCATAACTGCAGTATTCACGTGCGGTTTACGTGATGTCCGCCCCCAATGGTAGCGTTGGGTCGCCTGAGACCTGACCAGTGGGGCGGGAGATCAGAATGTTCACTTCAGTGTGTTTACAGCTGGGTGCCGTGGTAAACACGTGGAACAGAGATGGTGAAGCAATCACGCATGCGTAGGAAGTACAACAGTCCGCAGTTATCACATATATATACTGTCGCCCTCTGATTGAACATTCATCAGTATTTAACGTCATCAATTATGTCATACATGACGCTCTACATAACATTATAATTGTCCCAGTGGCTTACTTCGGCAGAAGTGATGGTTCCGAATTATAGAGCGTGATCGATTCGCCTCTTCCAAACTCTACCTCTTCTAGAAGAGCACTTGCCATGCGATCGTTTCGCCTCTTCTCTTCCTGGAAGACCTCTTCTGCTATTCTGCCCAGGTAGGTGGTAGAGAGAAGAGTGAGGGCGTGATAGACTCGCCTCTTCCAAAGTCTACCTCTTCCGGAAGAGTGCATGCAGTACGATCGTTTTGCCTCTTCTATTCCGAGAAGACCTCTTCTGCTCTTCCGCCCAGATAGGTGGAAGCGAGAAGAGGTAGAGGCGATTCCAAGATGGCGGAAGCTAACCATGCAATATTCGCTCAGTGTGATCAAATAGGTTTACGGGGGAATTACATGAATGAAACAGCGAATAAAATTACGTGAAACATATGTACGACCTAATTTTGTTACTTGAAAGGCATGTGCGGGGTACATGAGGGCCCACATAAGTAGTTACCCTTGTATCTGACTTTTAATGTTGGGCGATAATATATGGATGTGGGCGATAAGTTGTGAGCAACAAGTGAGTTTCCGTTCGCCATATTGGAACTACTTGTCCAACTCGTCACACGCGAGCGATTCATCGCTCATATTCTCTCTTCTTGGACGAGCTCTTCTCTTCCTGGCAGAGTTGAATCGATTGGACTCGTAGAGGCAATTCCAAGATGGCCGAAGCTAAATATGCAATATTCGCTCAGTGTGACCAAATGTGTTTAAGGCAGAAACACACAAGTGAAACAATGAATAAACTTATGTGAAACATATGTAAGAACTTATTTTGTTGTTTGGCACGTATGTGTGGGGTATATGAGAGACCATGTATGCAGTTAACCATGTAACTGTATGTGTTGATGTTGGGCGATAATGTATGGACGTGGCCGATAAATTGTGAGCTATAAGTGAGTTTCCCTTCGCCATATTGAAACTACTCTTCCAACTTGTCAGACTCGATCGATTCATCGCTCATATTCTCTATATTTGGGTGAGCTCTTCTCTTCCTGAAAGAGTGGAAACGATTAGACGCATAGTTTAGTTCGGGGCATGTCTATCGTGGAATGATTGTTCCAAATAGTGGTCGAGTTGTGGAGCACGGTCGACCGCGATCGGCCGCCTCAGCGAGAGTAGTCCCGCATCATAATATTTAACTCTGGACGACGATTCTTCTGGAATACGTGGGGATAACCCTTAAATATCGATGCATAATAAGTATCCTTTATTTATCAATATTTTACACTATTTAGAGTGTGCTGTTATTTCCAAATTAGGGTTAATTATTTAGTGGATATGCCCGCAACAAATTGTTCGCGGCGGTCCATCTTGCTCCGCAACTCAACCAATAACGACCCATGCATTCTTTACTTTCGACAAGCCCCGCCAGGGTGACACGCTACATCGAAGAACCGCTATTGTAAGCCCCACCTGCGGCTTAGTTCTGCAGGTTTGAACGGTCTGTCAGTTTGTGGTTTCAAATGGGTATTTAGTTCGGCAAATGTGTAATGATACGTTGCTCCTCAGTTTTCTTACATGGGTCCAAACAGATGAAATCATTCAGGGACAGACATTAACTTCTGATGCCGCCTGTCCTGTCAGGCATGTGGTGTTGAGATTGACCTGTCCCCTGAACATGTACCTGTCCTATCAAATTGAGAAATAACAACATTGATACAACTCATAAACGATATATTTACTGTTATATTTACAACGATTTCAACGACTCTGCAACGTCATGTTCCGAAAAGTGGGCAACTATTACTGGGCGCACAGTTTTCCGCTGTTATATTGTCGGGGTCAAAAACCAGAGCTACTGTGCAGTTATCGTTCGCATTGATCAGTACCTGGTAGGTTTTTCCTCAGTGTAACTGCTGAACAGTGCTGAATAGCGAGAGATCGAAGACTAAATCTTCACCTGCCCCGTCGGGCATACAACCAGTATTCTGACCCGTCCGACCATGTAATTCAACTAGCCCGGGCAGCCAGGCAGTCGGTTATGTCCAGGGGCGTTTAGGGCCGAAGTTCATACCATTTAGCATATGAAAACCAAAAATCTAGGCCATTACTCAAAACCGGCCCGCCCGTTTTCCAGCGTAGGCCTATCTAGATCCGACCCTGAAGTCTCTCACGGTCAGTAGTAGAACAATGCCTAAAACTATGACTAGTAGCTTCTTTAAACACACAAATCCAATTTAAGCTTCTTCATTTTACCAAAATTTATATGGCTCATAATGTGCATGACGAGTGAAGTTGACTTTTGAAGGAAACTTCCAGGTGGCGCTAAGCTAAGAATGCCGATCGGGTTCACCATTTAAACACTTGATGGGTTTGACATGTGACATGCGTATCTCATAAATATATACCGGTGCCAAAGTGAATTGTCTAGGCCGTCAAATAACCAGTTTTTAGACAAGGGGTCTGCCATGGTATATGGCTTTGACTGGAGGCGTAGCTGCAGCACTGCGGCGAAACACCCTATCTGCAACTTACACGTTGTGAAGAAAAAATCGTTTTCGTCAAACTGGGTAAACTGCACTCATGCGGTTCTTTTTCGCTACATCCGTTCAAACGACAGGTATCGAAGTGGAAAGAAAATGTTCATTCACAGACTGTTGTGAAGTAAGTGGTGAGAGATGTCGTCTGCCGACAGGGAAAAAGCGGTAAGTATATGGAGTCAAGGTCACGGTCGCGGAGTAGTTGACTGAGCTTCAGGGTAGTGACCTGCAGAACATCGTAGACAACAAGGGGGTCTTTTTCTGGTTTCCTTCGAGGTTCACTGTCTGATGATAGGAACCACGTCCACTTTCACGCCGAGGGTTTCGGGTGGATACGGCACTTTTAAAGATGAAGGGGACAACTGCCATTTTATTTTGATTATAATCCAAACTACCTTAACGAAAAGTGAATATCGTGCGCCATTTGCGCCTGATGTTGTATCGGTCGTGGCAACGTATGTAATGATCTCTGCCCCCCCCCCCCCCTCCTCTCAGTCTAACTGTCACCAGCCAGCTATACGAACTCCCCTTCATGTAAACATCTGTCGAATAGTACATGAACATACGGTTGTGTTTTGTGGGTTGAATCGATGCTGATCAATGAGTGCGTTCTGCAGATCGCAGCGCCCTTATTCTGAAGAGGTTGAGGTACCGTAGTTGTAAGCCTGGTGCTGGTCCTTTAGAGAACTACTTCTTTTTTTCTCTTGTTTGCTCTAAAACTCGTGTCAACATATCCATTCAGCAAAAAGTAAGTTTCTCGCGCGTACGGGAATTTTTGACTACAAACGATACTTTTGGTGCCTACATGCAACATCAATCTACCTCTAACATGATGCGCTAAACTGAGGTGTTGAGTAAACTTCACGGCTGACACAAAAGCTTTATAAAGCGGCATCAATATTCTAAACCGGTATCTTGTGTTCAGAACCCATGCAATAATCAGCGAGCAGAGGGCTCTTGCTGCCTCCTGGGCAACGAGCTGTACTGGTCAGTGGGTAAGCATCTGCATCTGTGGCATGTTTCCACTCTCTGCCTGCGACTCACTCCGCTAGGGCTACATCATATCTCTGTTGTCGCCAACTTCATCAAAGCATTGTCACACTCGCTCGCCAGGGTGGCGCTGCGCAAATTGATAGGAAAATGCGTCGCGCATTTCTACAAATTAGTGCCGGGTGATGAAGAGTTCAGTCACAATTATAACTTTTAAAAAATAATGCAACAAGTATTTTGCTGTATTAAATACGCAGAGTTCCTTATTTGTGTGTTTTGTGGGAAAATGTTGCAATAAAATACAGCTGATTTGACCGTTTTTCAAGAATGTTGAAATTTGCCCCCGGCCGACAGCAGCGGTAAAAGCGGAGCTTGCGTAGCGCCACCGTGCGGGGAGCTTGGCAGGTTTCATCTAACCCAATTTGATTGTCCATGAATATTTCTTTACCCAGTTTAGTCTTGCCCAAATGCCCAAACGTGGCAAGCATACCAACATTTCCTGCATTTTATGCATTTTGCCCACATACCATGATTTGTCGTATCTGAATCATTATATAAATAATATCATGAACTCATAAATTGTTAGTATCGTTAATCTATTAACATAAAAAGTCACTCGCTGCCTATTCCCCTTAGACACCATACCTGACAACAGTCACAACCGCCAGTGGTCGTGTTTCAGTCCGCTTTTATTCAAATAACCGCAATGCAGAGAACACAAACAAATATTCTTCAGTAGTAAGGTGAAATACTCAGAACTGTCCGTGAGGCTTCTGTTCGTGAAACCAAGTGGTTTATTTCATAAAACGTTTAGCCACTGACAAACAACCATTCGTGAAAACCGCGACTACAAAGATCGGTTTTCTCGTGGCTAAGGTACAAGGTGCAAACGAGTGTTTTAGTTGTCGCAGTTCCTTTGTGAGTAAACACTCCCCCGTAGAAAGAGGTAGAGGGCAGAAGGATAGGGGGGGGGGGCGTGTGGAGCAGGATGTGGTTACCCAGGAGACATACCACACAAAGAACCGCCAAAGTCGCCTGTTTCCTTTCTCCTCCACGCCGCGTGACATCTTCATGGTGTTGGCCGTACGCGTGTACTCTGGCACCGCAGTCTCTAGCGTTTCCTTACGGTATTCATCGTGAAAGCTCCCAATCGCCTCGTTAGTGTCCGCGCCTTGACTGCTAGTTTACAATGGCCTCGTTAGTGTCCGCCCCATGACAGCTAGTTTACAATGGCCTCGTTAGTGTCCGCGCCTTGACAGCTAGTTTACAATGGCCTCGTTAGTGTCCCCCCCATGACAGCTAGTTTACAATGGCCTCGTTAGTGTCCGCCCCATGACAGCTAGTTTACAATGGCCTCGTTAGTGTCCGCCCCATGAAAGCTAGTTTACAATGGCCTCGTTAGTGTCCGCCCCATGACAGCTAGTTTACAATGGCCTCGTTAGTGTCCGCCCCTTGACAGCTAGTTTACAATAGCCTCGTTAGTGTCCGCCCCATGACAGCTAGTTTACAATCGCCTCGTTAGTGTCCGCCCCATGACAGCTAGTTTACAATAGCCTCGTTAGTGTCCGCCCCATGACAGCTAGTTTACAATGGCCTCGTTAGTGTCCGCCCCATGACAGCTAGTTTACAATGACCTCATTAGTGTCCGCGCCATGACAGCTAGTTTACAATGGCTTCGTTAGTGTCCGCGCCTTGACAGCTAGTTTACAATGACCTCCTTAGTGTCCGCGCCATGACAGCTAGTTTACAATGGCCTCGTTAGTGTCCGCCCCATGTGAGCTAGTTTACAATGGCCTCGTTAGTGTCCGCCCCATGACAGCTAGTTTACAATGGCCTCGTTAGTGTCCGCCCCTTGACAGCTAGTTTACAATAGCCTCGTTAGTGTCCGCCCCATGACAGCTAGTTTACAATCGCCTCGTTAGTGTCTGCCCCATGACAGCTAGTTTACAATAGCCTCGTTAGTGTCCGCCCCATGACAGCTAGTTTACAATGGCCTCGTTAGTGTCCGCCCCATGACAGCTAGTTTACAATGACCTCATTAGTGTCCGCGCCATGACAGCTAGTTTACAATGGCTTCGTTAGTGTCCGCGCCTTGACAGCTAGTTTACAATGACCTCCTTAGTGTCCGCGCCATGACAGCTAGTTTACAATGGCCTCGTTAGTGTCCGCCCCATGACAGCTAGTATACAATGGCCTCGTTAGTGTCCGCCCCATGACAGCTAGTTTACAATGGCCTCGTTAGTGTCCGCGCCATGACAGCTAGTTTACAATAGCCTCGCTAGTGTCCGCGCCTTGACAGCTAGTTTACAATGGCCTCGTTAGTGTCCGCGCCTTGACAGCTAGTTTACAATGGCCTCGTTAGTGTCCGCCCCATGACAGCTAGTTTACAATGACCTCGTTAGTGTCCGCGCCATGACAGCTAGTTTACAATGGCTTCGTTAGTGTCCGCGCCATGACAGCTAGTTTACAATGGCTTCGTTAGTGTCCGCCCCATGACAGCTAGTTTACAATGGCCTCGTTAGTGTCCGCGCCATGAAATCCGAAATCTTTCTGTCATTAATCATGTCATCAACATCAAACGGTTTCCCAAATCAATATAGTTTTCTTAGCTTTGGCGCTTTTCCGTGTCAGTGCAGTATCCCTCTCGCAATGGCTTCCAATGTCAGTGTCGAATTCTGCGCATGTATCGTGTCGCATATATAGAATCTGTGCAACACGTGTGTAACCTTATGTACTCTACAGTGCGGCAGGACAATTAGTATATTACCTGGGAAATATTTTCTAATAATACATAGATCATTTTATATTATTTTAAACTTAAACCTCCATATTAGTGTAAATAGACATAGTTTATTACCCCTGGCCTCGTTCCCGTCGGTCACTGCAGCTACGTGACACGCCACCTGGGGGAGAAACTGCGCAGTTGACAAGAACTTGTCAAACCACCAAAAGGGATGTGTGAAGGCCGTAAACTAGTCTCACATCTGCCACTTTTATGCCTGTAAAGTGCCATTATTGTTGCTTTGATCTTTGATTGGCAGAGTTTGCCTTGGCTTTCATGTCTCCCGCCCTTCTTGTGCTTAGTAAAGTGTTTTCAGCGTCATTCAGACTTGGCTAAAATTGCGTCAGACTAGAAGTAAGGTGCCAATGCAGATCTCACCCCCGCAACTTAATGGCTTTACGACACAATTTGGTTGAAGACTGGCTATTAATCTGCGCTTAGCGGCGTGGCGGGGAAAGTGGGCGATATTGAGTAGCCAAGGCAGCTCCATCAGCACGTGTTTGTGTCGGCTACCCAGGGCATCATAGCTGCATAGCGCCGCCAAATGAGGTGCGTTGATAATTGGACACTAAGTTCGGTCCCTTTGTGCTTGCCCATTCGCAAAAGTTAGCTAGCCGTCTGCCGAGTTGATGGCGGTGGGTGGGGTAGGGTGGGGGTAGCAATGGGGTGGGGACTCGTAAATTAAGTTTTCACTCAGGGAATCCAGGGTTCTGGTTTGTAAATGTTCTCCATTGTTTGTTGTCTTTTTCTTTTTTTCAAATGTTTTTCAGGTCCGCGGTTTGAAGACTTTGACAAAACAACTTGATAAAACAGGCATGCTAAATAGAAGTGTTCATATAATGTTTAACGTGCTATATTGACAGGACCGTGGGTCCAATATATGAGCCAGCTACTCTAAAGACGGCCCACCCTGAAGAATACATGTCACAATATACCCACATTTATATTCAGCCGATTTCGTAGTCAACATATTTGAAATAGACATAGGATACCATATCACAAAAAATGTCAGTTAAGAATTTTTTTTAATTAATACCGAAATTAAAATTGTTGTGTTGCGGGTTTAATGCGGCTCATATAGCAATTTTCCACCTGAATAATGATTTTAACATCTTGAGGAAAACATTCCGAGAAAGACGCCCTGGGCACATTGCCTGATTGTGTCAATGCTAACAATGTACGACATAGATGTGTTTTCATATGTTACAAGGCAAAAGGCGGCAGCAATGTCCCAATGTTGATGACGTAGCAGCTCACACAAGACAGCCACATTTTCCCACAAGAAATGCACCATTTTGGCCAACAAAAATGCCTTATTAACGTGCCGTGGTATTTATTGCATAACATACATGTGTACGTATATAATAAAGAACCTCAGTAGGCTACATCAGTTTTATTCAACACATTGTTAAAGTTTCTGAGGGAAATATTGCTGTATGAGTAACTTTAACATTGCACAAGCAAACTGATCCCATTTAAACACCACACCTTGCCTCTCACCGTCTGACACACGCGCCTGCCTGTTCATAATCCCCATTTTTGCAGCGCACTAAGTTCCCCCCCCCCCTACCCCGCCCATCCCACACCCCATTGTCGCAGCCCCCTACAGTTACTCCCCACATCCCGTGGCCTTATTCCACTGAGGACGTCATTGATATAATTGATGACGTCAGACGCCGAATGGCGATATTTGCCTTGGTAAACAGATGACATAATCGACATGGCGTGCGGTGTCACGTCCATGTTAAAGCCCTTTCCTTCGTGATGGTCACTGTTCTCCGACCCATGCAGGACGGAAGACTAATATGGAGGCATCTAAATAGAAATTTCTTGATTACCGCTATCGCCTTTTGTGTACATTGGATAGCGAGCTGACCGCTATCGCCCTTTGTGTACATTGGATAGCGGGCTGACCGCTATCGCCCTTTGTGTACATTGGACAGCGGGGTGACCGCTATCGCCCTTTGTGTACATTGAATAGCGAGCTGACCGCTATCGCCCTTTGTGTACATTGAATAGCGAGCTGACCGCTATCGCCCTTTGTGTACATTGAATAGCGGGCTGACCGCTATCGCCCTTTGTGTACATTGGATAGCGGGCTAACCGCAATCGCCCTTTGTGTACATTAGATAGCGAGCTGACCGCTATTGCCCTTTGTGTACATTGAATAGCGGGGTGACCGCTATCGCCCTTTGTGTACATTGAATAGCGAGCTGACCGCTATCGCCCTTTGTGTACATTGAATAGCGAGCTGACCGCTATCGCCCTTTGTGTACATTGAATAGCGGGCTGACCGCTATCGCCCTTTGTGTACATTGGATAGCGGGCTGACCGCTATCGCCCTTTGTGCACATTGGATAGCGGGCTGACCGCTATCGCCCTTTGTGTACAGTGGATAGCGGGCTGACCGCTATCGCCCTTTGTGTACATTGAATAGCGGGCTGACCGCTATCGCCCTTTGTGTACATTGGATAGCGGGCTGACCGCTATCGCCCTTTGTGTACATTGGATAGCGGGGTGACCGCTATCGCCCTTTGTGTACATTGAATAGCGAGCTGACCGCTATCGCCCTTTGTGTACATTGAATAGCGAGCTGACCGTTATCGCCCTTTGTGTACATTGGATAGCGGGCTGACCGCTATCGCCCTTTGTGCACATTGGATAGCGGGCTGACCGCTATCGCCCTTTGTGTACATTGGATAGCGGGCTGACCGCTATCGCCCTTTGTGCACATTGGATAGCGGGCTGACCGCTATCGCCCTTTGTGTACAGTGGATAGCGGGCTGACCGCTATCGCCCTTTGTGTACATTGAATAGCGGGCTGACCGCTATCGCCCTTTGTGTACATTGGATAGCGGGCTGACCGCTATCGCCCTTTGTGTAAATTAGATAGCGAGCTGACCGCTATCGCCCTTTGTGTACATTGGATAGCGGGCTGACCGCTATCACCCTCTGTGTACATTGGATAGCGGGCTGACCGCTATCGCCCGTGGTGTACATTGAATAGCGAGCTGACCGCTATCGCCCTTTGTGTAATAATTCCGCTTTCGGGTGAACTGACCTTGGCCTTGGCAACGTCACTGGGAATTTTGGGGGGGTAGAGGGGCGGGGGCGTACGTAGGCCCCAACTGGCACGCAATTGTCACCTTTGGTCAATGGTAGTCGCCCCATCCCCCGCCAATGAAACACAAATGGAACAGACGCTCTACGTAGGTTGTCCAGTTTGGGTTGGGTTTTTTTGTGTGGAGAGCGGTGACTGCAGTGGTACACCCAGCGGAGAAGGGTCAGGTTATAAGCCTAGAGGTCATTCCCGACAATCTATCTTTAGACATCGACTTTCGGCCAGTCAAAGTCAAACGTCGGGCACGTCATGTAACTTTACACCCGCCTATTGTGTTGACACAAATTTTCCTTGCATCAACAAAAAGCATTACTGACACTTATATATCCGGCACGGCGTGACAGTGAACACCCTCATCTCCCACTCCCCACCTCTCTCCCCCTCCTGCCCGCCCCGCCCACCACTGTCGCCTCCAACCGACTGAACGTCACAACTGCGGTCTCTACTCCCAATATTTGCCCCGGCGATGACGTCACACACCAGGGAATGGATATGGAGAGGAAAGCAGAAAACACAACAATATCCGGGGCAAGGGTGTGTGGGGGGAGGGGGAGCGGCGGCAGGAGAGGCACACACCACGCGACCGTCACTCAACTTGTTAAACGTTCCATAACACTCAATGTCACTGGGAACCTCCAGCTGGTGTGAAGCCTGGCTGTGACGTCACACATAGATAATGTCGTCAATACTATTGGTCGATCCGTTTCCGGTGAGTGAGCGATTAAGTTTGACATCCCGTGGGACACGTTTAGGGGCCGGGGCGGAATATTAATAAAACAATTAAAATAAGAACAACAAAAAATGGAAAAGATATGGATATCAGAGAGGTTTTGCTTATGTCTACTGCCGTACTGGCGTATATCATTCTCGAATAGCAACGTTGCAGCCATTGTGAGTACTTTTCATTCTACTTCATTTTATTTCTGATGTAATGTTACAATGCGTTTTAAGTCTTTTAAGTCGGAGTCGGATTCATTTTTAATTCCCGTATAGGCTCTCACATTTTCGACGATTTATATGACAGTTTATCTGTTTTATAAATATGTTTTATAAATAAGGAGATGAGCGCTTCCCGTGGGAATCTTGGTTGCACCCCCCCCCCCCCCCACTCCTTCCCCTCCCTCCAGTCCCCGGCATAGCATGCACACACGAAACCGTGACGTGGCGCAGGACCTGAAGTAACCAGCCTGATGGGACTCTGAGTCCTAGATAAGCCCCCACACCCATCTTCTTTTTATGCCCATTGATCAATCGAAACTATAGCTGTACGATGAATTGACGTACAATATCCTCTTATATATAAATAATATTAATGGATATTGGTCATTTCTCACATTGAATAATTAAAGACCCAATTACAGATTATTTCGATGGCAGTAGATAATCAACACATAGACCAGACTGGTTTCACGAGCGTTACCAGCGCGTGCGTCATCTACTATGTGCCTATGTCACGACAAATGTGGTGGTAACCTGGACTTTTTTAGGCAAGATTTGTCGTAATAAATGTAGGCCCCAAACCACGGTGACCAGTAACAGCAAGGATAGTGTACTATTATCGTCTACCCTTGCTAACAGTGCGCGGCATAACGTGCGTCGCGCATAGTAGTTACACGTGGAAACGAATTTGGTGGCTCAGGCCAGCTTTGTGCCACACGAGCAAAGCTTAACTTTGCGGTTTTGAGTAGATATTTGGTGAGACCGGAAGTGGTTCTATTGTTTATCTCCAAGCTCCGGTTGGCCTACATCTGTTCGTGATCGAGCGAAAGCTTACGTGTCTAACGTGCATTCCCAACGCCTGAAATTGTACACATTTCTTCTTACGCTAATATTTATTTAATATTCATAACGTGATTCAGCAATACCTGTCTGCATGCGCAATAGAGTTACATTCACATTCAGCATTCACATTCTGTCAAGTTTGGCTCTGTGTGGCAATGTGTCACCCTGGATACACATGGAAACTTGCCCCGTTGGCTATACAAGTAAACTCGTCACTGTGGGTGCGTATGGCAAGGCGTCACCCCGACTATATTATCGACTCGGTTACCCAGGCTATGTATATCGACTCGGTTACCCAGACTATGTATATCGACTCGGTTACCCTGACTATATTATCAACTCGGTTACCCTGACTATATTATTGACTCGGTTACCCTGACTATGTATATCGACTCGGTTACCCTGACTATGTATATCGACTCGGTTACCCAGGCTATGTGTATCGACTCGGTTACCCAGGCTATGTATATCGACTCGGATACCCAGGCTATGTATATCGACTCGGTTACCCAGGCTATGTATATCGACTCGGTTACCCAGACTATGTATATCGACTCGGTTACCCTGACTATATTATCAACTCGGTTACCCTGACTATATTATTGACTCGGTTACCCTGACTATGTATATCGACTCGGTTACCCTGACTATGTATATCGACTCGGCTACCCTGACTATGTATATCGACTCGGTTACCCTGACTGTATATCGACTCGGTTACCCAGGCTATGTGTATCGACTCGGTTACCCAGGCTATGTATATCGACTCGGTTACCCAGGTTTTTTTATTTCGAATCGGTTACCCAGGCTATGTATATCGACTCTGTTACCTTGACTATATTATCGACTCGGTTACCCTGACTATGTATATCGACTCGGTTCCCCAGGCTATGTATATGGCCTCGGTTACCCAGGCTATGTATATCGACTCGGTTACCCTGGCTATGTATATCGACTCGGTTACACAGGCTATGTATATCGACTCGGTTACCCAGGCTATGTATATCGACTCGGTTACCCTGACTATGTATATCGACTCGGTTACCCTGACTATGTATATCGACTCGGTTACCCAGGCTATGTATATCGACTCGGTTACCCAGGCTATGTATATCGACTCGGTTACCCTGAATATGCTTATGGACTCGGTAACCCAGGCTATGTATATCGACTCGGTTACCCTGAATATGCTTCTCGACTCGGTTACCCAGGCTATGTATATCGACTCGGTTACCCAGGCTATGTATATCGACTTGGTTACCCTGACTATGTATATCGACTCGGTTACCCAGACTATGTATATCGACTCGGTTACCCTGAATATGCTTCCCGACTAGGTTACCCAGGCTATGTATATCAACTCGGTTACCCAGGCTATGTATATCGACTCGGTTACCCTGAATATGCGTATCGACTCGGTTACCCAGACTATGTATATCGACTCGGTTACCCAGGCTATGTATATCGACTCGGTTACCCAGGCTATGTATATCGACTCGGTTACCCTGACTATGTATATCGACTCGGTTACCCAGGCTATGTGTATCGACTCGGTTACCCAGGCTATGTATATCGACTCTGTTACCCAGGCTAGGTATTTCGACTCGGTTACCCAGGCTATGTATATCGACTCGGTTACCCTGACTATATTATCGACCCGGTTACCCTGACTATGTATATCGACTCGGTTCCTCTGGCTATGTATATGGCCTCGGTTACCCAGGCTATGTATATCGACTCGGTTACCCTGACTATATTATCGACTCGGTTACCCTGACTATGTATATCGACTCGGTTACACAGGCTATGTATATCGACTCGGTTACCCAGGCTATGTATATCGACTCCGTTACCCTGACTATGTATATCGACTCGGTTACCCTGACTATGTATATCGACTCGGTTACCCAGGCTATGTATATCGACTCGGTTACCCTGACTATGTATATCGACTCGGTTACCCAGGCTATGTATATCGACTCGGTTACCCAGGCTATGCGTATCGACTCGGTTACCCAGGCTATGCGTATCGACTCGGTTACCCAGGCTATGTAGATCGACTCGGTTACCCAGGCTATGTATATCGACTCGGTTACCCTGACTATGTATATCGACTCGGTTACCCTGACTATGTATATCGACTCGGTTACCTAGGCTATGTGTATCGACTCGGTTACCCAGGCTATGTATATCGACTCGGTTACCCAGGCTATGTATATCGACCCGGTTACCCTGACTATGTATATCGACTCGGTTACCCTGAATATGCTTATGGACTCGGTAACCCAGGCTATGTATATCGACTCGGTTACCCTGAATTTGCTTCTCGACTCGGTTACCCAGGCTATGTATATCGACTCGGTTACCCAGGCTATGTATATCGACTCGGTTACCCTGAATATGCGTATCGATTCGGTTACCCAGACTATGTATCTCGACTCGGTTACCCAGGCTATGTATATCGACTCGCTTACCCAGGCTATGTATATCGACTCGGTTACCCTGACTATGTATATCGACTCGGTTACCCTGACTATGTATATCGACTCGGTTACCCAGGCTATGTGTATCGACTCGGTTACCCAGGCTATGTATATCGACTCGGTTACCCAGGCTATTTATTTCGAATCGGTTACCCTGACTATGTATATCGACTCGGTTACCCAGGCTATGTATATCGACTCGGTTACCCAGGCTATGCGTATCGACTCGGTTACCCAGGCTATGTATATCGACTCGGTTACCCTGACTATGTATATCGACTCGGTTACCCTGAATATGCTTATGGACTCGGTAACCCAGGCTATGTATATCGACTCGGTTACCCTGAATATGCTTCTCGACTCGGTTACCCAGGCTGTGTATATCGACTCGGTTACCCAGGCTATGTATATCGACTTGGTTACCCTGAATATGCGTATCGACTCGGTTGCCCAGACTATGTATATCGACTCGGTTACCCAGGCTATGTATATCGACTCGGTTACCCAGGCTATGTATATCGACTCGGTTACCCTGAATATGCTTCCCGACTAGGTTACCCAGGCTATGTATATCAACTCGGTTACCCATGCTATGTATATCGACTCGGTTACCCTGAATATGCGTATCGACTCGGTTACCCAGACTATGTATATCGACTCGGTTACCCAGGCTATGTATATCGACTCGGTTACCCAGGCTATGTATATCGACTCGGTTACCCTGACTATGTATATCGACTCGGTTACCCAGGCTATGTATATCGACTCGGTTACCCAGGCTATGTATATCGACTCGGTTACCCAGGCTATGTATATCTACTCGGTTACCCAGGCTATGTATATCTACTCGGTTACCCAGGCTATGTATATCGACTCGGTTACCCAGGCTATGTATATCGACTCGGTTACCCAGGCTATGTATATCGACTCGGTTACCCTGACTATGTACATCGACTCGGTTACCCAGGCTATGTATATCGACTCGGTTACCCAGGCTATGTATATCGACTCGGTTACCCTGACTATGTATATCGACTCGGTTACCCAGGCTATGTATATCGACTCGGTTACCCAGGCTATGTATATCTACTCGCTTACCCAGGCTATGTATATCGACTCGGTTACCCAGACTATGTATATCGACTCGGTTACCCAGGCTATGTATATCGACTCGGTTACCCTGAATATGCGTATCGACTCGGTTAGCCAGGCTATGTATATCGACTCGGTTACCCTGGCTATGTATATCGACTCGGTTACCCAGGCTATGTATATCGACTCGGTTACCCAGGCTATGTATATCGACTCGGTTGCCCAGGCTATGTATATCGACTCGGTTACCCTGAATATGCGTATCGACTCGGTTACCCAGGCTATGTATATCGACTGGGTTACACTGACTATGTATATCGACTCGGTTACCCTGAATATGCGTATCGACTCGGTTACCCAGGCTATGTATATCGACTCGGTTACCCTGACTATGTATATCCACTCGGTTACCCAGGCTATGTATATCGACTCGGTGACACAGGCTATGTATATCTACTAGGTTACCCTGACTATGCATATCGACTCGGTTACCCAGGCTATGTATATCGACTCGGTTACCCTGGCTGTGTATATCGACTCGATTACCCTGACCATGTATATTGACTCGGTTACCCTGGCTATGTATATCGACTCGGTTACCCTGACTATGTATATCGACTCGGTTACCCTGGCTATGTATATCGACTCGGTTACCCAGGCTATGTATATCGACTCGGTTACCCAGGCTATGTGTATCGACTCGGTTACCCTGAATATGCGTATCGACTCGGTTACCCAGGCTATGTATATCGACTCGGTTACCCTGGCTATGTATATCGACTCGGTTACCCAGGCTATGTATATCGACTCGGTTACACAGGCTATGTATATCGACTCGGTTACCCAGAATATGTATATCGACTCGGTTACCCAGGCTATGTATATCGACTCGGTTACCCAGGCTATGTATATCGAATCGGTTACCCAGACTATGTATATCGACTCGGTTACCCAAGCTATGTATATCGACTCGGTTACACAGGCTATGTATATCTACTAGGTTACCCTGGCTATGTATATCGACTGGGTTACCCTGACTTTGTATATCGACTCGATTACCGTGACCATGTATATCGACTCTGTTACCCTCGCTATGTATATCGACTGGGTTACCCAGGCTATGTATATCGACTCGGTTACCCAGACTATGTATATCGACTCGGTTACCCAGACTATGTATATCGACTCGGTTACCCAAGCTATGTATATCGACTCGGTTACACAGGCTATGTATATCTACTAGGTTACCCTGGCTATGTACATCGACTGGGTTACCCTGACTATGTATATCGACTCGATTACCGTGACCATGTATATCGACTCTGTTACCCTCGCTAGGTATATCGACTCGGTTACCCAGGCCATGTATATCGACTCGGTTACCCAGACTATGTATATCGACTCGGTTACCCAGGCTATGTATATCGACTCGGTTACACAGGCTATGTATATCTACTAGGTTACCCTGGCTATGTATATCGACTCGGTTACCCAGGCTATGCATATCGACGCGATTACCCAGGCTATGTATATCGACTCGATTACCGTGACCATGTATATCGACTCGGTTACCCTAGCTATGTAGATCGACTCGGTTACCCTAGCTATGTAGATCGACTCGGTTACTCAGGCTATGTATATCGACTCGGTTACCCAGGCTATGTATATCGACTAGGTTACCCAGGCTATGCGTATCGACTCGGTTACCCAGGCTATGTATATCGAATAGGTTACCCAGGCTTTGTATATCTACTCGGTTACCCTGGCTATGTATATCGACTCGGTTACCCATGCTATGTATATCGACGCGATTACCCTGGCTATGTATATCGACTCGGTTACCCAGGCTATGCGTATCGACTCGGTTACCCAGGCTATGTATATCGACTAGGTTACCCAGGCTTTGTATATCTACTCGGTTACCCTGGCTATGTATATCGACTCGGTTACCCAGGCTATGTATATCTACTCGGTTACCATGAATATGCGTATCGACTCGGTTACCCTGGCTGTGTATATCCACTCGGTTACCCAGGCTATGTATATCGGCTCGGTTACCCAGGCTATGCATATCGACTCGGTTACCCAGGCTATGTATATCTACTCGGGTACCCTGGCTATGTATATCGACTCGGTTACCCAGGCTATGTATATCGACTCAGTTACCCTGGCTATGTATGTCGACTCGGTTACCCAGGCTACGTATATCGACTCGGTTACCCAGACTATGTATATCGACTCGGTTACCCAGGCTATGTATATCGACTCGGTTACCCAGGCTCTGCGTATCGACTCGGTTACCCTGACTATGTATATCGACTCCGTTACCCAGGCGATGTATATCGACTCGGTTACCCAGGCTATGTATATCGACTCGGTTACCCAGGCTATGTGCATCGACTCGGTTACCCTGACTATGTATATCGACTCCGTTACCCTGACTATGTATATCGACTCGATTACCCGGACTATGTATATCGACTCGGTTACCCAGGCTATGTGCATCGACTCGGTTACCCTGACTATGTATATCGACTCCGTTACCCTGACTATGTATATCGACTCGGTTTCCCGGACTTTGCATATCGACTCGGTTACCCAAGCTATGTATATCGACTCGGTTACCCTGACTATGTATATCGACTCGGTTACCCAGGCTATGTATATCGACTCGGTTACCCAGGCTATGTATATCGACTCGGTTACCGTAGCCACGAATATTTAGTCAGTTCCCTTGGCTAGGTATGTCAGACGTGGGGCGTTGCCCGTGGTCGAATATGAAGTGTCATGAGAGAAAGGCTCATTGCATGATCGTTTCCAAAAAAGAAAAAGAAAAAACGGGAGGGGTTACTATTCCAATCTTAAGTCACATATTTTCAGCAGTGGTGGGAGGCGGGCAGGCTGGGCGTAGGGGGTGGGGCGATGTAGGTCTGGCCGTGGTCCACCGATGCTAAACTGTGTAGCCGCCCCCACCCAGTCGCCAGTCGAGGCGCGATCGTGCCGCCCAGACTGTATCGGGGGCGGCGCCGCGAAGCAGACGACATTTTGTGGCGGCGGGAACACGCCGTCGGCTTTGGCGTGGCGCACAACGGCAACGCAACATGTCTCGGGCATTAGATCCGACGCCCCGGTAGACATACCTTACATGTGGTAACAGCGCTAAGCAAAGCACTTTAACGCAATGTCTCCATGTTTACTTGCCGCTTACGATTTAATCCAGAACTTTCTCTGGCCACTCCTCGGTATTCAAACATCTATAAAAAGAAAACACCCCCAGGTGCCTCCCACGCACGGCGGGCGGCACCTCCTACAACAGCCTGTCCCGATCACACCTCTCCCTCACTCTCATGGCCCCTTAGCCCAGTAGATGGCGCGTTGTACTGCGCTCGCCCAGCCTCCGCTAGACGCTAGAATGGCGGTACATATCCAGCCCCACCACTGGAAAATGTCCACGTCTTTGAAGGATATAAAACCAGGTCTTTCTTCGAAAGGAGTAGGGATTACCCCCACCAATGTATGACTCTTTACTGAGCTCGACCCCCCCGCGCGACACCTCTCTCGCGACACCTCTCGCGCGACACCTGGCCCGCGTGCTCCAAATGTAAATATCTCTTTTTATATAGAATTTCGAATGGGTATAGAAAACCGACAGTTGTTTCTTTCGTTTTAAAATCCAAACTATAGTTTCTTGGTGTTAGCTTTGTCAATAGTTTCTGGGTATTACTTGGGTCAATGCCTTCATAACATGCATTCATGATGCCTTTATAACCCAGGCAAAAGGTTTGCGTGCTATTATCGGGGTCACTGCTTCTCTGATTTTCCCTGGGCGAAAGGTTTCTTCCATATTAACTGAGCCAGAATTTTGTGATATTAGCTGGCAAATATTTTCCAGATTTTACCTGGGCCAATGTTTTCCGCGTAGTACTTGGCAAATATTACCCTGATATTACCTGGGCTAATGTTTTCTGATATTACCTGGCTCTAGGACTACCTTCTATTACTTCATTATAGAGGTTGGGGCGGTTCCGACCGGGGTGGGGGACTGAGGGCTAGAGGGTGGAGACGGACAGGCCGGGGTGGGGGACTGAGGGCTAGAGGGTGGGGACGGACAGGCCGGGGTGGGGGACTGAGGGCAAGAGGGTGGGGACGGACAGGCCGGGGTGGGGGACTGAGGGCAAGAGGGTGGGGGCGGACAGGCCGGGGTGGGGGACTGAGGGCTAGAGGGTGGGGACGGACAGGCCGGGGTGGGGGACTGAGGGCTAGAGGGTGGGGACGGACAGGCCGGGGTGGGGGACTGAGGGCAAGAGGGTGGGGGCGGACAGGCCGGGGTGGGGGACTGAGGGCTAGAGGGTGGGGACGGACAGGCCGGGGTGGGGGACTGAGGGCTAGAGGGTGGGGACGGACAGGCCGGGGTGGGGGACTGAGGGCTAGAGGGTGGGGACGGACAGGCCGGGGTGGGGGACTGAGGGCAAGAGGGTGGGGGCGGACAGGCCGGGGTGGGGGACTGAGGGCTAGAGGGTGGGGACGGACAGGCCGGGGTGGGGGACTGAGGGCTAGAGGGTGGGGACGGACAGGCCGGGGTGGGGGACTGAGGGCTAGAGGGTGGGGACGGACAGGCCGGGGTGGAGGACCGAGGGCTAGAGGGTGGGGACGGACAGGCCGGGGTGGGGGACTGAGGCAAGAGGGTGGGGACGGACAGGCCGGGGTAGGGGCGGACAGGCCGGGGTGGGGGACTGAGGGAAAGAGGGTGGGGACGGACAGGCCGGGATGGGGGACTGAGGCAAGAGGGTGGGGACGGACAGGCCGGGGTGGGGACGGACAGACCGGGGTGGGGGACTGAGGGAAAGAGGGTGGGGACGGACAGGCCGGGGTGGGGGACTGAGGCAAGAGGGTGGGGACGGACAGGCCGGGGTAGGGACGGACAGGCCGGGGTGGGGACGGACAGGCCGGGGTGGGGGACTGAGGGCAAGAGGGTGGGGACGGACAGGCCGGGGTGGGGGTCTGAGGGCTAGAGGGTGGGGACGGACAGGCCAGGGTGGGGGGCTGAGGGCTAGAGGGTGGGGACGGACAGGCCGGGGTGGGGGACTGAGGGCTAGAGGGTGGAGACGGACAGGCCGGGGTGGGGGACTGAGGGCTAGAGGGTGGGGACGGACAGGCCGGGGTGGGGGACTGAGGGCTAGAGGGTTGTGACGGACAGACTGGGGTGGAAGACTGAGGGCAAGAGGGTGGGGGCGGACAGGCCGGGGTGGGGGACTGAGGGCTAGAGGGTGGGGGCGGACAGGCCGGGTGGGGGACTGAGGCAAGAGGGTGGTGGCGGACAGGCCGGGTGGGGGACGGATGGCTAGATGGAGGGGGCGGACAGGCCGGGGTGGGGGACTGAGGGCAAGAGGGTGGGGGCGGACAGGCCGTGGTGGGGGACTGAGGGCTAGAGGGTGGGGACGGACAGGCCGGGATGGAAGACTGAGGGCAAGAGGGTGGGGGCGGACAGGCCGGGATGGGGACGGACAGGCCGGGGTGGGGACGGACAGGCCGGGGTGGGGGACTGAGGGCAAGAGGGTGGGGACGGACAGGCCGGGGTGGGGGACTTATGGTGAGAGGGTGGGGGACTTAGGAGCCAGATGGTGGGGACTGATAGTGAGAGGTTGGGGGACTAAGGGCGAGAAGGTGGGGACGGACCGGCCTGTCCGCCCACCTCTCAACCATTTCTCGACCATCACCCGTGTTTCACATGGCACAGTGTCAAGGCTGCCAACAAGAACACGCGAAATATGTGACGGAAGTTGAATGGATCCTGTGCAGATATAGATCTACGATAAATGGAAAGTAGGGGGCCGGGGTGTGGGGGGGGGGCGGCTGAGAGGGAGTGGTGGGGGCGGGGGGGGGGGGTGGGGCGCAGGCACCCTGTGGTCTTCAAGTCAAACTTATATTTCTCTAGGCAGGCATCGAGAAACTCGCGAAATCCTGAATCATCCCCTTGGGGAATGTTTCTGAGAACGTATGATAACAGCAACCAATTTTGCTCCTATGGGTTATTAAGATAATGCGAGTTGCTGATGTGTTGATATCCGCAGCCTAATGATGTAAGCGATGCCGGGCAACGAATGATGCGGTACGCGGGTCCAGGAACAGTTCCGATATAATTAAAGGAGATGAGCGCTGAAGAGATAAGGAAAATGTGATACGATTACAAATAATATTAGTACAAACATGTAAATGACACAACCCCCGACCGCCCTCCCGCTCAGTAACTTTTACGCAGTGAATCTGAGGAGGTTTTTGATTGGCCCGCAGCTATAGGCATGGTGTGACTCGGCGATTAACTGGGGACCGGAAGCGATTCAGCCACCATGACATTCCCAAACGCATCCCCGATTACTAATGCCCGAGTGTCACTTCTTTGTTTACCAACAAACAGAGGACCCATGTTCCACCGCCGTAAATTTCAATATTTGCTGAATGAGCTTTTCTTTTCTGCGAAAATCGCAGTCTGAAGTCTTCATGAGGGTGTGGGTCGACTGTTAATGTTTGCTGTCTTTACTCCAAAAGCATCCTAAAACGTCGACCACCTGTCAAATATCTCAGTTATGCCATGGGGCTACTTTACTACTACGTACGCTTACTATCAGGGACTTGAATGAAAATAGACAGGGTTGCATGGCCGGCGGCATGTTTTCGTTGTGGGTATAAGTAGTGGGGGTGGGGGTTATAGAGAGGGGTTATCACGGCCCACGGGTATAGGGAGTTGGGAGGGTTATCGGGGCAGATGGGTCTGCAGAGCGCTGTCCTATCGCGTGACAAAAAGCCGCAGGAATTTAGCCTGCTGACTTAGATCACCCCGTCGCAATGCCTACCCCGACAGGAATGGGCTACACGTGTGAAACAGTGTAATGTCAATAGGACAACATTCTGCGCATCCCACAGGCAGTGGGGGCGGGGGGGTGGGGCTCACGAGCCGTCACTGCTTATGTATACTACCGACTATTTGCCCTCCCTGGTTGGTGGTACACGCCCAGACAGCCCACGAAACTAACTGCAAAGGGTTTCTCTTTTCGTTTGCGCATTTAGTAAATAACGTGACGTCATTTTGACGGGGATCGGTCGACTGCCGTAAAAAGGTCGATTACTTGAGTGGATTGAGTGACTTAGCATACAGTGGTCAACCTTGCTGATCGAGCGCGTTTCTGTTTTTTGTATTTATGCACAGTGGCGCTAATTTAGGCTTAGGACGTAAAGAAATTCGTCCACAGGCCGAATTAATTAGTTTTACGCATACCTGAACACGTATGTAATTGGTTTTTTTTCCATCAAATGTGCATTCTTTGCTAACTAAATTTTGCGTTAGTTGTTCGAACCATCCTCAATATGCCATTGAACGCATGGTGACCGTCATATTGCATTGACGCCTTCGGGATTACCATGTCGAGATGTGGGGCAAAGTCGTGGGGCAAGGCGAAGTGCTTTGCATCATAGCTTCTCCATCTCGTAGTGGTTTCGTTTCCACAAGTGATACTTACTTGAATGTTAGCCCACGCGTCATTCTGAAAGTGCGTTTGGTGACTGGCCTCTTTCGGTGCGAAATTAAGAACATTTGAATAGCGCCAAGTAGGGTTTATGAATACGAGTCTCATTTGTCGAACCATATCATGAGGCGAGAATTAACGCGAGAATGTCAGGAGCATATCCACGTGCGCCCTGTGCCCCCCCCCCCCCCACCTTTAGACCCTAAAATATATCTATGCCCCCCTTTTTTTCATATTATGTACCCCCTGGCCATGGGTGGGGGGTGGGCACAGGGGGCACGTGCCCCGCTTCCCTTTCAGACACTATAAGATATACCTTACCCCACCTTTCCCCCTTTCTGTGCATCACGGTCACCTACGTCCCCCCCCCCCCCCAGGTGAGGTGAAGCGAGATTACGGGGACGCGAGACCCCGGGGGCCAGATTGTGAAGGCGAGGTTATTCTCGGGATCTCGCCCTCGCGTTGTCGCCCTCGCGTTTTCGACCTCGGGTTCTCGAGTTCTCCCTCGAGAAGACGAGATTGCGAGTAGCACGTATAGGCCACCATAGGAACCAGTTGGGGACTTGATCGTGTACCCCAGGGCCAGATGACGCATGTACGCTCCAGGTTTGACGTAATGCCAGAAATGTCGTAATGCCTAAGTACAAACTTCGCACTTCATATAAATTTTGCGGCTCGATCTGCGCGAGACTGTTGGAATGACAATGTGAAGAGACGGGTGCCACGTGGTAATGTGCTGCCCGACATAACGTCAGTTACAGGGAGGTTTCGGACTTATTATAACACAGACAGAATGAACATTACTAACCTGTTTCATTGTCACAGTTTAGACAATACACTGCTGTCGCATTGTGTTTTTAGTAAATTACTTAAATGTTTCCAACTTCTAACATCTGTAGCTTTGTATCTCTGTCGTGACGTTCTCACCACAACGGACTTACGGCCGGTATTACACTAGCAAAACGTATCATTCCTGTCCATGTCATTCCGCGAGGACGAATCACTACCTGACCAACCTGAATGCTAATCCGCATCTTTAATGCATAACGAGGCAGAAAAAAAGAGAAAAGTCCACATAACAGCAGCGAAGGAACAGTTTACCGTGCAAGTCAAGTTAAATATAGTGATTTAAATTTGTTAATTTTGAAGGCTTAGAGACTTTTTGCCTGCACCACAGGTCTGAGACTATACCTACCACATCAGGTGAAGCGAACACCTTTGGTGTATGGTTACACACCGACACCTGAATAATGCAGCACTGTTCGGTTTCAGACGGAATGCCAACCACGTGGGAAACCCTCACAGGGGGGTCAGTATTTACAAGTCTTGTGTCAACTGTTTTGGCCGTTGGAGGCGCCACGAGACAAGAAGGAGAACCCCCAGGGAGTATGTTGGTGTGTGGGAGTTGGGGGGGGGGGGGGGGCAGCGCCACGGTGTCGGCATGCTCTGTGGACTGTGGCGACAGAGGAGCTATGACCGGATACTGTCAGTTATACGTTCGAACTTAAGTGACACACATTAAGGTCGGTTCCTCATATGCGCTAATCTGCTTCAGTTTCGATGACGTGAGTTTATCCATTAGGTCTCTCCTGACTAATCCCCACCGACGTCGTTAGTGAAAAAATTGCTTTGCTACGTCAAGATGGTGTTGGTTCCCGGTCCAGACCTTGGGGTCAAGGGTCAAGGTACATGTCATGTAACATGACATGTTTTGGTATCATGTGTGCCGTTCTTTTCAGCCTCAAATGCATTAGTGCCATGTAAATTCTTGTTGAAGAGTTGGGACCGAACTTTCTTTCATTCGGTCGAGATGTGAGTATGTATTTCAGAACGAGGTCGCCGTGGCTCTCATGGGGTTCGAATAGACACAAAACGCAAACACAAGTGTTCATTTCATACAAAATTATATTTTCTATGCAAAGTACATAAGTTATAATGAATGTTTGAATAAGTTAACAATAACTTAACATAAAATAATGACTTACACATAAATGTTTGTCTAGATAGTTAAGTACAAATGATGCAAGAACTCATTAAATAAAACAAATCAATTAATATCAGAATAGAGGTATCTAAGCTTCCTACTACTGAAACCATTTGTGGAAGGGACAGTGAACACATTTCTATATATGAAACTTGTCCCATCGTTAATAGAACGACCGGCCGGTATGAGACGAGGGGAGGTTTTAATCATATCATGTCGTAAGGGACAGGCAAACCAGCATGGTTTTAAATCAGTGTCGATATTACTCATCAATCTCGACCATCTCTGTGAGATTCTGATGCATGATAGAAATTCACTAACTACGCAGACCTTCCGTGCCTTCTGCGAAAAGAATCTCTTTACTCTTCAAAAGCAGAGGGCTGGACTGAATGATAACCGGTTACTATTTACAAACTTCCTCGTCACAGGGACGTCGATCGGCCGTTGACAAGGAAACAAGCGAGCAATGAACACGACGGTAAGTTAGTCAAATTTGGCGGTTCGCGTGACATGCGCGCGCATACGATCGAAATGGCATGATATGTGAGATAGACGAACGCGGCTCTGTGGGCGGCCAAGAGTCGGTAATAAATAGCGGGATCCCCCTATGTACATGGCAACTCCTTAAGCTAATCAACGAACATGGAATAACGCGGTATCACAAATATTGGATTTCTACATCCCCCATGTGTCAAAATCTTTGGCCAGTAGTCTTCAGTCAAGTCTCCAGTGTTTCTAGGCTAATGAAAATACAATGGCTGGATGGATAGCCGTTTTATCATAAATACATTTTTAGTGCTAAATTGGTCCAATCTTGAATCTTGAATCATAACAGAACATGGCACACACCTCTATCCTGTCGACGAGGGGTGGGGGTCGTACAAAGGGGGAGGGGGGGGGTAAATGCTGGCAAGAATTGTCAGTAGTACCGACTAAAATAAATAATCATAAATAAGGATTGCGTCTGATTAATGTAGTATATGTCGCCACTGGTTGCTCCTAGTTTTGATCATCAGCATGGAATGTACGGATATGCTAGTTCACATTCTTACCTCCGCCATAACTCGATAATACATAAATATACGCACATAATGCGTGTTTCTGGTATTTTCCAGCGTACACGTGGCTAAAAGGTTAGTTCGTGTCTTAGTAAAGATAAAAAACGCGATGAGGGACAGCAGGAGTGAGATTCATACAACTTAGTTCAACATGATACGTCCTTCGCCACCCGCCCTCTCTCATCACTTCAAGTACGGCTGTTTCATCAACTCTGACCACACCCTTGATCATTGCTAACAACTCAGTAACACCTCAGGTGGAATATTAGTTCAATTGTCATAGATCTGAACGCATACCTCCTCAGTTCGGAACAGACTTCACCTTTCAAATCCTTAAACACGTTTTGTACAACAGGCACTTTTAGACAGTATCAAAACTAACTTTTTCAGACAATATATTATACACACTTACTTACATCAGCCTGACCTTTATTTGAACCGTGAAAGGGGGGTCTGATCCTACTACTCGGTCCTCACGTACTTATAAGCGGAAGAATGTCTTTCGCGATTCTGTCTCTGACAGTTCTCTCTTCACTTGTTAGTCGTGGCGTCACTCCACAGCTTGGCGTTCGCGGAGCGCTTCTCGGAGCGCGGGCGGCGCTTACGTCATCAGCCGTTACCGCCGCCAGAATGGCGTAACCCGGCATGGCAGTGGGTGGGTCTTTGCGCCTGCGCAAAGTCTGTAGGTGGGAGCGAACACGCACGTGCAGCTGCGGCAGTCAGGGTCATCCGGGCGGGATGTTTATTCGGACCCTCTTTCGGACCCTCATGCACCGCATGGTGCGCGTCTTTTGTTAGTATTGTCGACACAAGATCGGCTCTGGCGTGAGCCGTGTCGACACCAAGCAGCAAGCAGTCAGTCCCCAGCCGAAACTTCAGCCAGCTAAACAGTTCGCTTCTCAGATTATACAAAAAAAAAACCCGCTCCTCTCCTCCTCATTCGTCGACTAAAAGCATCTTGGAATAGTTCGCCCGAGGTCGGAAGTCCATGTTGATGTCAGTGACCGGTGGCAGGACCTCGTGTCCGTGATACTGGTAGTCGTACTGCGCATGCTCGCCGTCCTGCAGCCGCATCTCGAACCGGGACAGGATGGTGATGACGTACCACTTGAGCTGGAGCTTGGCGTACCGGTAGCCGGGGCACAGGGACCCGAAGGCCATGATCGGGTGCTTCAGCTCTTTGCCATCCTTGAAGAACTTGGCGTCGACGAAGCGGTCGTATTTGTACACCTGCGGACGGGAAAAAAAGAGAGACACCCGTAAATGGTTTGCTTCAGAAGGCAAAGATGAGACTTGCAAACACAAAATTCACAATATAAGGTTACTTCATGCAACGTCCTACCCCGAGTAATGGAATCAAACTTCCGTTTTCTCATCAAGGCTCAACGAACAGAAGCAAGGTATTAAAAGAAACGTCTCGGTCCAATCCGAAACTTTCAACATGAAAATGTCGAATAGATATTTTTATTTCCGGAGCGGCTTTGAAGGGACTGAGCTGGTATAGCCTTATTGAATGCGTGCTCCCCGCCTCGCGGGTCGCGTATTGTTCACTCGAGGACCTTCTATTTCAACGAATCCTCCCATAAAACGTGTTGGCCGGAAGTATGAACTACCGGAAATAGAAACACCTATCTACATTTAGAAAATGTCATTAAACGGCGGGGATCAAATCCTCCGCCATTTTTGTCACCGCCACTGAATGTCAGCGACTGTGGCAGATGGGTAGTTGGTAGGGGGGGGGGGTAAGGGTGGAGGTGGAGGCAGGGGTGGAGGGGGGGTAAGGGTGGAGGTGGAGGTAGGGGTGGAGATTGGGTGGGATGTACAAGTAGAGTAGACGAATCCCACCCAACACCCCTTACACAGCAAAGGCCGGATGTCAAGCTACTATAAGTCTTCTGCAGACTGCTCAGTTTGAATCTCCGGCGTCACGTATCTATTAAAATGAGTCTATAAATAGGAGGATACTACCTAACTGTGCGTCTAACTCTCCACGCCTGCGCCCCCCCCCCCCCCCACCGAATCGTGTCACGTAGCGGCGGGTATTAGGGAGGTAATCCCAAGGAGATAGATCTGGGTCAATTTCACAGAAAGCCGGGGGCGGGAGAAGTATGACATGGAAGGGAATGCCAGTACACCGCGCGGCGAGCCGTATAAGGTAGTGTCCGGCTTAATGGCCACACAACGGGGATGGCCTCACGCTAGGTCCCGGTGTTTACCCGCCCTCCATTTGTTTTATGTAATCGCGCTACCTTGCCCCTAAGTTTGTTAATAAACAATGAGCCGACAACGCCATTCATAAACCTTCGTCACAAGTCATGTGACTTCCATCGGTCCGCGTACACCTCAGGCGAGCGCTAGAGGGCGCCTTGGGTCGTGACACGTGACACAATGGCTCCAGCCGAATAGGCTCGGATGGCAGAGGGGGGGGGGGTGCTAAGGAATTAAGGCCCACCATCCATAAGCCGATCGGTTTGATCGAAAGAGAGAGAGGCGAGGGGTGTGTGTGGGGGCGGAGGGGGGGGGGAGAGATCGACCCGTTTTTCCTATATTTTTTTATATCGGTATTATAAGCCACTGCTGCTTATGCAAAACTCTTCTTTTTCTTCCTTTTCTTTTTGTTGGCTGTATTGGCGTTCATTTCCATGATTGATCTGTCTGTGGCGGCCTCACGCCGGCGGCGACCCTCCAACAACCCCGGTCGCCGAGCTGACCGACAGCTCCCCACTCACCCCGAGTCTGGCGTAGGCGGCTCAGCATCACTCCATTGATGAAGCGAGCGGTGTATGTACAGCGTAACCAAGTACGCCCCCGCCCCCGCCCCCGCCCATCCCCTATCCTGGACTTCCCCAGCTCAGCCCTGGGGCCCAGCCTCCACCCATACACCCATCCGGCTCCCCCGGCGCCATGGCATGCGTCCAGCGTGAAGGCCTGCGGCTCTCCGTTGCGACTGTCTGTCGTCATCATTACATCGGGGATTACAGTTTATGGTATACTACACGAAGGTCCGAAATGGCCCTCAATTCCCCAACTTCCGGTCTAGTCCCAGGTAGGGCTGCGGTCACTGTAACTCGTGCCGTTTCCCGGTGTTTAGTACGCTGAGTGTAGATACGTATGTGGCGTGGGAGGTCCGATAAATTCGATAACGGGAGCTCAGCAGTGGTAGGCAACCACATGAAGGTGAGGCGAGAACAGGCAAGGGAAGGGAGGTGAGGAGAGGTGTGGGGGGGGGGGGGGGGGAATACAGTTTTTGATTACCCATGGCCGGCGCGTGTCTGGTATCACGTACATAGCCCACCGCCTCAACAAAGGCACAGACTAGAGAAAAGAAACTGCGCTAAAGCGCACACATAACGGTATTTTAGATTTGCCGAAAAAACATCGATGTAACCGATAACTCACCAGTGGGTCCTCGAAGACCTCGGGGTCCTTGTGCATGGCTGGTGGGTAGAGGGCCACGCGGTCTCCCTTGCGCATCAGGTGCTTCTCGCCGTCACTGGTCGCGAAGTAAGTGTCCTCCGTGATGTAGCGTACCATGAAGACTCCACTGGCGAGTCGCATCGTCTCGTTCAAGACGCTGTCTGTAACGTGAACACAAGAGACAATCGTTAGTGACATGTCTAGTAATTTTGTAGTCATTAATGTAATCAGAAGCGTCGACATCGTTTGGGGGTAACTGCAACCTTATGTAATAACACGTTATAGTGTTTTAACTGAACCCCGATATTACCAGAATAGCGCAGAATATTGGGTTTCCCTCCCCCCTCCCCACCCCCTCCGCCCCCTGCCCGCTGAGATAAGAAAGATGCGACTTACCCAAGATGGGCAGGTCCTCGACCTCCTTCAAGGTGAAGGCGGCGGTGTTGGTGTCCTGATCCAGGCGGACGGCCAGGGCGTCCTGGATCTCTTCCGACAGGGCCCTCATGGCTGGCTCGTTCTCCAGCAGGTTGTTGAGCGCCCAGAAGGCGAGGCGAAAGGTGTTGTAGTTGACGTGCAGGTAGACGAGGTTGTGTCCCTTGATGTCGGCCTCGGACTGGCCCTGCTCCAGCATGTACTCCATCGCCCGCCGGATGTAGTCGGACAGATCCGTACGGGCGAACAGCTCCTCAGATCCCGGCATGACGAGCAGCTCCTCCAGACTACGCGTGGCCGCTGGGAAGAGACTCTTGGGCATGCCCAGCCAGAAGTAGTTGAAGTACTTGTGGAACACGTCGAAGTTGCGGTAAGCCATGGCCGAGTTGAAGGCATGTCCCTCGCTGCGGCCGAACACCGTGTTGAAGATGGCGTCGAACATGGTCTTGGAGGCGAAGGAGCGCAGGCCGTCGCTGGCCCAGGCGGAGGGTCCGGCGCCGGCCGCCAGAGCCTTCTGCCGCTCCTGCAGGCAACTGTGGTCCAGGTTGTGGACGAAGCTGACCAGTCCCCTGTGCAGCAGGTGTCCGCGGACCGTCTTGGCAGTGTCCTTGACCATCTTCTTGGGCTCCGTCAGCACAAAGCTGAAGACGTTCCAGTTGACCTGCCTCTGGATCGGGTCGAAGTCGAAGTTCTTCTCCCGGTGGACGTCCTCGTAGCTGTGCGGATCCATGATGATGGTCAGGAACTGGTTGATGAGCCGGATGGTGAAGACCTTGCCATTCTCCTTCCGACTCGCGTGAAGGAATTCCACAGCGTGCGCGTTGAAGTCGGCTGCGTTGCCCCATATGGGCGAGCCCTTAACGAGGGGGGGTTCACCGGGCCGTCTGAAGTTAAGAGACAAACCAGGGCCGGTTACACACTGGACAGCTCGAGTGGGGGACGGCGTCACAAAACCATGCTGCATATGGTGTTCAAATAAAGCCATGGAAAAGGCGAAATGGAAAACTTGAAGTATATCTCGTGTTACTAAATGAAAACATGCCTGTAAAATCAGAAAAGTTAAATCTTATTATATATATGATAAATACATTCAAAAGTGATGTCTATCCGTTTATCTATATCAGCTTCTGTTGGAAAATATAAAAAAAACTTTAACGTTTAGGGCAATGCAATAAATAAACTCACCTCTTTCTGTATAAGTTGACGATGGCCAGATAGGCCACGGCCAGGCATGCAGCCACTACGACCAAGATACAAGATCCCGCCGCCAACATTTTCAAATGTCGTCTGCTACTGGTTGCGGAAGAGAATCCAAGTCGGTGAGCGATGTCAAGTGAAGTCAAGTTCTGATTGCCAGAATTCACTTTGAATTCACTATTTCCAAAGTGTGGCGGTTTTTCTGTTGCTTGTCGGCTGGAGCAGTTGAATTTCCGTTCAAGTGAAGTCTGTGCTGGACAAAGTTGTCTTGTAGCGTTGCTTGTTGTATCGAAGTGAAGTGAGTGGCGTTCGTCTGCAAGTGAAGAGTGGAGACACGTTACTAGCACATTTATACAGACAGCCCACCACGTGACTCATCTAAGCGACCAATCAGGAGCCTCCGTCACCTCCCACGTCATATGTGGCTCCGCACCCTCCCCCCCCCCCTGACCCCCCCCCCCCGCTTCTCGAGTCACACTGACATGCGCCATGCCTACCTTCCAGTCTCGACCCACGCCTTGACGACTGATAACTTGGCCTTACATCTTAGGAGATGGAGAGAGAGTGCGAGAGACACGTTGACCGGAATTTTACCTAATTACAGACAATTGAGAGACGCACTTCATTGTGACAACACCATCCTATTAATAATATACCTGATTGCAATAAACATACATTGAAATACGCACATATATATATATATAGACACTTTCCATTAGCTACCTTAAGATAATCAATTTTGTTTTACTATCAACGAGACAGAAAAGGAGACAGTGGCAATGGCAGCGCCAATCGAACATCGCATCACTGCAGAAATCTTAGCACATATATATATCACGCGAGAAGTGAAAAAGAATGACCGCACGGCAGGTAATGCGTGGTTTCAATTGATGCTTGCTTCGCCTGTTTATATATCTATCTACCTATCCCCAAACATGTGTGGCCTGCACCTCTCCCTTCCTGCCAAAATGGGCGCGCAGGCGACAGCGGCTTGAGCGCTGCCAGGCACTGGTGGCCGGTCAGCTGACCGAAGCGTGATTCGACGGCACAACTACAAAGCAATCCCGGCGGGACGCGCGGTCACGGGCCGATGACGTCATCGGTAACAAAGCCTAACCTCCTTCATCACGGTCACAAGCGAAAAAAACAAACAAACAACGAGCCATTTTTCCTGGCAAGTTAGCCCTACACCAGGCTGCCTTATTCGTGGCTGCGAGTCACGCTATTGCTCGTCCCATCAGAGCCGGCGACAGTATGCGGGGGCAGTCTCCTCCCAGAGCGGAGGAGTTGGATGTGGAGGTGGAGGAGAAGGAGGAGGAGGAGAAAGAGAAGGAGGACAGGGGTATATAGATATTGGAAGGGTGTCGGAGGTGAGGGATCTCGCTCCTGGAGGGAACTACTGAAGAGAGTGGCTGTTATCGGGCCCGTCCCAGAGCTTACCTTGCAAAGTGATGCTGCCCCTTGTGGTGCCCTCTAGTGGAGTCAGATTCACTCCAGGAAAAAGCCGGTTTTTATCATCCGGAGTCCAGAGGAAGTTGTTTGGTAGCACCAGGGTCAGGGGGTGAGGGGTGGGAGAGAAGGGGGGGATGGGTGATAGCGCGGGTCGAGGGTGAGACAGACTGGTGGGGGGTAAAGAGGTAGGGGGCGGAGGAGCAGAGGTATGTATGTGTGTGCGTGTTGTCACCTGGTTGTGGTCACATCAAAGGAAGTGTTTTTATTACTCCCGGTCCGCGGGGGACGGTGGACCGCGGCCCGCAGGCTGATTCACGACGGTGAGTCAGCAAGCTCCCTCCCTACTGACCACCGGGCGGTGGGGGGTGGGGCAAGGCTGCGGGGCGGGGGAGGCTGCGCGGCGGCGGCGGCGGGATCGGGGGCGGTGAGGCGGTAGGGGCGGCGCTCCGAGGGGCCGCTGACGGCCAGGGAGGTAGGGGATGACGTCCCGACGGCGGCCAGCTGCCGAATAGATGGATGGCTTGAACGCCGCCCATCAAGGCCCTGTCAATTAGGTCTGATCGCCGTGGTGGTGGAGGCTTGTCTGGCGCTACTACAGCCGACCGGGCGCCGGCGCGGCGGCTCCCAGCCAAGGGGGCCCAATGGAGACCGACCAGGTTAAATCCCCCTTTTCACGGGGCCACCCGCACCCCAACCCCCACAGCCCAACCCCCCGGCGCGTCTTTAGGACTAGCTGGAGTAGGGTGGGGGTGAGATGGTGGACCCCTGCTGCGACTGACCCCCCCCCCCCCCCCCCCACCGCCTCCCAGCAAGATGATGATGCGCTGTTATGTCGCGCAATTGGGCATCTCCGTGTATAATCAGGTTCCTCGAAGCGGGGAATGGCTTACTTACTCGCTCCCCCCCCCCCCTCCCCCCCCCCCACACACACACGGACAGACGACCCTCCCTCTACCCGTCATGTCATGTCAGTCCGCCCCCACCGCGACTCAGCGGAGGCCGCCAGCAAACAAGCGGCTTCCACCGTGGAACCCACGTGGTTGGTTCCTGGAAGGCGCTGTGTGACGGAGCCACCCGCCACCCCCCCCCCCCCCCCCTCCTCCCATCATTCCGCGGGAGGGCGGACGAGGCGGGTCAAGGCCAAGGCCGGGCAGTAGACCACTGCAGCGGGGAGGGGGGGCGGGGGCGAGGTCGAGGAGGCGACGGGAGGAGGGCGAAGAGGGGAGGTGTGCCGAAGGGCGGGTGGTATCAAGGAAGCGGCAGGAAGCAGGGGTCGTTACCATGGTGGGCAGGCGCTGACTGACTGGCGGCTAGGGACGCGGACGACAAGGACTGACAAGGCGACGCCGTCACCCAGCGCCGGTGCTTTGGCAACGCGGGACGGACAGACACACAGACAGACCAGACCGGCCGCATGCAGGATTTCACCGACGACGCCCACTAGATGGCGACACCAGGAAGGCGGATGCCATCAACAGGTAGCTGCGCGGCGCAGCTCCCGTCTGGACCCAGGACTGGCCCTCAGCTTTCTGTCCCATATCGAGTGGCCCGGACACGTGTCTGCGAGGCGGGCTGGTCGCTGGCTGTCAGGCCGTCTACCGGGGCGGGCTAGCAGGCTATACCTGGCGAAATACGGGCCGCCATGAAAAATACATAGGCTGCCTGTACGTCGGTCGGTTGCGGCGGCTTTTATACAGGGCTTGATTGCGAGTGACGTGATTTACTGGGAGTTTGCCTCTCGTATCGATTCAGTTACACGCGGTTTGGACCTCGGACACCGGCTGCAGAACAGGCGCTTTGTGAGCGCACACAGAAGCAGGAGGTACCCCCATACAGTCTATTGTCCCGCAGGTGTAGTCACTACCTGCTTCTATCGCTGTTAACCCCTCATCCCACACACCACCGCCCATCACCCCGCCCCACATCACAATAACCCCTTCGTGGGGGGTCAAATGCCGAACAATCGCTCTGATACCCCCTCCCGACCCTTCTGGCCATAACCGACGACCCAAACCCTTTTTGTCAAAGGTAGCGTGTTAATTATTCCAGACCGCCCCCCACCCCTCCTATCACCCCCCCCCCCTCCTCCTCCCAACCACCCTTCCTTCTGGATCTATATTGGGAGCTATAACGCTCACCCTTTCTGGTTATCTTATCAAGCTCTTCATAAGCTTCCCAGCACTGTCCACCTCGTGATCCCCAGTAAACACATCATGCGGCACACGTTATCTGTATAACCATATAGGGCTCTACCTTCAGCGCGAGACGATTGGTGGAGATGTGTTGCAGACGGCGGACGGCGGCGGCCGGCGGGCAGTGCCTGCTCAACTGGCCTACATGCAAAGAGGGCGGGCGTGGGGCAGGCGGGGGTGGGGCAGGCGGGGGTGGGGGTGGCGGGGGTGGCGGGGCCAGGTGACACACTGTTTGATGTGAAATTGATCCGGTGTCACATTCTTTAACGGACGATGTATAATAACTATTTTTATTAGCTGCGTGTGGTTTTATTGTAAATGTCTAGCAGGCACGGGCACCGTATCAATGTCCTCATCGACCAAGTCCCGACACCTTACCGCAGAACGTCTTACACGGAAACTTGCCCCGAAGTCGGAGGGGCTTTCGCACGCTAACCACCTCACCCCACCCCCCCCCCTCATCCCCGCCCTATCCTCACCTTTACCGGAACTCAGTAATTACAGGTATCCGCATTAGTTGACTGAGCCAGTTACTTATAACCTCAGCCGGGAAATTTCTGAGCGGATGTCACTCGGTTTTCTTAATAATCACATGTACTGGCTTTCGTTCAGAAAAAGAAGGAAAGAGGTTTAGTTGCATTTACGGTAATTACTATATTGCCATTGCGCCTTCACTAAATGAGGATTTCCCATGATTCAGGCACGTAACCGACCAATTCCACGACTTCCGCCGTCCTAGCAATGATGTCATAATTAGATATAGATGAAAGCTCCCTTCCATATCCACCCATACGCAGGCGACGGTTTGACCTCGCACCGGGCCGGACGCCAGGGAGATTTAGATCCTCCCCACCCCACCCCTTTCCCCCAGTATGGGTGGGTGTGGGGGTGTGGAAGCGGGGTGGGGGCGTGATCGTTACCCTCCGCACTGGCAGGACTTGTAGCTCTAACAGCACGAGTGGGACCGGCAGGGGCAATGGGCCATGGGCCGCTGTGTCCACAACTCGAGACAGACAATATCTAATGTCGCTGATCGCGACGGTTGAGCACCCAAGATAGGATCCAGAGATATAACAGCGTTGTCAGGCACAACCACCGGCGAATGGTAGACGTAGGGGTTGATCGGCCGGGAGGGGGGGGGGGAGGGGAGGGAGGGAGGGAGCCAGGTAGAAGAATGGAGACTGGAGACTGACAGGTAGACTGACAGATAGACCTGTTGGAAGGCAGGCAGGCAGGTAGGTTGGCAGGTAGGAAGGTAGGGGAGGTTGTAGGGGCCCATTTCGTGCACGTCACTCCATACCAGGCTAAACAGCTGATCTGGCGGTATGGCCACGCAAGCTCCAAGCTCGGGGCATAGGCCGAATCGACTATCGACCTATTTATAGGGTTGACGTCCATCAAAAAGAAAGTCATATGCCACGTATACAAATGCTGGTGTATCTATATGTATGTATGGAGAGAGATGCGTAGTAGGGATATCTCTACGATGTTCCTCTTGCTGCACGTGAGGTAAGTATGGCGGGGGCGCATGGGTGACAGGCAGGGTGACTTTAAGGGGGGTGGGGGGCGGCTGCTAACATGATCAATTGCAGCATTAGGTAAGCAATGACTCATTGATCGGCATCACATACGACAATCACATGGGGTGGTGGCCGGGGTGTGAGGAGGGGGGAGCGCGGTGGGGGGGGGGGGGAGCGCGGTGGGGGGGGGGGGCATCTGACGAGGTGTGCCGATCTGCTATCTCGGGGACTCCCCATTCATGTCGCATACCCGTATATACCACAGCCCCTGACGCAATGTTTCCTTTTTGCGTCGCTATGCGAGTCCTGAGTGACGTGACGCCAGCCGAGACTTGCATGCTGAAGGTGACATCGGTGGAGGAGGGAGGAGAGGGGTGCGCGTGTGTTAGTGGGTCGGGGGTGGGCGGCACCGGATTCTAAACCACTCCTTGTCCGGACTGTTCCGGAGACTGTTTCCAGAGGAGGCCGGGGTGTGTGGGAAAGACGGCGATGGGGGGGGGGGGACATCACGGGTCATAAACTGGGTGGTTACCAGGCTTTTGGCCATGGCAACACCGCCAAACACCGTTCAGGACTTCAGGAAGTCGTGGACAATCACTGACACCGACCGGGGTTATGAAGGGTCAATCAACAAACGTCAATCAGTCGATCAATCGATCTGCACCACCCACTCCCAACCCTCACCCCCCTGTCTCGCCTCACGCATATCCGACACTTGGCAGAGTGAAAGACGAAAACGCCTGATAGAGAATCTATGCACTCGAACGTATGAGAACATATGAGAAATCATTCCGCAGTCTCATGGTATTGATGAGCGGACTTATTGCGCAATGCGGGCGCGATCGATGCAGTCACCTACGTGAGGGTGGATCCGGGGGGCAGGACAGGAGGCCCTGGCGGGTCAGGCGTGAGGCCGTGGACGGATCCCGAAGAGCTATAGAAGAGGTATAGAATCTTCTTGTCGAGCTCATGTTGACGGTTGGCACGGTTAATCAGCACAGGCTGATACGCAGGACGCAGATCCGGACATCATAGTATCATATAGCTATGAGATCCAGACAGCATGGTATCATACAGCTATAAGATTCATACAGCTATGAGATCCAGACAGCATGGTGCAGAGCAAGTGGCACTGAACCGAGAGTGAAACTTACATTTTTTTGGACCCCCCGCCCGCCCAATCCCAATACACCTCCCCCCCCACCTCCACCCCTCTCGGCTTATATCTCGCTTTACAGAAACTCGGACAACAATCGTTCGGAGCGGGAACATGTGAAATGTACCAGTGTGGCGGAGACAATAGGGAGGGGAAGTAGAGGGGGGCGGGGGGTGGGTTAGCGAAGAAGACTCGTCCTGAAGGGTGGTCTGATTGTCTCAGGAGTTGTTATGAGCAGCAGGCTGCGCTGTAGACAACAGATGCCCCGACTGTTATAGCTAATAATAAAGTCTTTGAGTTATACTTCGCCGTCACTCCCGAATATCACGCCACTGGCATTGTCCCAACGGCGCCAAACCAGACAGCCAATTGGAAATCTCGTCTGCCCGTGATGTATAGGATAAGTAAGCTAGACCGCCCGAGGCAGGTGTGGGAGGAGACGGGGGGGGGGGGGCGGGGGGGTTATGGCATAGTGGTGGGGTCACTGCATTGGTATCGGTAGAGAAGTGAGAGGGAAGGAGGAAAGGGAGGTGCGTGGGGTGGGTGGTCGTGGGTGGTAATAAGACCAGAGACGATCCCCAGGCGAGGACGTTCACCCAGAATGATAACCTTTATAAAAAAAAACGTTGTGACCGCCTAAAAGACATAACGCCCCCCCCCCCACCCCAGGCGCCAAGAGGCACAGGCCTAGCTACTCTCCCCAACGAGACGTTGTTGTCATAAGCCCTAGGACTCCGTTCACTCGCCCCTCACTGACAGCTAGGACTTCCGCATCGCCACTAAACACAATGACGCAAAAAAGTTATTTGCGAAGAGAAAAACTTTTGTAGTGATGAGTTTTGACAGCGTGCTGACTCCCTACCACGACTACCTTCAAGTGTTCTGCAAGCTACGCCGGAAATGAAAAGGTCTCCCTTACCTGTTGGGGAACTTGTCCGTATCACTGCAATGTTGAGGCGTGTATAAGTTGATATGATATCCTTTATATAATATGCCTTTTCCGTCCACGTTTCTCGAACAGTGATCGGTTGGGTTACTTGTGTTGAGTCTGCCTTGCCTCTGTTTCTCTCAGTATATATATGTAAAGATATATATCTGTCTTTGTCTTGGCTGACGTTTTTCGCCGCAGTTGCGAGCTGTCTGAGCCTGGCCACACGCGGACAGCCAATTTATACTTACTACAACATGATTTTATCAATGGGCTGTGGCGTGACGTCATTGGATGGGCGGGCTTTACGAGAAGTCATTCATAGCTGAGCGGGCTGGTTTCGCCGGAGCCCATGCGGTAGGAGGGGCCGACTGACGCAAGCTGAGCCGCCTCGCCTCGCAGTGTACTCCATTCTCATTGGCTCCCTCGCTCTTTTTAGCAATGTCGCTCCGCTTTCCACGGATAGGCAGTTATACGACTGCATTATGTTTGTATTGAAGCGATTCCTTTTAAGGTTAGGCCAAGGTAAAGGGAAAGACAGTACAAAGGTGAGAAAAGCAAACAAGAGTGTTTTTGAAGTTAGCTGGGAGGGAAATGGTGGGTGAAGTTTACGGTTGTAACCGCAGTTTTGACGGGGTACTCCCACCCCACCCCGGGGTACCCCCACCCCACCCAGGCGTCATGTACACTCACATACTGTCCGTCACCCCCTACCGCAACCGCCTACCTCAACCCCCTCCCTCCGGACGATGAAGCCGGTCCACTGCGGAGGTGAAGGGATAAGGCAACGCTTGGGAAAACCGCGTGGAGGGACAAGAACTGTCCCCGCCCGGGGGCAATGGGCGGCAGGCGGATGTGTGGGTGGCGGGTGGTGGGTGGGGCAGGAGGGGGGGGGGGTCATGTCGCGGCCCGTCCGATGGTGACTGCACCCCCAATGCCGCACCGATCTACCTGGGAGGCAGGTCGAAGTCGACCTCTCCCCGTGGGGTGGGTCCCCCACCAGCTCTGCCCCACCCCCCGGGCTGCCCCAATCCCACCCAAGAAGGCCCAGACGGCGTGGGTCATCAGACCTTGCTCTGGGTTGGCCTGGACGTCCTGGTGGGGGTGGGCTTTGGGGGACGTCGGGGTGAGGGCTGAGTGGGGTGTGTGGGCCTCAAAGGGAGGGGAGCGGGTTAGGGGACACACGGGCGCTTACAAAAATAAGATGATTCCGCTTTTCTTCAAATTGAGGGTGATGGATCAGTATGTGTGACGTCTTTGGTAGCGTCGTTGGGGGTTGAGTAGAGGGGTGGAGGAGGGTGGGGCCAGGATAGGGAGTTGGGGGGTGGAGGGGGGGGGGGGTATGGCGTAAAGGGCCTTGATCCCTTTGAAGGGGTCATTCGAGGAAGGGAAATATTGTTGCCGGATGCTTGCGACTTCCTACCCCGTCAGATCCTGTCTTAAACTGCCACGGCCTGCACCCCCCCCCCCCCCCCAGGGTTTGACTCCCAAGAAAGCACCGATACACCTCTCGTTACGATATCCTCCTTAAATGCCATGAAGGGATGCCATTGCAAAACTGACTCGAGCGGGTACCCTCAATCCCCGCCACCGCCCACAGGTGTACCTGCGTAGGTCTGCCCGGTGCGCCGATACCACGTGGGTCAGGTACTGCCCGGTGCACCGATACCATGTGGGTCAGGTACTGCCCGGTGCACCAATACCACGTGGGTCAGGTACTGCCTGGTGCACCGATACCATGTGGGTCAGGTACTGCCCGGTGCACCGATACCACGTGGGTCAGGTACTGCCCGGTGCACCGATACCACGTGGGTCAGGTACTGCCCGGTGCGCCGATACCACGTGGGTCAGGTACTCCCCGGTGCACCGATACCATTTTGGTCAGGTACTGCTCGGTGCACCGATATCATGTGGGTCAGGTACTGCCCGGTGCACCGATATCATGTGGGTCAGGTACTGCCCGGTGCGCCGATACCACGTGGGTCAGGTACTGCCCGGTGCACCGATATCATGTGGGTCAGGTACTGCCCGGTGCGCCGATACCACGTGGGTCAGGTACTGCCCGGTGCACCGATACCATGTGGGTCAGGTACTGCCCGGTGCACCGATACCGTGTAGGTCAGGTACTGCCCGGTGCGCCGATACCACGTGGGTCAGGTACTGCCCGGTGCACCGATACCATTTTGGTCAGGTACTGCCCGGTGCGCCGATACCACGTGGGTCAGGTACTGCCCGGTGCACCAATACCACGTGGGTCAGGTACTGCCCGGTGCACCGATACCACGTGGGTCAGGTACTGCCCGGTGCACCAATACCACGTGGGTCAGGTACTGCCTGGTGCACCGATACCATGTGGGTCAGGTACTGCCCGGTGCACCGATGTCATGTGGGTCAGGTACTGCCCGGTGCACTGATACCATGTGGGTCAGGTACTGCCCGGTGCACCGATACCATGTGGGTCAGGTACTGCCCGGTGCACCGATACCATGTGGGTCAGGTACTGCCCGGTGCACCGATACCATGTGGGTCAGGTACTGCCCGGTGCACCGATATCATGTGGGTCAGGTACTGCCCGGTGCACCGATACCGTGTGGGTCAGGTACTGCCCGGTGCACCGATACCATGTGGGTCAGGTACTGCCCGGTGCACCGATACCATGTGCGTCAGGTACTGCCCGGTGCACCGATACCATGTGGGTCAGGTACTGCCCGGTGCACCGATATCATGTGGGTCAGGTACTGCCCGGTGCACCGATATCATGTGGGTCAGGTACTGCCCGGTGCACCGATACCATGTGGGTCAGGTACTGCCCGGTGCCCCGATACCATGTGGGTCAGGTACTGCCCGGTGCACCGATCTCATGTGGGTCAGGTACTGCCCGGTGCACCGATACCATGTGGGTCAGGTACTGCCTGGTGCACCGATACCATGTGGGTCAGGTACTGCCCGGTGCACCGATATCATGTGGGTCAGGTACTGCCCGGTGCACCGATACCATGTGGGTCAGGTACTGCCCGGTGCACCGATACCATGTGGGTCAGGTACTGTCCGGTGCGCCGATACCACGTGGGTCAGGTACTGCCCGGTGCACCGATACCATGTGGGTCAGGTACTGCCCGGTGCGCCGATACCACGTGGGTCAGGTACTGCCCGGTGCACCCATACCATGTGGGTCAGGTACTGCCCGGTGCGCCGATACAACGTGGGTCAGGTACTGCCCGGTGCACCGATACCATGTGGGTCAGATACTGCCCGGTGCACCGATACCATGTGGGTCAGGTACGGCCCGGTGCGCCTATACCACGTGGGTCAGGTACTGCCCGGTGCACCGATACCATGTGGGTCAGGTACTGCCCGGTGCACCGATACCATGTGGGTCAGGTACTGCCCGGTGCACCGATACCATGTGGGTCAGGTACTGCCCGGTGCACCGATACCACGTGGGTCAGGTACTGCCCGGTGCACCGATACCACGTGGGTCAGGTACTGCCCGGTGCACCGATACCATGTGGGTCAGGTACCGCCCGGTGCACCGATGCCATGTGGGTCAGGTACTGCCCGGAGCGCCGATACCACGTGGGTCAGGTACTGCCCGGTGCACCGATACCACGTGGGTCAGGTACTGCCCGGTGCACCGATATCATGTGGGTCAGGTACTGCCCGGTGCACCGATACCATGTGGGTCAGGTACTGCCCGGTGCACCGATACCATGTGGGTCAGGTACTGCCCGGTGCCCCGATACCATGTGGGTCAGGTACTGCCCGGTGCACCGATACCATGTGGGTCAGGTACTGCCTGGTGCACCGATACCATGTGGGTCAGGTACTGCCCGGTGCACCGATATCATGTGGGTCAGGTACTGCCCGGTGCACCGATACCATGTGGGTCAGGTACTGCCCGGTGCACCGATACCATGTGGGTCAGGTACTGCCCTGTGCACCGATACCATGTAGGTCAGGTACGGCCCGGTGCGCCTATACCACGTGGGTCAGGTACTGCCCGGTGCACCGATACCATGTGGGTCAGGTACTGCCCGGTGCACCGATACCATGTGGGTCAGGTACTGCCCGGTGCACCGATACCATGTGGGTCAGGTACTGCCCGGTGCACCGATACCACGTGGGTCAGGTACTGCCCAGTGCACCGATACCATGTGGGTCAGTTACTGCCCGGTGCACCGATACCACGTGGGTCAGGTACTGCCCGGTGCACCGATACCACGTGGGTCAGGTACTGCCCGGTGCACCGATACCATGTGGGTCAGGTACCGCCCGGTGCACCGATGCCATGTGGGTCAGGTACTGCCCGGAGCGCCGATACCACGTGGGTCAGGTACTGCCCGGTGCACCGATACCACGTGGGTCAGGTACTGCCCGGTGCACCGATACCATGTGGATCAGGTACTGCCCGGTGCGCCGATACCACGTGGGTCAGGTACTGCCCGGTGCACCGATACCATGTGGGTCAGGTACTGCCCGGTGCACCGATACCACGTGGGTCAGGCACTGCCCGGTGCACCGATATCATGTGGGTCAGGTACTGCCCGGTGCACCGATACCGTGTGGGTCAGGTACTGCCCGGTGCACCGATACCATGTGGGTCAGGTACTGCCCGGTGCACCGATACCATGTGCGTCAGGTACTGCCCGGTGCACCGATACCATGTGGGTCAGGTACTGCCCGGTGCACCGATATCATGTGGGTCAGGTACTGCCCGGTGCACCGATACCATGTGGGTCAGGTACTGCCCGGTGTACCGATATCATGTGGGTCAGGTACTGCCCGGTGCACCGATATCATGTGGGTCAGGTACTGCCCGGTGCACCGATACCATGTGGGTCAGGTACTGCCCGGTGCCCCGATACCATGTGGGTCAGGTACTGCCCGGTGCACCGATATCATGTGGGTCAGGTACTGCCCGGTGCACCGATACCATGTGGGTCAGGTACTGCCCGGTGCACCGATACCATGTGGGTCAGGTACTGCCCGGTGCACCGATACCATGTGGGTCAGGTACTGCCTGGTGCACCGATACCATGTGGGTCAGGTACTGCCCGGTGCACCGATATCATGTGGGTCAGGTACTGCCCGGTGCACCGATATCATGTGGGTCAGGTACTGCCCGGTGCACCGATACCATGTGGGTCAGGTACTGCCCGCTGCACCGATACCATGTGGGTCAGGTACTGCCCGGTGCACCGATACCATGTGGGTCAGGTACTGCCCGGTGCGCCGATACCACGTGGGTCAGGTACTGTCCGGTGCACCGACACCACGTGGGTCAGGTACTGCCCGGTGCACCGATACCATGTGGGTCAGGTACTGCCTGGTGCACCGATACCATGTGGGTCAGGTCCTGCCCGGTGCACCGATATCATGTGGGTCAGGTACTGCCCGGTGCACCGATATCATGTGGGTCAGGTACTGCCCGGTGCACCGATATCATGTGGGTCAGGTACTGCCCGGTGCACCGATACCATGTGGGTCAGGTACTGCCCGGTGCACCGATACCATGTGGGTCAGGTACTGCCCGGTGCACCGATACCATGTGGGTCAGGTACTGCCCGGTGCACCGATACCATGTGGGTCAGGTACTGCCCGGTGCACCGATACCATGTGGGTCAGGTACTGCCCGGTGCGCCGATACCACGTGGGTCAGGTACTGCCCGGTGCACCGACACCACGTGGGTCAGGTACTGCCCGGTGCACCGATACCATGTGGGTCAGGTACTGCCCGGTGCGCCGATACCACGTGGGTCAGGTACTGCCCGGTGCACCGATACCATGTGGGTCAGGTACTGCCCGGTGCACCGATACCACGTGGGTCAGGTACTGCCCGGTGCACCGATACCACGTGGGTCAGGTACTGCCCGGTGCACCGATACCACGTGGGTCAGGTACTGCCCGGTGCACCGATACCACGTGGGTCAGGTCCTGCCCGGTGCACCGATAACACGTGGTCACGTTTCCGGAAGTGGCTGTAGTTCGCACTTCTACAACCGGGTGCGCTCTGTACCACTTCATCACCACATGGCCCGCACCCCGGCCCCCACCCCCGGCCCCCACCCCCGGGGGTTTCGACATTTATTCTGCTACGTGTACCGATGCTCATCCTGTATCCAGATTATCATAGGAGTGTGGGGGTTTTAATTGCACCAACGAGACTGCTTATTACATATTGTATCAAATGAGGAAGACCAAAGTAGGCCAACGGCTTGATGGCTAGGGGGGGTTCCAGTTATGATCAGATCCTCTTCATACACACAAGAGGGTGATGTCATGGCATTGGTAGGCCTCTTCAGTGATAAAGAAGGACTTTCATCTCGAGTGCCGCCAACACTGAGCCGACCCCCGACGGCACTGACATATGGATATGATTTTTGCTATCACCCTATCAACATTGCATGGGGGTCTCAACCAACATCAGCAATCCAACACGCCCCCCCCCCCCCCCGCCGTTGCCTCTATCTGCCCCCCTCCCCTCTCACCTGCCTCTACCCCCCACCCCCCCTCGTGGCTGCCACAAAACCCCTCAGTATACCAAGGATTCTTTTTATCTATGTTTTTCTTCATGACGGAGATGCCTTGTCGCATGGCGTTGGAGTAACATGGCCCTAACATGCAAAGTCCGAAACAGATTACATAGGGACTTCTGTTTTAAGAACAAAAATGTTCCCTTCTTACGCCCAACCCAGCCCAGCCTTGCCCCCCCCCCCCCCCGCCATCCTCCCAGCCTTGCCTCCCCCGCAATATCACCAAATGCCAACCTCAAAAGCGAAAGCCGTAAACCATACCGCCCCCCCCCCTCCCATCACTGGCTTCTATCCTCCTGTAGCGTTAAATAATATTGATTGAAGACTACCCCAAGGCGGATTAAGGAGACAAAACGCTGACGCAGCACAAATAAAACACGTGATGATCGGATGCTGACGCTTACATAGACAACCTTGATTATCGCTCAACTCTTTAATTTATTGTTATTATAATACTGCAATGTTGAAAGCGAAGAGTTTACCCCCCACGAGGACGTAGAGGTAAAATCTCGAATTTGAGATTTAAGTTTTTCTGTCACAGTGGCCTCATGTCTTTTATCTCAATCAACCGCAACGCACTCGCAGATGCACCAAACAATGCATTTAACGCCTTGCTCGAGTCTTTCTCTTTCACAAGAAGTTTATGTACGTCATATGTAGCGTCACAACATCGAATGCTTACGTCACAATTGGTAGCAACGTCACAGGCGATGCATACATTAGAACATTCGGACGAATATTATCCAATAATACGTTGTTGACAGTTGATTCAATGAAAGCCCTGGAACCATTTCTCGTTATTCACTGCGGAAGAGTAGGTGTCGCACGCGTGTTTGTTGGCCACAATGCGTGCTGCCCTGGAGGTGGGTATAAAACAACGACGATCTTTAAGAGAAACGGATCATAAAGTTTGATAAAAAGCGTCCCGGTGAACTGGTTACAGTAGCTTGGCCGACTGTTATGGGTCTCTTGAACACTCGCCCAGCTCACCTAGGCCACCTGCAGAACGGGCAGGTGACTTGCCAAGTAGGTCAGTGTAACGCAGCTGACGTCACCACAGAGTAGAACAGGGCGCTCTAGCGACGTTTAATTGTAGAATTCGCGGCAAAGGATGTGTATATATCGGGAGAACAGCATTACAGAAGAATGCTTTACCTTTCATTTTTCGGGAAGGGGTCGCTGTTGGCATTGTCTAGGTATATGCGATGGGCTAGATCTAGTTTATTCCGTGACATTAATTATCAATAAAGATGTAAGCTTGCAACTCAATGTCGGAAAGGTATGCATGGATCGTATAAGTTAGTGTTATTATTTTTTAATTGCAGTAACACAGGCGGGACCAGTGCCACCATGCAGGTAGAGTAGCGAAGAGCAGCCGGGGTGGTGGTGTGGGGGGGGGGGGAGGGTTGAGGGGGGGGGGATGCAATCAAGATGATCAACCAGGTCTTGGCAACACAGCACGGGGCAAGAGGGATGGGGGAGGGGAGGGGGAGGGAGGGGGAGGGAGGGGGGTTGTGAGGGTGCAGCCGAGTATACATGTTATAAGGGAGTCGACTTTATAAAGTGCGGCAGCCTTGAGTTTGGCTAGAAACGCTCCCCCCCCCCCCCCCCCCACCCCACACACACACACAATATCGCCCGCGTCCCATTGTGGCGGATGGCACCAGTCAGGAACAATGGAGAAGCAGAATCCTCACAGTCCGGATCAGGCCCAGAACAAACAAAGAACGTGGCGCTGCGTCAGATGCGCCCCCCCCCCCCCCCAACCTCAGCCACGCCACGCCGCCCCGGTACACGGTACAGTTTTCGGACATCGCTTTTGAGAATCCATCTCGAGATGGGATTGGAGTTTATGTAACAAACGAGACTATGGGTATATATATATATATATAACTATACATACATGTATATGCGTAGGAGGCCGGCGGGATCGCACGCTATGGATGCTGAACAATACATGATTGGAACTAAATCAAGAGCTCGTCGAAAGGAGCGAGAGTGTGACGGGAAATCACGAAAACTTGATGACGACGGGACTACTGTGGAAAGCCTCTCTGTGAGCTCGGCGACCGAGGCCACCTCACTCCCCCACCCCACTCCAACGGTTCTTGCCTATCTTCTTCCCTTTACCTAAAGACATAAAAACAGGTGGCTTTGTTCCATGCGGGGGCGGCGCGTGTAAGAAAACCGGGGGTGAAAAATATCCAGACGAGCAGAGCCTTGTCTTTGTTTCTGCCGATGCCCGGCTTCGGCCATTATCCACCCACTCAGAGCATTGGGGGAAAAAGTGATTCACTCGCCGACCAGCGACAAAACAAAAGTCCCGGCCGAAGGCAGAGGAAAGGAAGAAACGGGCGATCCTTTCTTTGTGATTGGATGAGCTCCCGTATATAGCATATGGCGACCTCCGGACAGCGCACGGCACCTGGCGGACCATCCTTTCAACGTACTAACCCTCCACTTCGACACTCGCCCCCCTCTGCCTCCACCCTCCCCTCTCCCTTCCCCCTGGCGAGTGCTCAAACCGACTGGCGGGTCAGCTTCCGGAAATATATTCCGAGGTGTGGGTGGTGGGGGATGAGGTGGGGTAGTGGGGTGGTGAAGAGGTGGCCGATTTGCGCGGCAAGGGGGGTGGGGGGGGAGTCTGATAAGTAATCAAGCGAAGGTGTGACACAGAAGCAAAGGTTAATCCGACGCGGTGTGGCGGCGGTAAGGAGCGGAAGGGGTGGCGGGAGAGGGAAGGAGGGGGGAGGGTTGTTATTTCAGGACCACCAAGTGGAAAGGGGTTTAACGCCATGTGACACCGCAGCCACCCACACACTTCCGCTTCCTGGTAGGCGGGGGTAATGGAGTAGGGGGTAGGGAGGGGAGGTAGCCAGGGGGATAGGGGGTAGCGATGACACGTTGCCACGCCCTACGTCACGTCAGCGCGACACATCATATGTCAATGTCACACCAGTCACGACATAACGCTTTACGTCCACGTCGTCATACGTCACAACATACGTCAATATCACGTCATACATCAATGTCACGTCATACGTCAATATCACGTCATACATCAATGTCACGTCATACGTCAATATCACGTCATACAACAATGTCACGTCATACGTCAATATCACGTCATAAATCAATGTCACGTCATACGTCAATATCACGTCATACATCAATGTCACGTCATATGTCAATACCACGTCATACATCAATGTCACAACATACGTCAATATCACGTTATACATCAATGTCCCGTCATACGTCAAAATCACGTCAAACATCAATGTCATGTCATACATCAATGTCACGTCATACATCAATGCCACGTCATACGTCACAGCATACGTCAATATCACGTCAAACGGCAATGTCACGTCATACGTCAATATCACGTCATACATCAATGTCACGTCATACATCAATGTCACGTCATACGTCAATATCACATCATACATCAATGTCACGTCATACGTCAATGCTACGTCATACGTCACAGCATTCACCAATATCACGTCATACGTCCATTTCAAGTGTCACGTCATAAATCAATGTCATGCCATACGTCAATGTCACGTCATATGTCAATGTCACCTCATATGTCAATGTCACGTCATACGTCAATGTCACGTCATACGTCAATGTCACGTCATATTTCAATGTCACGTCATAGGTAATGTCACGTCATACGTCAATGTCACGTCATACGTTAAAATGTCCGTCGTACGTCAATGTCACGCCATACGTGCATGTCACGTCATATGTCAATGTCACGTTATAGGTAATGTCACGTCATACGTCAATGCCACGTCATACGTCAATGTCACGTCATACGCCACTGTCACGTCATACGTCACTGTCACATCATACGTCACTGTCAAGACATACGTCAATATCACGTCATACATCAATGCCACGTAATACGTCAATGTCACGTCATACGGTAATGTCACGTCATACGTCAATGTCACGTCATACGTCAATGTCACGTCATACGTCAATGTCACGTCATACGTCGATGTCACGTCATACGCCAATGTCACGCCATACGTCACTGTCACGTCATACGTCACTGTCACAACATACGTAAATATCACGTCATACATCAATATCACGTCATACATCAATGTCACGTCATACGTCAATGCCACGTCATACGTCACAGCATTCCCCAATGTCACATCATACGTGACAGCATTCCCCAATGTCACGTCATACGTCCATTTCAAGTGTCACGCCATAAATCAATGTCATGCCATACGTCAATATCACGTCATATGTCAATGTCACGTCATACGTCATTGTCACGTCATACGACAATGTCACGTTATATGTCAATGTCACGTCATACGTCAATGTCACGCCATACGTTCATGTCACGTCAAACAGCAATGTCACGCCATACGTCAATGTCACATCATACGTCAATGTCACGCCATACGGCAATGTCACGTCATACGTCAATGCCACGTCATACGTCACATCATTCCCCAATGTCACGTCATACGTCATGCGTAAATGTCACGTTATACGTCAATGTCGCCTCACGCTAAGGTCAAGCATGCGCCAACGTCACGTCATACGTCCATTTTAAGTCACGTGTCGTGTCACACCATAACCACCAACCCTCCCCCTGCCCTTCCACTTCGCCTCCCCTCCCCTCCCCTCCCCTCTCCTGCCCTCCCCCTGCCCTTCCACTTCGCCTTCCCTCCCCTCCCCTCCCCTCCCCTGCCCTCCCCCTGCCCTTCCACTTCGCCTCCCCTCCCCCGACCGCTTCCCGCGCAGTCCTCCTGAGAACTTCATCGAGCGCAGGAACTAGCCACGCTGCGGTTACTCGTAGCAAACGCTCGTAGAGTAAATAAAGGTGTTTGCTAATGTTTTTGGTGTGGCGTGCGTGGCCACGGGAGCTTTCGGCGGAAAGATACCCCGGACTCCGGGGTGACTCGGCAGAGGGCGCTCCACTACAACCGCCGCCTATCGTTTTATCGCAAGGTTTACATCGTCGCACTTTATTTTGTCGATGTAGGTTGGGGTTGATTCAGCTGGGACTCTCGCAGACAAACCTCGCATCCTGCCTCACAACTGTCCTTCCTGCTTAAAATACTGGTGCCTTCCCCCGCCAGATATTGCGATGGGTGGGTGGGTCGGGGCTTGGGGGGTGAGGTATGGGGCGGCGAGTCCCTGTAGTTTTTAGAGATGTTTGTGTTTCGAGGGGGAAGGGGGAGGGGTAGAATTTGCGTAGGCTACCCTGTTTTTGTCCATGTAACCACACCATGTGATAGTTAGTCACCACTCCATGTGATAGTTAATGTCACCACTCCATGTTTTTGTCAATGTAACCACTCCATGTTTTGTCAATGTAACCACTCCATGTGGTTGTCAATGTAACCACTCCATGTTTTTAACAATGTAAACACTCCATGTTTTTAACAATGTAACCACTCCATGTTTTTGTGAATGTAACCACTCCATGTGATAGTTAATGTTACCATCCATGTTTTTGTCAATGTCACTGTTCCATGTTTTTGTCAATGTAACCGATCCATGTTTTACCAATGTAACCACTCCATGTGGTTGTAAATGTAACCACTCCATGTGGTAGGCAATATCACCACTCCATGTTTTGTCAATGTAACCACTCCATGTGGTTGTCAGTGTAACCACTCCATGTTTTTAACAATATAAACACTCCATGTTTTTAACAATGTAAACACTCCATGATTTTAACAATGTAACCACTCCATGTTTTTGTCAATGTAACCACTCCATTTGATAGTTAATGTTACCCATCCATGTTTTTATCAATGTAACCACTCCATGTGATAGTTAATGTTACCATCCATGTTTTTGTCAATGTCACTGCTCCATGTTTTTGTCAATGTAACCGCTCCATGTTTTGCCAATGTAACCACTCCATGTTTTGTCAATGTAACCACTCCATGTGATAGTCATTGTAACCAATCCATGTGGTAGTCAATGTCACCACTCCATGTTTTTGCCAATGTAACCACTCCATGTTTTTGTCAATGTCACTGCTCCATGTTTTTGTCAATGTAACCGCTCCATGTTTTGCCAATGTAACTACTCCATGTTTTGTCAATGTAACCACTCCATGTTTTGTCAATGTAACCACTCCATGTGATAGTCAATGTAACCAATCCATGTGGTAGTCAATGTCACCACTCCATGTTTTTGTCAATGTTACCACTCCATGTGTTTGTCAATGTAACCACTCCATGTTTTTGCCAATGTAACCACTCCATGTTTTTGTCAATGTAACCACTCCATGTTTTTTCAATGTAACATCTTCATGTGGTAGTCAAAGTTACCACTCCATGGTTTTGTCAATGTAACCACTCCATATGGTAGTCAATGTTACCACTCCATGTTTTTGTCAATGTCACCACTCCATATTTTTGTCAATATCACGGCTCCATGTTTTGTCAATGTACATACTCTATGTGGTAGTCAATGTCACCATTCCATGTGGTAGTCAACATCAACACTCCATGTTTTTGTCGATGTAACCACTCCATGTATTACTCATTGCAATCACTCGCATGTCACTCCTGTGGCTGAATGCGCCAGCTCCATACCGCCCTCCGCCCCCCCCCGCTCGCCTATCACTCCCACACACCCTCCCTACACACATCTCGCTTGTTCAGACGTCCCCTGAGGAGAAGGTGAAAGAACCACAGTGTCGTTTTGACTTCGCGATTTTCACAAACGCACGTGCGGGGAATCACGCGGCAGACGACAAGCGCCCGAATCACCAGAAAAGCGCGCGAAACACTTCCAGCGCAGCCTAAACCTGTGACGTAACAGGTGATTGTCCGGGGACAACGGTCTCTCGCGTCGTCCGCTGGACAACGCCAGGTTCTCGCCCGTCCCTTTGTTGTGTTTTTATCACCAATAACTTAATTCATGACAGTCATATTCGCGGTATGGCGATGGTATCACACAGTTTTTGTTTAATTCACCATTGATCCCCCCATCCCCCTCCACACTTACCCGCCCACCCCCCCCCCTCCCTCGCCCACTTGCACACGGTCTTCGTCTAGCGCTAACGTACGCTTTGTACATAAAAATAACTTTCTGACTTCGTATTCGGCGCATGCGTCAATGGCCAATCTTCAGATTTTGGCAATAGTTCTGAGAATGGGAGAACTTCACAAGTATATGTGGGTGTAATCGACAACTGCTTCAATACGTATATTCCTAACAAATATCCTGTTCTATTTCCCGTACCATGCACCGTTCACCCCCCCCCCCCCCCCACCGCTCCCTCTCGTTCCCCGCCACTTACCCACATGTCAGTCGCCCACAAAGGGTTATCAGCTGTGTGTCTGCGGTAAATGTGCCATTGTCTGGCCTGGATACTACCAGAGGTCAACGGGAGCCGCTGACGTCATCGCAGTATAGGCTTCCCTCGGTGTCATTATCTGACTGTCATGGCATTGTAGGCTTCCTTCCGTGTCATTATCTGACTGTCACGGCGTTGTAGGCTTCCCTACGTGTCATTATCTAACTGTCATCGCATTGTAGGCTCCCTTCCTGTCATTATGTGACTATGTCATCGCATTGTAGGCTTTCCTTTGTGTCATTATTTGACAGTGATCGCATTGTACGCTTTCCTATGTGTCATTACCTGACTGTCATGGCATTGTGGGTTTTCTGTCGTGTCATTATCTGACTACGCCATCGCATTGTAGGCTTCCCTTCGTGTCATTATCTGACTATGTCATCGCATTGTAAGCTTCCCTTCGTGTCATTATCTGACTATCTCATCTCATTCTAGGCTTTCCTTCGTGTCATTATCTGACTATCTCATCTCATTCTAGGCTTTCCTTCGTGTCATTATCTGACTATGTATATCATCTCATTCGAGGCTGACTTCTATTGAAAGCCTCTGACAATTCACGCAGAGAATGAATGACAGCGGCGGGCTACCCAGTCGGCCACTCGGCCACTCGACCACGTACAGATCACGACGTATTACTTATTAATAAAACACGTGAACCCTCTTGCACAGTCTCAAGAACTAGTGACGTTTTTTATTGGCCGTGTCTGTTTTTTTCTTCTCTATTAAATATGCAGCCCCCCCTTTCAACCCCCTGAACTGGGCTGGGTCAAAGCCACCACTGCCAACACGTGTTTGGGATCGGTCATGACCTTTGTACAAAGCTACCGGTGGCACGTTCTTCTTCCTGCCGTATTATCGCCTACAAGCTGACTCGACAGATTGGCACGTACTAATCACGGAAAAAAACATCCCGTCATCTAATACCCAGAAATAGGAAGCCGCTTCAAAATGGGCTGGCGAAGCATTTCTTATCAGCTAAAGGCTGTTTTGAGGGTTTTTTTCTGCTCGTCTATTCTGTCTACGTCAGAGTGACCACGTGACAGAGCTGGTGGGAGCTGGTCGTATGGACTCCGTTCTACTTAACAAGGGGGTGCGAGTTGTGAGCAAGTGATGTCACATGAAGTGGGCCTCACATGTCTCGTTTGGTCACGTTCTGACCTCGCATGCTGTCACGAACAACTCCTCACGGGCTGGCACAGCATTGCAGAGTGGATTGCGTTTTTTAAATTTTTTCGCAGTCTGATATATTATCTGGTAGAGAGCCCCCATCCTACCCCAACCCTCTCCCCTCCCCCACCGCTACCAAACCCGCCTCCCGCCCCCTTTATTTCTCAGATTCATCGCGGCGCAACTTTTCGCACATTTAGGGGTAGTTATATCGCCAATTCGGTATATCATGCTCACATTTACCTTCAGTATGTCACAATGAATGAGTTATTATATATCAGGCGAATTCAACTTACAGGGGCCGTGTATAAAACCATTTGCGGAAAGCCTAAGGGGTCACGCGTCCATAATAATTAACAGTAAGCACGTATCGATCAACCACATGAACAGAACAGAACAGAACAGAACTGTACAGAACAGAACAGAACTGTACAGAACTGTACAGTATGACACTGAACACCGTAATACTTCAAAGAAAGACGACCATAACATAAGTTGATGCCGCGTACCACGTACAGGTGACGAAACACTAGCTGGCAACTAACTAGGTTTGGAGTCACCTGTTATAAAGTTACCGCCACCCACAGCGTCATTATAATAGACACCCATGCCTCACCTATAAAACCCTCGGGCCCAGGAACACAGCGTCGCTAGTAATTACCCGATCATCGACCAGTGCTGTACATTCCGTCCAGACCGACTGTGTGGAACTACAACCACGTTCAAGTCGCGATGCAAACTCTCGTCGAATAAGAGATAGGAACAGCACCGATACGTAATAGCGAGAATATATGAGAATATGCAATAGCGAGTAAGCATTAGATATGTAAGTATGTAATAGTGAGTAAGTATTAGATATGTAAGTATGTAATGGCGAGTAAGTATTAGATATGTAAGTATGTAATAGCGAGTAATGTAACCAATCAGGCCACACTAATATCAAACCAACCGACCAATCGCTCCACACCCATCTCAAACCAACCGACCAATCAGGTCACACCTACTGACCAATCAGGCCACACCCATCTCAAACCAACTGACCAATCAGGCCACACCCATCTCAAACCAAGTGACCAATCAGGCCACACCCATCTCAAACCAACCGACCAATCACGCCACACTCATCTCAAACCCAGTGACCAATCAGGCCACACCAATCTTCCGGCAACTGACCATTTTTTTTGTTTATGAAACACACTAAGCCAAGGTGAAACCAATCAATAACATATATCGACCACATATTATTGTGTGGCGTCTCATAGAAAACTCTCAGTTTACCGAGGCAATCAATGTCAGTTTACTGAGGCAATCCATGTCAGTTTACTGAGGCAATCCATGTCAGTTTACTGAGGCAATCCATGTCAGTTTACTGAAGGTTGTCACTGACTGAGTCACTGTAAGAGTGTATCGCAACAATACGCGTAACCCAGGGCGACACAAATATGTCACTGAATAGCGTTACATAAAAGCAACGAAACACACACGGTGCCACTATGTCCACTACCACAACGCACAACAACCATCAAGTTAAATAGTCACAAACACGGAAGTAAGTAGGATCAGCGAATCCATCACGGAGACACAGTAAGTACGTTCATCGCTCGTCATTCTATTCACGAGTTACGCGCGTGAACTGATGTCACGTTGCCACGGGAGACAGCGGCGACGCCGTCTGGCTCGTGAACAAATAGCAACCGGTGGCGGGGATTATTGGGAACGGCATCGCCGCAAAAAGCGCCCAGTTCGGTGCTGAGTACAGGCCGGGGATGGCAAGCTGACATACGTAATAATCTTTAATGAATTCCAGGGGCGACTGGTACTATGCCGCACCCTTGAAACATATAGGTTATTCTGCACTTCCGCAAGCGGTGATCGGGGCTTGTCGGATCGAATATTCGATTTCGTTAAACGGCGCGCATGGGCCGGTGGAGCCAGTGGCTAACTGACTGCGTCGGCCGACCACCGCTGAAGGCAAGTGGGGGATTGGGTGTCATGGCTCGAATTAAACGCTCTCACGGACTATCTGATACAAGTATTTCACAGGCTAGATTGTACAAGCTATCCAGAACAATTCTACATCCCGGATTCAGAGAAGAGAGAGAAGGTTTTTCTTTTGGAGAAATGTAGCCTAAGGTTCATGATCTTGATAATAAGGAGGGGCGGGATGGGGGTTGAGTAGGTGGGTGGGTAGAGGGGCATGTCGATGTTCTCATGTCAAGAAGGAGTGGCATCCAGTTACCGTAACACCTAGCTGTGTATCCCCAGCCGCCTCTCCCTCCGCCCCCGCACACGCATTCCTTAGACACCACATTGGACCAGCTCACCATTGTGATTGTGTCATCGTTTGGTGGATTGAGGCAGAGCCAGATGCTCTTTTGGAAGGAGGACCTTGGATCTGTATCTTGCCCGGACATAGACCATCATGCAGTGTGGGTGGGTTGGCGGGGTGGGGGGGGGGGGACTCCTTGCCACCACCGAACTGCGGCACGATGGCTGAACTGGCAGAGCTCACTGGCAGAGCTAACCACCAGACCATTCGGGTGACCCCCATTTCACCATGGCGTACATTGTATGCCTGCCTCTTCGTGGCGATCCATGTAACACGCTCACTTTATGTCACGTTTTACTCTTTTTCTTATCGATTGTTTCATTTAATACCTGACGCGTGACATTTGAATTCATTCTTACCATGGTATGTTGATATCGCTGATCAGTGAAAAACGTCAGATCGAAGCCGTGACGTGTCCATGTCAAGGCTACCACGCTACCACTGGACCGCTGGTGTGAGGTGTCCGGCCGTGACATGAAGGGGATACAGACAACACGTTGTGCTGCTGGCGCATATTAACCCTCTGCCGTGCCACCGTTATGGCATTAACCCTCTGCCGTGCCACCGTTATGGCATTAACCCTCTGTTGTGCCACCGTTATGGCATTAACCCTCTGTTGTGCCACCGTTATGGCATTAACCCTCTGCCATGTCACTGTTCTGGCATTAACCCTCTGCCATGTCAGTGTTCTGGCATTAACCCTCTGCAATATCGTCAATCAGGCATTAACCCTCTACCATGTCACTGTTCTGGCATTAGCCCATTGCAATATCGCCGATCTGGCATTAACCCTCTGCCATGTCACTGTTGTGGCATTAACCCTCTGCAATATCGTCAATCAGGCATTAACCCTCTACCATGTCACTGTTCTGGCATTAACCCCTTGCAATATCGCCGATCTGGCATTAACCCTCTGCCATGTCACTGTTCTGGCATTAACCCTCTGCATTATCGTCAATTAGGCATTAACCCTCTGCCATGTAACTGTTCTGGCATTAACCCCTTACAATATCGCCGATCTGGCATTAACCCTCTGCATATCGTCGATCTGGCCTTAACCTTCTGCTATATCGTCGTTATGGCATTAACCTTCTGTCATACAGCAATTCTGGCATTCCACCATTCCTTTGCCATAGCACAGTTCTGGCATTAACCCTCTGCATTCATCTTACCGCTTTGATATCAAGTTTATCACATCATTTGTGTTCCTTTCTTTAAACCTTGTGCACATCATCAATCATTCCTTAACCATCTGGAAATCAACCCTCGCCACGTTGTTGCTTTTCTTTGCGCCTCTCGTATGCCCCGATCGTTGCAAGTCGTTCTCAGGGATCTCTTCATTAAGTGTCTCCAAATGACGTCAAATTATCTTGACATCAGTTCATTACATGACCAAGAACCCTAGCGGCGGTAACGGGTGTCATTCGTGGGTTCTATCTGTTTTAGCTAACTAAACGTCGTTTAGTTAGCTAACCGATTCACGCCAACCTGCCGTGAATCGTAATCAACTCCACGTTAGCTTTGCAGCCTTCGGATTCGGACTATTGGTTGATAGCCATGACGTGGCAAAATGTATTATACATGCTAGGATTTGTTCTACTTTCTTTACCTCGAATCATCAATTTAACATGGAGTTTTGTTCATTGATCAGAGTGGACACCTTGCAAATCCCCGATGCAGCCGCGATGTTGGTGACGTCACAGCGTTGCCGTTCTGTCTGGCCGGGGGCATATAACTAACCAGATTCCCGCCACTCGGGTCGAGCAGACGACAGCTCCACACGTGCGCTATTATCGCTTTATGATGATGGAGTGCCCTATTTTTTAGGGCATCTCCGACCATTTCTCTGCTATGTCAGAGATACATACGATATGCAGTCGGGGTTATAAAGAAAATATGGTTTCCAGCGTTCGGGGCGTAGATCTAGACAGCGATTACCCGCAAATATTGACAGCTATATAGCTAACCCCAGGCATGCTTCGTCGTGCTGGGGGACGCGTTATCGCAAGTGGGTCAGTGGGCTGCTAATGTTTGAAGTATCCTGTGCGTGGGAGGGGTCCCCCCGCCCCCGCACCCCTTTCCACCCCATCACCCCTCCCCGCTCCCCCCTCCCCCATAAGCCCGCGGTAGGTTCAATATATGTCAGATACGGCCTATCCCTACGCCGTAAAACCATAGACGGTTCGATACGGGTATTTACCCGCTCGGACGCAGCTCCGCTATACGACATGCCAAGCAGACGCGCGGGCCGCTAGAGGGGTGGAGTGGGTGGGGGGAGGGGGGCGGGGGGGTGGAGCTCGACTAAAAGATTGATGATGCCGAGGTTCCTTTTTTGTTGGTCAGACATGTACAAATACCCAACTCATACAGGTAAAGACGCGCATATAATTGAGAAATATCTCCGTTTTATGACTGTTGCTCTTCGTCGGCGATGATATACACGTAAAAGAATCGTTCATGTCAACTGAGCCATAAATTGGTAGGCACCGTCCCCCGGCCTATCACTGCTCTGTAGCGACACACGCGGACTACCACCGTCCTCCACCACCCCCTCCACCCCAAACGCCTCCACCCCTCCCCTCTTTTTATTGCAATAAAAGCTCTTACGGTCAATCACATGCAATACATGTAAACGAGAATATTATATTATACCACCTTTTGGTTTTTGTGTCAAAGCTGTCAATGCGATTTTTTATCGCTAAGTATGATATAGTGAACAGTTAGACCATAACAAGTGCAAGTGAAGTGTAATTTGACTTTTCATTTTGATGGATACCCCCTGAGCGTTTGGTCATAAGATAAACACCCTCACCCCACCCCCCACCCCCCCCTACCGCCCAACGCCCACCCTCATTCCTCCCAAACGCCAAAGGACACAACGACCTCCTACATCCGCTTGACGATAGTAGTGTTGGGGGGAGGGTAGGGCGGGGGGTATAAAAATCGTGTATTCTCGTTACAAATGAGAGTGAAACGCACATCGGACTTGACACAATCTTTGACACAATTTGAGCACCCTACCGCTGAGGCTCTTTTTTGTGGTTAGCGCTGAGACACCACTGGCGTGAGACCGCCAACACCGTCTACACGTGATCAATTCCCCCGAACAGTTGTCGCCAAGGCAACAAGACAACTGCATTGATACCATGGATATGGGGACATGTCCCAGTTGTACAGGGTTGGGCCGCCTTTTATAATGCAGTCCTTGATTTTTCAGGGTTGTTTTGCGGGTTGTTGTCACGTTGGATGGATTTTGAGATACCTTGTAGGCTAATATCGATCTTGTCCTGTCTGGGCCAGAGCAACTCATAAATCAGATCGACCGTGATCGCCACTTCTTGCCATGTGTGTGGCTGGGGTGGCCTCGGGGTGGCACCAGGAGCCGGCGATGGTGGAGCACGAGCCTGGGATCTACGACACCGGGATTCGATTCTGGATTCAGTGCGAAAACATATTTCGGGTGGTGAGGGTAAAATGTGTTATATAGTGGTAAATACCCCTATTATAGAGGGGGAGGGCTGGAGGGGAAAGGCCATGAACGAAAGATCAAAGATGGCGCAAAGTATGGGCAACGTCATAGACTACAAAAATATATGTGCAACATATAATGGGTGCGGCGGATGATGCTAACTAGGGGCGACAGAGGTTGACTAGTCAGAGATAAACTGGGCGAGATATAATGGATATCCTCAGGGCAAACATCGTGCGACATGCTAGGATAGACGCAAGGGGCAAACTGTAGGCGAAATATAATGGATATCCTCAGGGCAAACATCGTGCGACATGCTAGGATAGACGCAAGGGGCAAACTGTAGGCGAAATATAATGGATATCCTCAGGGCAAACATCGTGCGACATGCTAGGATAGACGCAAGGGGCAAACTGTAGGCGAAATATAATGGATATCCTCAGGGCAAACATCGTGCGACATGCTAGGATAGACGCAAGGGGCAAACTGTGGGCGAGATATAATGGATATCCTCAGGGCAAACATCGTGCGACATGCTAGGATAGACGCAAGGGGCAAACTGTAGGCGAAATATAATGGATATCCTCAGGGCAAACATCGTGCGACATGCTAGGATAGACGCAAGGGGCAAACTGTAGGCGAAATATAATGGATATCCTCAGGGCAAACATCGTGCGACATGCTAGGATAGACGCAAGGGGCAAACTGTAGGCGAAATATAATGGATATCCTCAGGGCAAACATCGTGCGACATGCTAGGATAGACCCAAGGGGCAAACTGTAGGCGAAATATAATGGATATCCTCAGGGCAAACATCGTGCGACATGCTAGGATAGACCCAAGGGGCAAACTGTGGGCGAGATATAATGGATATCCTCAGGGCAAACAACATGCGACATACTAGGATAGACGCAAGGGGAAAACTGTGGGCGAGATATAATAGATATCCTCAGGGCAAACATCGTGCGACATGCTAGGATAGACGCAAGGGGCAAACTGTGGGCGAGATATAATGGATATCCTCAGGGCAAACAACATGCGACATGCTAGGATAGACGCAAGGGGCAAACTGTAGGCGAGATATAATGGATATCCTCAGGGCAAACAACATGCGACATGCTAGGATAGACGCAAGGGGAAAACTGTGGGCGAGATATAATAGATATCCTCAGGGCAAACATCGTGCGACATGCTAGGATAGACGCAAGGGGCAAACTGTGGGCGAGATATAATGGATATCCTCAGGGCCAACATCGTGCGACATGCTAGGATAGACGCAAGGGGCAAACTGTGGGCGAGATATAATGGATATCCTCAGGGCAAACATCGTGCGACATGCTAGGATAGACGCAAGGGGCAAACTGTGGGAGAGATATAATGGATATCCTCAGGGCAAACATCGTGCGACATGCTAGGATAGACCCAAGGGGCAAACTGTGGGCGAGATATAATGGATATCCTCAGGGCAAACATCGTGCGACATGCTAGGATAGACGCAAGTAGCAACTGTGGGCGAGATATAATGGATATCCTCAGGGCAAACATCGTGCGACATGCTAGGATAGACGCAAGGGGCAAACTGTGGGCGAGATATAATGGATATCCTCAGGGCAAACATCGTGCGACATGCTAGGATAGACGCAAGTAGCAACTGTGGGCGAGATATAATGGATATCCTCAGGGCAAACATCGTGCGACATGCTAGGATAGACGCAAGGGGCAAACTGTGGGCGAGATATAATGGATATTCTCAGGGCAAACATCGTGCGACATGCTAGGATAGACGCAAGGGGCAAACTGTGGGCGAGATATAATGGATATCCTCAGGGCAAACATCGTGCGACATGCTAGGATAGACGCAAGGGGCAAACTGTGGGCGAGATATAATGGATATCCTTGGGGCAAACATCGTGCGACATGCTAGGATAGACGCAAGGGGCAAACTGTAGGCGAAATATAATGGATATCCTTGGGGCAAACATCGTGCGACATGCTAGGATAGACGCAAGGGGCAAACTGTGGGCGAGATATAATGGATAATCTCAGGGCAAACATCGTGCGACATGCTAGGATAGACGCAAGTAGCAACTGTGGGCGAGATATAATGGATTGAATAAACATTTAGACGACATAGGTTCGATGTTTAACTGTGAACACATATGTATATGTCCTGAGGGTAATTATACGCGGCGGAGGCGAGCGATACCTCGTGGCTTCTCGCGCCGTGGCAGGGTCGGCTCATAAGGATGTGGGGTCGAGAGGCTTGACATACTTCAGACAGTGGCCTACTAACAGGTCATTAGCCCCGCCTCGACCCACAAAAATCGGGCATCTGCCGTTCTCAATGGCCGCCCTAACACTCTATTATTGCCCTCCCTCCGCCCTCACTCCCCCCTCCCTCTGGATCCCCCCCCCCCCCCAGCCCACCTAGTCCTCCCACCTCTCAAAATGCGACGCAAGGTATCCCGGTAAGTATACATACCACGGCGAGAGAGGGGCCAAAGGAAGGGGCGGAAAGACAGCCTACTATACAATGAGACAACCGCCATGAGCCTTTATAGAGGGACCACTTCTACAATGAGACAACCGCCATGTGCCTTTATAGACAGACCACTTCTACAAAGAGACAACCTCCATGTGCCTTTATAGACAGATCACTTCTACGTGATATTAAATTAAACAGCCATCTATCTGGTATCGTCAGCCATCCATCTGCCAATATCACTCATCCATCTGTGTACTTCAGTAGCTTCTCACGTTAGACGTTGCTGTAATCAATCATTGAGTGATAAGGCGAACTGATAACCGGGTAAGGTCCCCTAGTGGCCAGATGGATGACACATGGGGCGCCGTAATGGCCAGATGGATGACACATGGGGCGCCTTAATGGCCAGATGGATGACACATGGGGCGCCTTAATGGCCAGATGGATGACACATGGGGCGCCTTAATGGCCAGATGGATGACACATGGGGCGCCTTAATGGTCAGATGGATGACTGATGGGGCGCCTTAATGGCCAGATGGATGACACATGGGGCGCCTTAATGGTCAGATGGATGACTGATGGGGCGCCTTAATGGCCAGATGGACGACTGATAGGGCGCCTTAATGGCCAGATGGATGACTGATGGGGCGCCTTAATGGCCAGATGGATGACACATGGGGCGCCTTAATGGCCAGATGGATGACTGATGGGGCGCCTTAATGGCCAGATGGATGACTGATGGGGCGCCTTGGCCAGATGGATGACTGATGGGGCGCCTTAATGGCCAGATGAATGACTGATGGGGCGCCTTAATGGCCAGATGTATGACTGATGGGGCCCCTTAATGGCCAGATGGAGGGCTGATAGGGCGCCTTAATGGCCAGATGGATGACTGATGGGACGCCTTAATGGCCAGATGGATGACTGATGGGGTCCCTTAATGGCCCGATGGATGACTGACGGGGCCCATTAATGGCCAGATAGAGGACTGGTGGGGCGCTTTAATGGCCAGATAGATGACCGATGGGGCCCCTTAATGGCCAGATGGAGGACTGATGGGGCCCCTTAATGGCCAGATAGATGACTGATGGGGCCCCTTAATGGCCAGATGGATGACTGATGGGGCCCCTTAATGGCCAGATGGAGGACTGGTGGGGCGCTTTAATGGCCAGATAGATGACTGATGGGGCCCCTTAATGGCCAGATGGATGACTGATGGGGCCCCTTAATGGCCAGATGGAGGACTGGTGGGGCGCTTTAATGGCCAGATGGAGGACTGATGGGGCGCCTTAATGGCCCGATGGATGACTGATGGGGCTCCTTAATGGCCAGATGGAGGACTGATGGGGCGCCTTAATGGCCCGATGGATGACTGATGGGGCCCCTTAATGGCCAGATGGAGGACTGATGGGGCGCCTTAATGGCCAGATGGATGACTGATCTATATATATTTAAAGACAATTCAGCGCCAACATTGTTTTGACCCCCCCCCCCCCCCCACAACAACAACCACAACCACCACCATGATCCATGTCCTTCGTAGTAGGTTGTTTGGTTGAGATCAATCGGACCGCCCCCCCCCCCCACCCCTGCCCACATGCACACTGACCATATTGTATCCGCCCCTGCCAACACCGCTACATACCGGAACCCTTCACGAGTTTTGTATTTGCGTTCTGGAAAGGGAACTCGTCAGCATATATTGTGGACCCTCCACTGACGTGGTCCCTGGCAACTACTTGTAGTAACATAATAATAGGTCGACCAATCCGATAGCTAGTGGCGATAAACATGTGGACACCAACAACTAGAGAGCTGGATCCCCTACTTACATATATTGATACCACGCCTGGCCAGCCGGGCCCATGCATTGCTTTGCTGCTTGTATTATCGCCGAGCGCCACGTGGTTCTGACCCGGGGGGGGGGGGGGGCACTATTGTACACATTTTGTGAATATTTCGTGTGGACAACCTCTCGCCTGGTCACAAAACCACGTCCCGATCAGATTAGTGGTTGGGCAAACACTCTAGCTCAGCGAGACCACCGTCACGTGGGAACCAGCCTAGCGTCATACACACACCGGACAAGTGACTCCCACGTGCAATAACCCCGGCCCCACCCCGCACCGGAATCTGAGACCATCCTACATAACATATATACATTATGGATATGTCGACACATCTAGCGTGGAACCTTCTGGGGTATTAGGTCAGATACGAGGATGCTAAAAATAGAGGTAAAAGTAGAGCAGAAGACCTGATGATAGTAGGCCCATTGTATCCGTCATCGTGGCCAACCATATTTCATGTTGTAACGGACACTGTTTTGTCTTACAATACACTCGCATGGCACGCATTTCCCGATATTGACCTCTAATCACCGTAGGCTTTACCTGCGGCGACCCACTTTCTGTTTCTGCCTGTACCTAATGCAATTACGTTGTTCTACGCATGCTTCTCAACCACATCACTGACGGTAGGGATTTTGTTCACGTTAGACTATACCACCCCCCCTCTCCAAGTGCCCTCGCATAGATGTGCATGAGGGATATTATCTTGTTAAGCCCTGGGGATTCCCTTCTGCATGGTCCGGACCCCCCCCCCCCCCTTATAATTCCGGGATCGGCCCCTGACTCTGGGTCTTAATGGGAGTTTCTCGATTTTCTCAGTCTTGGTCGAGTACATTACTGTACATTATTATCGCCGGCAGCTCTAGCTACTGCTGAGCTACAGCGGGAGGGGGGTGGGCGGGGGGGAGCGCTTCAGCGACTCCCGGGTATGTATGTATGACGCAATCGCCGGGTGTGACTCCCCGCTGTATCTAATGTTGCCCCGCACGCCATCGCTGTAATACCCCGTCCTTCACAATGATGAAGGTATGTCAGAAACACACGCCCTTTTACCTCTATCACCCCAGCGACCCCGACCCCAATACCCCCAGCCCCGCTCGAGCGACCCCCTCCTTAGTCCCCCCGACCCGCCCACGCACACTCTCCTCATCATCGACTGACAGAGCCTCGGCGACCAGCCCGCAAGCGCTCCAGAGAGACATGCTATCTGAAATCTAAAGTTGTTGACAGTTTACATGGTTGCTAGGCGACCACCAACCATCCTGTTACGGTAAACAAAGGTGTCATTTGCTCCCCGGCTCTGTTGCTCCTCTCTATTGACTATCGTTCTCCAGAGGATTAAACACGTGACCCCCCACACCCCCCCACTCCCCCTCTACAGACTCACAGTGTAATAATACAGCTGAAGCCGATTTGATCAGGTCCTTCAACATCTGCCCTGTATATACACCGCTGGGCGGCCAGTGTTCACAATAATCCGTGGATTGACCGTCGTTGTAGCGGTGGCCATGTGTCGAGTGGTCGGGGTTAGATAGACACTTGAACATCGAGCACTCCGCATCCCCTAATAGTATTTAAATCACAGCAACAGGTTGGCTGAGAGGCGCTAAATGAAGATTACTCGAGAAGGGCGTGGTTAATCGTGGTGCCGATGTATTTAGCAATCCTTCCGGGAACAAACAAAAAGTCCTTCAACCATAGAAGCCGTAGTTTGGTCAAGAGAATTCCTTACGGAAGCTGTTTACGCAATTTGTATTTTACGCAAGTGTTACGCAATGGTCTTATAGCCATTTGGGAACTTGTATATTTTCGCTGCATGTTACCATTTTCTGGTGTGATATTCCACTTTTTGAACTGGTGATTCAGGTAAAACGCAACCTTTGTATATCTATCCAATGACAGGGTTGCGGCTGGTCTCCCATGGCGATAAACCACCCCAGAACAGGTGCATAATAACAGGGCAACTAAACTCGGGAACGAACCCACTGATTAAGTCGTTCGCAGAGGCTGTGAGGTGAGTTGGGAAGGTCACAGAACAAATAGCCAAAAGCGAAAACCCGATCGTCCTTTTTTAAGGCCTGTAGGAAATTGGCCAATTAGAAGTTTAAATGTGGTGGCCTCCATATATATCTATATATATATCTCGTGTTGCTACCGATGTTTGTCGGTGTCGCTTGCGTTAAACGGTTTCTGTCACACCTGAAGTGAAGGACCTGATATTAATCTGCCGCGTCCACAGTGATACATCACGGCGTGAGGTGGGTAGCTACCCTAATGAGAGGACAAGGCCAGCAAATTGGCGGCACTCGAATTGTCTTGTGGTTAGCGCGTTGGCTTGATCTGCCACTAGATCCGAGGCATCGTGCCAATGGAGAAGGAGAGGTTCGCACGACACCGTGCACACACCGATGCCCGAGTGAGATAAGTAAATATCCTCACCTGGGTAAAAAATAAGATATTTTAAGAAGATCTTATATAATTTACACCGTTTATGTTTTGATCTGTCGCCCATCAGACTTCGCCGATTTTATTTTATGGCTTCTTAGCAAACCAACTGTGACGAATCGACGATTTCATGCGGTATTCCGGCACTTGCAACTTACATAACGTCTTGTCAGCAAATAGATGCACTTTATATTGTAAACGGCTAAAACAGGCTAAAGAGATGTTTACAGCGTGACGATTATCCTTCTCTTCACATATTTCTCGAACTTTTTGGCAAGATTCACCCACTACCAGGCCAGAACGGCTGTCGTCAGTTGATGCTGGAAGTCAAAAAAGTCATCGGCAACTAACGGCATTGACAGGAATATTGATATGTCGATGACATTGACAGGATGATTGACATCTCGATGACATAAACGCCTTTTTGTTCGTCTTCTAGTAGCGATAAGAAGACGAACGAATAATTGCAAGAGCATAATCATACATCCAACTGTTCTTGGCAAGAAGCAGCGTTGAAATGCAAGAAGTAACCACTGGCGCAATCGCAAGACCTTCAGTCGGTAGAGGAACCTGCAAGAGGAATTAATATAGGCCTTGCCTGTTTTCCGATTGTGAAATAAAAATATGTTTAAACCAAACCAAGACCTTCAGTCATATTTGTCTTGCAATAAAAAAAAAGAAAGCTGGAGACGATGGGGCAGACACAACATACGACCGTTAGCGCGGTGTACTCAGCGATGTTTGGTCAACATGAATGTCAACAAGGAACATCCCTGACGTATATAGCAGAACAACGATACAATCTGACCTTGGTGGGAAAAAGGTGTCACCCCCCCCCCTCCCTCCACCCCCCCCCCCACTACCGCCACCTACCCCCCACCCTCATCCATATCTGGCCGGATATGGTTTGACCTGAGACGTCTGCCCTATATCTGGTGAGTCCACGTATGCGTCTGGGGAGGAGATACAAAACATACTCCCCTATAAAAAGATCAAAGTCAGTGGGCGAATAAATTATAAAGCCTACAACGCACAAAGACTATGGGCCAAGTATGTTATTGAGTCAACGAAGCAGTCCATGGTGACGAGCGGAAACTTGCATTCAGCTTCCGTCTCTTATTATTGCAAGAAAATATACTCTATATACATAAATACATAATATGCATTTATATACAATATCATACAGGGTTTATGATCTATTAATAAGAAAATCTTGATTTTCGTCTTATGTCGGTGTGTTCTGTTTTTCTGTGAGTGTCTGTCTGTCACGTAACGCATTATCTGCCGAATGCCTTAAGATATCGACTTCTAAATTCACAAAAGGATGCGGAATGACCATCGTCAAGAGAAGTTAGTAGATGGGCCATGTTGGTCAAATGTCAAGTTCACGGGAATTTTTCGAAATTCGCTTAATCATTGAAAGATAGGACTAAAAATCGGAAAAATCGCTATAGCTTTCACAATTTTTTACTTAATCACGCTCAAAATTATTTCACGTATGGAGCTTATAGGTATCCTATATATCGTCTTTTAATTCAGCAAATCGGTCAAACAATTTTTCTGCACAAAATTCTTTAACTTTAACATTGGACCCTACGAGAGCATTTGGCGGGAAATGGCATCCTCAATTTCTCCATGAAGAGGACAAGTCAGACACACAACATCTTGCGTCCAACATGACATTAGTATTTGGGCACGAAGCATACTATTGATCAAGGTTAGGCTTTCAAGGTCAAGGTCACAGCAAGGTCAAGGTCACGAAAAATGTTTTCGCGTGTAACTCCGTTAATATTTGGTCTAGAGATCCGCTGTTTTTTCTTAAGCATTCTTTAGAGAGGTGCAAACGAGCTAGATTTTGTCTCACATTGATAGTTTTCGAGTTAGTATTAGATCAAAGTTTCACTTTGCAAAAAGTGTAAACAAGTCGCGGTGACTATATGAATGCAGGTAGATGACCCATGTGTGGTGGAATATGTACCTATGTTAGTAACATCGTGGCATCAAAATCGAACCAGTAGTTTGGACGCTAGAAAATAATCACACTTTAACATGGCCAATCCCATTACAAAGCATTGATACGCCAAATGACTGACGGCTTGGTGACGTTTCGGCCTATAACCCGGTCGACATTGCATGTACATAGTCGCAGTCGGTACCAACATGTTCAAGTTGCAACTATCACCCCGATTTTCTTCTTTCGTCTCAAGCTATTCTTGATTATGTCTAGTTATTATAACAGTACGCGCGTAATTAAAGATGTTACTCATTTTTGATACTTCGTCGGAAAAAAATGGCCCCGTTTTCTGCACTCCGCTTATGATGAACACTGGCCCAGATGTGTAGCCCGACTGGAGGCTTGGCATTTCATGCGCCTTTGCCGATGAATATATCTGGTGCTCGGCATATTATATTGGTAACCAAATATGCTGTAAAGTAAAGGAGCGCGCATAAAAAGACTTCTCAAGAAGATTGGCTCAACACTGGGGGGAGACGGGTGAATTGCAGCATGAATAAGGGTTAGTTTTCATTGCAAACTCAGACGTTTGTGTCGTCTGCAGCGACTTGCAGCAGCCAAGAAAAGGCGGCAATTAAAAAAATGGAGATGGAGATCGATTTGAGTGTCGCTTTGTCATTTGGTTTTCTTTTCGTGGAGTCCAAAGTGTACCGCCAGGCAACAGACGCCAAACGTGGCGGTGCATGTGTGTGTGTGTGAAGAAAAGGGTCGCCGCCCAAGTCGGCAGCCCTGGGCAGGTTGTGGGGTCTCAAGGTATGTCTTACAGGGAGAGAAGTCTTCATTAAGTGACTTCAATAGAGCCATCAAATGTTGGGTAATTTCTCCTGACAAATGTCTCGCGGAACCTGACAACGACGACAGCCTAATGACGCCCTTGTCGCGAATCCCTCCGCCCAGTCGTGTATCCCTCCGCGCGGCGACAGGGACGGCCTGGTGCGCGCATAGACAGAACGCAGCGGCTCTATTTCAAAGGCGTCCCCCTCTCCCTCTCCCTCCCAACAACCCCCACCACCTTCCACCCACCGCTTCTCCCCCCACCGCCCCTTCCCCAGACTTGTGGTCGCTTTCGGGTGGTCTTAGCCTTGTTCGGGTTAGAAACGTGGTTTTCAATTTTAAATTACTGCCCTACAATTTACAAGAGCAAAAAGCCCTTCAGACCGCTTAATAAGGCGGCGGGCACCGGGGCGGAGTGAGCCGGGCAGCGGATATGGTTGGCGGGAGGAGGGCTGGAGGCGGGGGGGGGTCCAAGGAGTGGGGGGGAGGGGGGTGTAGCGTGACGACCACACCCCAACCCCTCCTCGGAGCTTCAATCGCCGCCGCCCATTCAGTCTGAGAGCGCGCGGGGTCTCAGTGAACGAGATAAAAAGAAAACCCGAAAGTAAGTTGGGTGTGTTATTTGAATGGAGAAAGTGCAGCACCCCCCTCCCCGCCCACCACCACCACCAGAGTACTACGTCTGTTGATGTACATACAGACATCTCGCGATATGCACGTGTGATTCCCATCGTGATCTCGGGATGGGCTGGAAGGATGTGGGGTACCTAGTCGGGGTGGGGGGGGGGGGGGCTGTGGTGGGAGTTGCGACCCGGCAGAATGTCAATATGTTCAAGGTCTCTTTGTAATCATCTCTAATGAAGACATTAAAAGGCGTCTTGTTAATAGAAATCTCACCACGCTGAAGGCACCGCTCCACCTACGCCCCTCCCCCGCCCAGTCCCCCCCCCCCCCCTCTCCACAATGGAATCCAGCGTCAAAGGTACCAACCGCAACTTTTGTTCCGTAACCCCGAGTGACAACCCTCCTAATCACCTGCGGCCACCTTCCCCTCCATCGCCGCCGCCCCCCCCCCTATCCCCACACCCATACCCCCGCGACGCGACCACCACCCGTCGCCACGAAGCCACATACATACAGAAGGACCTTCCTAACGTCACAAAGATAGATCACAGGTTGACCACCTGTGACAACTTCTTTCAAAACCAGCTTCTTGTTCCTCGGCCTCATACCTTTTTCACCCCCACCCCACCCTTCGAAACGCTCATATCAACCCCATCCGCTGCCCCCCCCCCCTGCCTTCCCGTCCCCCTCTCATCAATCCGGGGCCATCACAACCCTTTCATCACGGGCCCATCCCTGGGACAACCCCAAGGATGGGGGGGAGGGGTGGATGGGGTTGAGAAAGGGGGAGGGGGGAGGGGGGGGGGGGGTGAGGAGTTGAGGGAGGTGAGGGAGGAGGGTGAGACCGCGGGAACTGAGAGTGAAGGGGCTGAGGGAGGTGGGTGGTCGGGAAGATTGATGGGGGTGGGAGAGGGGTGGGGGGAGGAGGGTGTGAGATTGGAACGCTCAGCGACGTTATGGAGGAGGCGGGGTGGAGGGGGACGGGTGGGGGTGGGGAGTGGCGGTTGAAGGAGACTACAGGTGACCACCCTCTTGACCAGAGAGACCACCCAGCATTTATCACGTGACAGCCGCCTGTCGCTGTGGTCAGGTGGAGACATGTGGGTGGCTCATAACCCCCCACCCCCTCCCTCCTCCTCCCCCGCTTCGCTGGGTGGTGGCGGAGGGGGTAGGGGACAACTCATCTCATGGTCCTCTCCTCCCCCGTCTTCCCTCGAACGGCAAAGATTGGCTTTTGTTCCTCCATTATGCCCACCGCTCTCCCCTTTCCCCTCCCATACCCCCACCACCCCCGGCCATACCGCCTTACCACGCCACCGTGCACCAGTCCCAATCCCATCGCTACTACACTTCCAGCGGACACTCCTCCATATGGAGGGTTCCCGCTGTTCTAAAGGTCCTACGCCTACACCCGGAGCCTACCATACAGGCGGCAGCTGCAATCCGGCGGCGGCTTCCTTTATGGTGAGGCTTTGAGACGATATACCATGCGCCCCGTTGTCAGTGCTAGCCAGTCTGGAAAAGCAACGAAGCCTTTTGTGACATACCTCCCTTTGCATCTTACCAGCGGCAACTATTTTTGGCGACGAAGTTAATACCTGTTTATAATTATAATAGTCTTCCACGTCACGTGAAAGCATATCGGTATGAACAACACATAAACCCAATTGGGAAATTTCGTATTCTTCGCGAAGGGCATTGAAGCTTGAATCCAGACAATTAGGCCAACTCCGGCACGATGGTTGTCCTATAGCAGAGCTCAGTTAACACAGCCGAACAACGGCCCTAACCACTGGACCATTGGGGTGTCCGCGACATCATTATTGTGGTAGAAGGCTTGGAGACCACTTCTTTTAAACTACCTACTCTTGTTAATGACGGAATATTGGAGTTTCTCTCTGCTGATTGTCAACATGTTATGCAATCTGAAGAGTGACTTTAACTTTTGGGATGGGGCCAATAATTGAGAGGATGTTCACTATAGTGGCAGTTTTGGAGCTGCCGGATCTGAGGGGTCAATATGGATCTGAGGTGTCAAATATGGATCTGAGGGGTCAATCTGGACCTAAGTTGTCAAATCTGGATTTGAGGGGTCAATATGGATCTGAGGGGTGGAATCTGGATCTGAGGGGCCAAATACGGATCTGATTGGTCAAATCTGGATCTCAGGGGTCAAATCTGGAACTCAGGATCAGATCTGGATCTCAGGGTGTGTGTGCTAGTGTGTAGGCCGCAAAACGCAACATTTCGTTGTCTAAATTTATTCATCGATATCCGTTATCCGACATGGATCAACCAAGTTTGTTAACAGAGTATGTAGGTCAAAGGTCAAAGTCACAGGAATGGGGTCATGGTCAATTGTAGTGGACCCAAGAGGGTTTTACCGCCAAATTCCGCTCGGTCGGGGCGTTTTACCGCTAAATTCCGCTCGGTCGGGGCGTTTTGCCGCCAGATTTCGCTCGGTCGGGGCGTTTTACCGCCAAATTCCGCTCGGTCGGGGCGTTTTAACGCCAGATTCCGCTCGGAAGTGGTATTTTTTCGCGGTAACCCATTATATGAACGCACATTTTCAGAGCTCCCCCCTCCCCCCGGTCGCAAGATTTAAACTATCCGCTGTATAGGGGTATCTGTCTCATCACGAATGTCTGCCAACTCAGTCACCAAGGCATCCGCGGAACCCCCGACCACCTTTGTACAATAGTGCCCCCCCCCCCCGAGTATTGTCCTCCTATATTAAACGGTCCTGTAACAATAACCGTATGGTAAGATATATTTTTACGCTACGGTTCCTAATGAGACATCGTTAAAGGGTCCTTCTTGAACCAACCTGTCGCATGTGCCTTCAAAACTCACAGATTAGTATTTAGGTTTATAAATTATGTAATTGCTCAAATAAACCTCAAAGGCATGAAGCATTTAGTCTGTAAAATGACTTAGTAACGACTGACTGAAATAGGTGCGTAACTTCGAATATCATGTTTCTCGTGTCTCTTACTTCCCCCCTGCTCTGTAATTTCCCAGTTTAGTCTTCTTGTGTTGTTTACCGTTCGACTTCGTAAATCAAATTTCATTCTTGGCAACAATGAAGCATTTAGTCTGTAAAATGACTTAGTAACGACTGACTGAAATAGGTGTTTAACTTCGAATATCATGTTTCTCGTGTCTCTTATTTCCCCCCTGCTCTGTAATTTCCCAGTTTAGACTTCTTGTGTTGTTTACCGTTCGACTTCGTAAATCAAATTTCATTCTTGGCAACAAAGAACACATAATGACTGATATTTGAAAAACGAGGCTCTCGGAAAAACAGACGAATGTAAATCTCAGCAGCGTCAAGACAAGAAGGAAATGAGCAAGAACTGGTCTGACAAAGGGTAATGGCACGGAACATAAAGGCCAGAAAGCTGCAGCCGAAGAGACACATTGTCAACTGATCCTGCAGCAGGAAGACAATTCCGGATTAGAAGGATGGGGAGGGAGGGAAGGGGGGTGGGGGTGGGGGGGGGGGGGGTAATATGTGTCTTCATTAACGAATAAAATTTCAAAACATATGAAGAATTCAAAGTTATCTATGTATTTCATTGCTCCTCTGCCAAGTGTACCACCTTCATTAGATTCTGACCACGTCAGCCATGTCATTGGAAGCGGCGAATGGTGATGGGTGCGGGCATCACTGATGGTTGTACGCTGGTCAGAGATTCACAGGCACTCCCAGCTTCTTCATCCTCCACCCTCTTCCTCCCTCCCTGGTTACCTGGTTACGAGGAACGCCCCGTGCGACATTACCTGTCTCAGACCTTGCTTGACCCCTGACGTTTTGACCATGTCGCCAGTCAGCTCTCCACTTTCATCGTCGTATATTCTAAAGTAACGAGCGAGAGATACTCGCAACTGTGACATCACTGTGACATGATTCAGGGAAATCGGGCTGTGCCGAAGCCAAACCGATTCACGGAAACTGATGTGGACATGTAGGTTGCTAGATGAGCATTGTTTCGGAATGCCCCACTCCCTCCCTCGGCCGGTTTTCTAGATGAGTCTCTTTGTTGTGTCTCTATCATTTGGACAGCTTGGTTTTTTTTTGGTGGCAGCGTTTTATTATTTCCTTTATAATAAAAACTTTTTATTAAAATGGCGTTCATTCAGGTCATGAATGAATCTGTCTGAACATCTCCGTATGCGTTTTCTGACTGTCATATCGTTACGTGGTGACTGCCATATTTGTATGATAACCTGCATTTAGTGACTGCCATATCTGTATGATAACATGCATTTAGTGACTGCCATATCTGTATGATAACATGCATTTAGTGACTGCCATATCTGTATGATAACATGCATTTAGTGACTGTCATATCTGTATGATAACATGCATTTAGTGACTGCCATATCTGTATGATAACATGCATTTAGTGACTGCCATATCTGTATGATAACATGCATTTAGTGACTGTCATATCTGTATGATAACATGCATTTAGTGACTGCCATATCTGTATGATAACATGCATTTAGTGACTGCCATATCTGTATGATAACATGCATTTAGTGACTGCCATATCTGTATGATAACCTGCATTTAGTGACTGCCATATCTGTATGATAACCTGCATTTAGTGACTGCCATATCTGTATGATAACCTGCATTTAGTGACTGCCATATCTGTATGATAACATGCATTTAGTGACTGCCATATCTGTATGATAACATGCATTTAGTGACTGCCATATCTGTATGATAACATGCATTTAGTGACTGCCATATCTGTATGATAACATGCATTTAGTGACTGCCATATCTCTATGATAACATGCATTTAGTGACTGCCATATCTGTATGATAGCATGCAGTTAGTGACTACCATATCTGTATGATAACATGCATTTAGTGACTGCCATATCTGTATGATAGCATGCAGTTAGTGACTACCATATCTGTATGATAACATGCATTTAGTGACTGCCATATCTGTATGATAACATGCATTTAGTGACTGCCATATCTGTATGATAACATGCATTTGGTGACTGCCATATCTGTATGATAACATGCATTTAGTGACTACCATATCTGTATGATAACATGCATTTAGTGACTGCCATATCTGTATGATAACATGCATTTAGTGACTGCCATATCTCTATGATAACATGCATTTAGTGACTGCCATATCTCTATGATAACATGCATTTAGTGACTGCCATATCTGTATGATAACATGCATTTAGTGACTGCCATATCTGTATGATAACATGCATTTAGTGACTGCCATATCTGTATGATAACATGCATTTAGTGACTGCCATATCTGTATGATAACATGCATTTAGTGACTACCATGTCTGTATGATAACATGCATTTAGTGACTGCCATATCTGTATGATAACATGCATTTAGTGACTGCCATATATGTATGATAACATGCATTTAGTGACTGCCATATCTGTATGATAACATGCATTTATTGACTACCATATCTGTATGATAACATGCATTTAGTGACTGCCATATCTGTATGATAACATGCATTTAGTGACTGCCATATCTGTATGATAACATGCATTTAGTGACTGCCATATCTGTATGATAACATGCATTTAGTGACTGCCATATCTGTATGATAACATGCATTTAGTGACTGCCATATCTGTATGATAACATGCATTTAGTGACTGCCATATCTGTATGATAACATGCATTTAGTGACTGCCATATCTGTATGATAACATGCATTTAGTGACTGCCATATCTGTATGATAACATGCGTTTAGTGACTGCCATATCTGTATGATAACATGCTTTTAGTGACAGCCATATCTGTATGATAACATGCATTTAGTGACATATCTGTATGATAACCTACATTTAGTGACTGCCATATTTGTATGATAACATGCATTTAGTGACTGCCATATCTGTATGATAACATGCATTTATTGACTACCATATCTGTATGATAACATGCATTTAGTGACTGCCATATCTGTATGATAACATGCATTTAGTGACTGTCATATCTGTATGATAACATGCATTTAGTGACTGTCATATCTGTATGATAACATGCATTTAGTGACTGCCATATCTGTATGATAATATGCATTTAGTGACTGTCATATCTGTATGATAACATGCATTTAGGGACTTCCATATCTGTATGATAACCTGCATTTAGTGACTGCCATATCTGTATGATAACATGCATTTAGTGACTGTCATATCTGTATGATAACATGCATTTAGTGACTGTCATATCTGTATGATAACATGCATTTAGTGACTGCCATATCTGTATGATAACATGCATTTCGTGACTACCATATCTGCATGATAACATGCATTTAGTGAGTCATATCTGTATGATAACATGCATTTAGTGACTGTCATATCTGTATGATAACATGCATTAAGTGACTGCCATATCTGTATGATAACATGCATTTAGTGACTGCCATATCTGTATAATAACCTGCATTTAGTGACTGTCATATCTGTATGATAACATGCACTTAGTGACTGTCATATCTGTATGATAACATGCATTTAGTGACTGTCATATCTGTATGATAACATGCAGTTAGTGACTGTCATATCTGTATGATAACATGCATTTAGTGACGGTCATGTCTGTATGATATCATGCATTTAGTGACTGTCATATCTGTATGATAACATGCATTTAGTGACTGTCCTATCTGTATGATAACATGCATTTAGTGACTGCCATACCTGTATGATAACATGCATTTAGTGACTACCATAACTGTATGATAACATGCATTTAGTGACTGCCATATCTGTATGATAACATGCATTTAGTGACTGCCATATCTGTATGATAGCATGCAGTTAGTGACTACCATATCTGTATGATAACATGCATTTAGTGACTGCCATATCTGTATGATAACATGCATTTAGTGACTGCCATATCTGTATGATAACATGCATTTGGTGACTGCCATATCTGTATGATAACATGCATTTAGTGACTACCATATCTGTATGATAACATGCATTTAGTGACTGCCATATCTGTATGATAACATGCATTTAGTGACTGCCATATCTCTATGATAACATGCATTTAGTGACTGCCATATCTGTATGATAACATGCATTTAGTGACTGCCATATCTGTATGATAACATGCATATAGTGACTGCCATATCTGTATGATAACATGCATTTAGTGACTGCCATATCTGTATGATAACATGCATTTAGTGACTGCCATATCTGTATGATAACATGCATTTAGTGACTGCCATATCTGTATGATAACATGCATTTAGTGACTGCCATATCTGTATGATAACATGCATTTAGTGACTGCCATATATGTATGATAACATGCATTTAGTGACTGCCATATCTGTATGATAACATGCATTTATTGACTGCCATATCTGTATGATAACATGCATTTAGTGACTGCCATATCTGTATGATAACATGCATTTAGTGACTGCCATATCTGTATGATAACATGCATTTATTGACTACCATATCTGTATGATAACATGCATTTAGTGACTGCCATATCTGTATGATAACATGCATTTAGTGACTGCCATATCTGTATGATAACATGCATTTAGTGACTGCCATATCTGTATGATAACATGCATTTAGTGACTGCCATATCTGTATGATAACATGCATTTAGTGACTGCCATATCTGTATGATAACATGCATTTAGTGACTGCCATATCTGTATGATAACATGCATTTAGTGACTGCCATATCTGTATGATAACATGCATTTAGTGACTGCCATATCTGTATGATAACATGCATTTAGTGACTGCCATATCTGTATGATAACATGCATTTAGTGACTGCCATATCTGTATGATAACACGCATTTAGTGACTGTCCTAGCTGCATGATAACATGCATTTAGTGACCGTCATATCTGTATGATAACATGCATTTAGTGACCGCCATATCTGTATGATAATATGCATTTAGTGAGTCATATCTGTATGATAACATGCATTTAGTGACTATTATATCTGTATGATAACATGCATTTATTGACTGCCATATCTGTATGATAACATGCATTTAGTGACTGTCATATCTGTATGATAACATGCATTTAGTGACTACTATAACTGTATGATAACATGCATTTAGTGACTGCCATATCTGTATGATAACATGCATTTAGTGACTACTATAACTATGATAACATGCATTATGTGACTACCATAACTGTATGATAACATGCATTTAGTGACTGTCATATCTCTATGATAACATGCATTTATTGACTGTCATATCTGTATGATAACATGCATTTAGTGACTGTCATATCTGTATGATAACATGCATTTAGTGACTGTCATATCTATATGATAACATGCATTTAGTGACTGTCATATCTGTATGATAACAGGCAGTTAGTGAGTCAAATCTGTATGATAACATGCATTTAGTGACTGCTACATCTGTATGATAACATGCATTTAGTGAGTCATAACTGTATGATAACATGCATTTAGTGACTACCATATCTGTATGATAACATGCATTTAGTGACTGCCATATCTGTATGATAACATGCATTTAGTGACTGCCATATCTGTATGATAACATGCATTTAGTGACTACCTTATCTCTATGATAACATTCATGTAGTCACTTCCATATCTGCCAGATAACATGCATTTAGTGACTGTCATATCTGTATGATAACATGCATTTAGTGAGTCATAACTGTATGATAACATGCATTTAGTGACTTCCATATCTGTATGATAACATGCATTTAGTGACTACCACATCTCTATGATAACATGCATTTAGTGACTGCCATATCTCTATGATAACATGCATTTAGTGACTGCCATATCTGTATGATAACATGCATTTAGTGACTACCATATCTCTATGATAACATGCATTTAGTGACTGCCATATCTCTATGATAACATGCATTTAGTGACTGCCATATCTCTTTGATAACATGCATTTAGTGACTGCCATATTTGTATGATAACATGCATTTAGTGACTGCCATATCTCTATGATAACATGCATTTAGTGACTGCCATATCGGTATCATAACATGCATATAGTGACTACCATATCTCTATGATAACATGCATTTAGTCACTTCCATATCTGCCAGATAACATGCAGTTAGTGACTGCCATATCTGTATGATAACATGCATTTAGTGACTTCCATATCTGTATAACACACATTTAGTGACGGCCATATCTGTATGATAACATGCATTTAGTGACTGCCATATCTGTATGACAACATGCATTGAGTGACTACCATATCTCTATGATAACATGCATTTAGTGACGACCATATCTGTATGATAAGATGTAATTAGTGACTTCCATATCTGTATAATAACATGCAGTTAGTGACTACCATATCTCTATGATAACATGCAGTTAGTGACTGTCATATATGTATAACATGCGTTTAGTGACTGCCATATCTGTATGATAACATGCAGTTAGCGACTGTCATATCATATATTTTCATTAACAATAGCTTAGGGTAGCTATTTACCTACATTTGATTTGTTTACAGAGTCTCTGGTGGCGACACTACCGGCGATATTCCACATTTCATTTTCACAGCCATTCCAAGCGACCATGAATTGTCGAATATGGCCTACATTTCGGTCATGACATAACATGAGGATCGAGCGCTTCATTTACGAAAACCTTAATACCGGTCGGATTGATGACGAGGGTTTTTTTTTTAAAAACGGTTCGCGACCCTGGCCGAGCGGTAGAGATGGCTGCGTTCTTCGGGGCTATGTCATAGCATACATATAGTGACAGCCATATTCGTAGTGTTAAATATATAATAATACATAATCAACGTGTATTTCTTGCCTGACGGTATGCGGACGCCTAAAATAACTTTCAATATGTAAGTCGCACAAAACATTTTTTGGATTTTTCCATATTTGCGGGTGAAACTCGTGAGGAACATAACGCGATTTAGACACGGGAAACTACGGTAAATCTTTCCGCGATATGCCTTGACCGCCAGTGAAATGTTCGTGACTCACAAATCGTCCCCGAGTTCCCAATATCGGCGGTAGGCGTCGCTATTTTTATCCTGGGCGTGACAACCGAAGCACGTCTCTGGCGATGGCCCGACGCCAGCCGCTAGGTGGCGCCACCGTCACACACCTGGCGTCCCCCTCCGCCTTCAATTCCTGAACCACGCCCCCTACCCCCCCCCCCCCCCACCCCCAGCCCCCACACTTCCTTGTCCGACATGCGTACCTCTAAAACAGCTCCTCCTCCTCCGTCACCAAGTTGACCTAACTTCCGCCAAGTCATCGAAATGAGTGGTCACTGTCGTATATATAGAACGGCGGGGACATTCCTTTCTATCTGCCGGGGAGGTGGCCCGATGGGACCGGCCGCCTGGGAGTCAGGGGTGTGGTTGGGGGGAAGGGGGGTGGGAGGTGCATGGTTACGTCCCCATGTGTACTATGCCCATCGACAAGGCGTTCAGAACAAGTCCACGTCTATTTTAGGAGTTGGGACACAGGTGGACCGGCGATGGTCTGCTGGCAGAGAAAACTCGAGGAAGTGCTAGCCTGGTGCAGCTGTGGAAGGCGGGAGCAGTGACAGTGAATAAGGGGACATGTTATTCTGTAACGTTGTTACTATCTGTAACACTGTTACTAACTGTAACACTGTTACTAACTGTAACACTGTTACTAATTGTAATATTGTTACACACAGTAACACTCCCACTAACTGTACAATTGTTATTAACTGTAACACTGTTTGGTTTACACATATTTATTTAACGAGGATACCCTGAATTACAAACGCTAGGAACATGGGGCTTCCTCAAATAATTGAAAAGCAAAATGTTACAATGTAAAACACAATATGCAGTAGTACAATGTGGAGGCAAGTTTACTTATTGCTTAATTCCTTTGATGACGTTTTTTCTTATGTAACTATATATATATAACATAGAGATCTATTTATAAGTGTATCCGATTGTGTTTTGTCGGTGGCAAGGGAACCCGGCATGGACAACACCAGCCGACCGACCCTCCGCCCCCCCCCTGCCGTCACCCACACCGTCCCCCCCCCCCCTGCCGTCACCAACACCCGTTCTCCCCCCCCCCCCCGCCCCGGTCGATGCGGGGGTGTCGACATTGTCGGTGACCGTGCCCATGCCGATACCACTGGGGCTTTGGCAGCCTTCAGCACGGTAAACGCAAACAGTCGCTCAGCCCGGGGTCCGCCCAACTCAGCAGACCGGCCGCTTTACAAAGAGGCACATTTCCCCCTCCTTCTTAAGCCAACCCCCCCCCCCCCCCACCCCCCTCCACACTGCCCTCTGCCCCTCCCTCGGCCTTCACCCGCCACCACCTGCAATACACCACACTGTGCCTCGATTCGCCTGCCCCACCCCTCACCACACCACCCACTCGCTGCAAGTCTGCAGTGGAAGGTGGAGTAACTGCCCCGCACAATCCAAGTCACAAGTGAGTTCTGACGCCCGGCGAGATTTGATTCCGGAGCATCCTGAATTGAAAAAAGAAGGGAGCTGTTACTGAGCCCACCAGGATGTGTCAAGGGTGTGTGTGTGTGGTGGAGGGGGGGGGGGGGTGGAGGTGGTGACGGTCCCTTTGATCGCAGCGGGCAGCCTCACCTGGCAGACCGGTGGGCGACACACGGATCCCACCCCCCCACCTGGACAGGTAGGCTAAATTAGAAACACGCGCCTGTCCGGGCGACCCCCGTCACGTGGCTGACATAGCGGGTCAGAGCCGTAACGGGGCGCCCCTGTGGCGCTGGGGGTCGACGGGGCGGGGGTCAGGGTGGGGGTGGGGGACTCGGGATCCGGTGTAATGTATACATGCCTGTATTATTACATTTCAATGGCGTCAAACGAGAAAAAAAAAGAGCCATATAGCCGTGGAATGGCAAATGTCGGGGTGCAGCAAGCAGGCCAGTTTCTGATCCGGACAAACATTAAAGAGTTTACATGAAGTTAATTTACCGCGTCCAAACATCCCTTTCCTCCCCCTCTTCGCGGGTGGGCGGCAGAATTATATGACCATTACTCATGGGGAGACTATATGTCGTTATGTCGGCGTCCGCGTTCGATCGGTTGGGACGCCGTGTAAGGTCTCACACCCGCAACCGCCGTCCTGGCTCTGGACATGCACAAGTCAATCGGAGACAAATAACGGATGGCTATAATAAGCCATTGGTCCTTGATCTGGTTAACCCAAGGACGCCTTGGTGGTCGATGTTGCCGTTGTGCAGACGGGCGAGTGGTATTGGCTGTCTCGTTGCCCGGCGAACAAGCACCCAACAAACAGAGAAGACAAAACACTTAATTATGCCCTGGAATCGGGACACTCAAGTGAAAGCAGTGGAGTTATGCAAATATTTGTATAATATGCATTGAATATATCTCTATATATACTTTATTTCTAGACAAGTATATATTATATATATATTATATCTAAGGCAAAATTGTATACATATATATTATATCTAGGGCCTATCTTTATATAAATGATGGAACATCGACATCGTGGAAGGGATGCGGAGTTCTATATCTTATAGCTGACCTCATTCGGCACCGCAGTTTTGGGTCTTTTTCATAATGTGCACTTCATCCGTTTTAACGACACAAACGTTTGCGGCTTAAACAATGTCAAAACTTGACAATTACACAAGTCAGCCGCGGTTTGAGACCTGCCGTTTTTATTGTAAATGTGTTGGTGAATGATATAAGGTGGTGTGTGAATACCAAAACTCGAAGTTTTCACACCCAGACTGTCGGCCTTGTTATTACGACAAAAGGTGACAAAAGTCTTTCATAATTAATCCTGCGACGGTCTTAGCGAAGCGATGTTGACGCCCTGGTCTATTAATAGCCTGATAATCGTGAGTCAGGCAGCCTGTGACCAAGGGACGGGGGAGGGGAGGGGAGGGAGGGGAAGGGGGAGGGTGGATAAGGAGGTGGTGGGAGAGGAGACGGGGGGTGGGCAGGTCGGGCCAACTACCCCAAAACCCAGCCGCCCACACTCTTGATGGGCGTCATACCCCCTATATAGTGCCCTACCGCTCTCCACCCCCTCCTCACACAAACGCATACCTCACCACCCACCCTCTTCCCCCTTTCCCCGCCCACAACCCATTCCCTCGACCAGCCACACCCTGAACAACACTTGATGTCGCGGCGCTAAAAGCATAGCGCATAAAACTTTCATCGGTTGTCATATCGCAGGTTGTCTTCAAGGTCGTCATATCGCAGGTTGTCTTCAAGGTCGTTGATGAGTGGCGAATAATGGGGGTGGAGGTTGGTTGGGGGAGGGGGGTGTTTTCATTTTTTGCTCTGGATGCCACCGCCACTCTCCCCTCCCCGCCCCCCCCCCCTCCTCCCCCTGCCCCCAGCCCCCTGCCCCCTGCCCCCGTCCACAGCCTCCTTCCCCCTCGACCCACGATCCGAGCCAGTAACACTGGAGACCCTTGTCTGCTTCAATGCCATCCAAACACATTCCCCCCCCCCCCGCCCCCGCCCCCCTTCCTTACCCCTCCATCCCTCAACTCCCCCTCCCCTTCCATTCCGGGACAGGTGGGCGGCCTCCGTGGCTCTCCCTGGCGACCGCCTTCCCCCCACCACCCCCTTCCACCAGCCCACAGCCCCCCCCCCCTCCTTCCCACCCAACCCCCACGGCGTGCCAGCTGAGGGGTTGGCAGGACCTACGTTGACCACAATGACCAACTCATTAGAGCTCCGTGCGTTTGACCCATGGGCGGGGGCGGGGGGGGGGATACATGCCATGGGCTGCCGGTTGGGTTGGGTCGTGGCTGTTGAGCGGTAGGGGCGGGGAGGACGGGGAGGGCGGGTACTGTGCGGGGGCGAGTGGCTAGTGTCACCACTCTCTGACTGACCTGTGGTTATCTGGACTCATCGTCGGGAGCACGATGAGTGGTTGTCAAGAACCAGAAGAGCCTCTCCCTTCCGGAGACCCCCCTCCCCCTCCCTTCCTCAACCTGGCCCCTCCTAGCCTGCCACTACCACCCCTCCCCCTCCACCCCTCCCACAATCAGTGTCACTCCACAACCACGTCACATGCGTCACCTGGCAACAGCAGGGTGCCAACAACTCCCCCGCTTACAAGAGATCTAAGCATCGTTGGCGAGTTACATGCAGACCATTAGACCACGGCAATTCCGTAACTAAATTACTATGATGTCATGTCCGGATTGGTCACTAGACTTCCGGACCGCGCGTTGCTCCGCCCCCCCCCCCCCCTGCCACAGGTGTGCCATTAGTTGTGGGGTATACATGATGCGGATCTAGGATTTGCAAAAAGAAGAGACTATAATTGTTATTAAGATGGGGTCAGCAGGGAAGCGGACAGCGATTCTAATCTTTGCTGAGCTACAAAGGCCATGTTTGCTAGTATATGCCATGTATCACCTAGAATCTTGCTGTCTGTGTTAAAGCCACGCTTCCTGAAACAAGTTTCGGATGGAGTCGCAGAAGCGTCAAACATGGGTTGCCAAACTAAACTAAGATGGCGCCCCAAAATGCAGCGTTAGACGCCAGCTATTCAAACTCTTTACCGATCGGATGACAACCAACTGAATGTGTGAGAATATCTTAAATACGACAATAATTTTCGAAATGAAGTTACTTCAAGTCAGCATAAAGGCGAAGGCTTTTTGATCATATCGTGCCTACTCTATACACACCTATCAGACACCCGATAAGCAAAACGCCAACACTGAATGGCTAGTGACGTCAGCTTGCATGCTTGAGTACTATGTGATTCATCGAATCGGATGCATTTGGATGTCATTGTGATGTCATAATCGGATAAACGTCATTGTGGCGCCATGATGACGTCATTGTGGCGCCATGATGACGCCATTGTGATTTCATAATGAAATTTTTAAAGCGCGGTGCAAACAAAAATATTCTAGAATCCTGAACTTTCATCTTTTGGTCAGAAAAAACCCGCTTTATTTTGTCAAAAAGTCGAAAAACATTTAAGTGGATTACTCGTTACAGATAATTTCTTTCCCCTGATAGCCCTCTATCACGTCGACGCGTGGTATTATGGACAAGGGCCATTTAAACATTTGACTCCATTAATACTAGAGGACGAGGCGCGGACAAAGGCCATTTAAACATTTGACTCCATTAATACTAGAGGACGAGGCGCGGACAAAGGCCATTTAAACATTTGACTCCATTAATACTAGAGGACGAGGCGCGGACAACGGCCATTTAAACATTTGACTCCATTAATACTAGAGGCCGGGGCGCGGACAAAGGCCATTTAAACATTTGACTCCATCAATACTAGAGGACGGGGCGCGGACAAAGGCCATTTAAACATTTGACTCGATCGATACTAGAGGACGGGGCGCGAAAAAAAGGCCATTTAAACATTTGACTCCATCAATACTAGAGGACGGGGCGCGGACAAAGGCCCGCGGGGTCGTCCCCGCCATGGCGTCAGGAGCGGAAACCGGACATTGGACGCTGGTGTCACGTGATCCCTGACACGTGCAGTCTCCCTGCACTCAGCGGAAAGGTGGCAGTGATGGATGCGCAGCGCACATGGAACAATTTCAGGTGATGGCCCAGTGAGGGTGGAGGGAGGGAGGGGGAGGGGGGGATGGGGCGAGTGTGTGAATAAGGAGAGGAGGGAGGCAGGAGGCGAAGGGCAAAAGAGAGGATAATTTTAGTAGGTTTTAAATGTAGGACAACCCATAGGCCACGTGAGAGTTGGCATCACCCCTCCCCCTGCCCCTCTCATGGTTGCATATATCGGTGTTTAACCCCACGTGCCAACCTCCGGCTGTGCTAGCCCCAGCCCCAAGAATTGGCTTCCGACTCCCCCCCCCACCCCCCCCCGCACCGCCGCGCACAGCCTCCGACCCATATCATGACTATACTTAATCAAGCATGCTCTTGTTTACTGTTGCAAAGTCGGGATACCTGCAGTTGGTAAGTGTGCAACTTGGCCCCGATCTGTATGTTTTGTGGTCATTCCTGCATGTAATTCGCTATGTGCTGTTTTGATTTTAGACCTTACTTCCCTATGTGCTCCACGTACGGCTATATATAAAATATATATATATACACCAGTATCTATGTATCAGTGCCACGATGTGAAATTAAGCAGAACGACATGGACAGTTTTCTCAAAGCCACGGCTCCCGCTGGGGTCAAACGTCCATTAAAACCCGGCCTAATACAGGTAAACAACAAGTCATGTTCGACTGGTTCCCCCTCCGCTCGGTGCGGTAGAAGCCTGGAACACGCACGTGGCCAACGTCCACCGGTAGTGAGCGCCCCTGCAGCGCCTCCTAGCGGCTCGTCCCTGCTCGCCACAGCGCGAAAACGCCGAGCGATGGGCGAGCAGAAATAAAACCTTGGTGTTTGAAGGTCACGGCACCTCGGGACTGGAGTGCTTGCCTCCCACGCGCCCCTTGACCTTGATCTTTGACCTTTGCGCGCGTCCGGCATCCAATGGGAAGGCATTGAATCGGATATAAGACCTTAATTCTTGGCATTCTTCTCTCTTTCAGGGTAGCAATCAATAGGAAAGTCGTTTATCGGCGCATCCCTCCGGCGTATCGCTTTCCCCGCAATAATGGCCCTTTGTCAGATATATGTACAGACATATAGACATATATTTATATATACATTGTCAGTATGTAAATATATTTACGTTCGGCGTACATAACAGATGCTCCTGAGCGCTCCTGCGCAGTCAGGTACGTCATAAACACAGAGCAGAGGTGTATGCGACCCCTGCGTTGACTGCAGGCTCATAATGTATCATCTATTGTGAGCTAATAGCAGGATAACTATGTATACGTTTTTTGCGAGAGCTACGTTTTTAAAGGTTATATCTCTTAGTCCAGCAAGAATTATGCATATTACGCGTCTGACCGAAAGGTAGCAAGTAGCTGGCTGCGGCCTGGGCTACATGTGTAAGGCGCATTCTATATATCACTTTAGATTAGTTCGAGAGGAACGCCATGAATCATAACTTGACACCCTACTTCACGATAGGCTGCAGCCAGCTTAAGCTGTATTCCTGTCTCTGCGAAACTGGCCCAAGAACATTGCATCCCTAAAGCTTTGCTTTCAGATAAAATATCACTTATGTTTTGTAATGGATGAAGAAAAAAATAACACAAAAATGTGGATGAATTTCGAGTGGTGACCCAGATAAGTTGATCTTGACTTACAATTGCCCCTTGTAGACCGCTAAGGCTAACACTAAACTGTCGCGTGCAATGCTGACGAGACATCTGGGGATTAATGCCAAAAACTACAACGACGAAGCTGTAACGTCGCTAAACTTGACATCAGGTCGCCCCAACAATGTGAACTATCCATAAACCAGACATTAAAAAAAATCACAGGGATTGCTAACTGAGTTCCTTGGCGTCCGTTAAGTATCGATCTAACGCCACACACCCCAATGGAGGAGTTCTGCCACATGGCCCAAGGGTCAGACATACAACCATTGATTCCAGCGTTTTAGTTGTATGTTCTGGGTTACAAACGAGAGTTAGGACGGGAAAGCGTTGACGCGTCACTGCCACTGACTGGGCTATGTAGCATTGTATCTGTGTTTGTAAACACTGTTGGGTCAATATGCCACCAGGGTGATCACAGGATAAGTGCAATGTTATGCCCCAAACGGCGTTCCATCACACGAAGTGGTGAAATAGGAGAGGTGACCCATATGGCTTTCCATAGGAGACACGCTGAGCAGGGCATTTACTCTACACCGCTTAACAGACCACATGGCCTTCCATTAGACGGCTGAAACGAGGCCGAACATAGAGTACCGAATATAGCCCAAAGCAGGATTCAACTGTCTATAGATAGAAGGGCGCAACAGAAAGATGGCCTTCCATAACACGCGGCCACAACGCACAAAGATCCACACGGTTCTCCGGGTGGCAGATTGACTAAATCGAAAGAACTCCGCTTTCCGTCAAAGTTGTTAATATCAAACGATGATCTGACCCACATGACGTCCCATCAGACATGGCGGTCAGATCAAACGGAGGTCTCCCTTCAGGGTTCAACTGCCACGCGCTTTTTCTGCCATTATATGCGGCAACATCTCGTCCTATTACGTCGGCAATGTTCCTTCAGGACATAGCGGTTAAGTACACCATTTAAATTCACCTTGACAGGCGCGTATTCTCTCTTTTTTTATACACTTTTATGAGTTTTGGTGTCATTTTTCCTTTGTTTAGCAAGTATCTTGCCAGTCCTTGTATTTCGGTGAAGAGGCATGGGAAAGACACGTTGCGGTCACAGTAAACGCAGTGGAAACGTACATTAAACCGTAATACGGAGTAGCACCCGACATTGAACAGTGATATAGAGTAGAACCGAGCATTAGGCAGTGATACAGAGTGGAACCCGACATAAAGCAGTGATACAGAGTGGAACCCGACATAAAGCAGTGATACAGAGTGGAACCCGACATAAAGCAGTGATACAGAGTGGAACCCGACATAAAGCAGTGATACAGAGTGGAACCCGACATAAAGCAGTGATACAGAGCGGAACCCGAATTTAAAAAGTGATACAGAGTCAAACCCGACATAAAGCAGTGATACAGAGTCAAACCCGACATAAAGCAGTGATATAGAGTGGAACCCGACATAAAGCAGTGATACAGAGTGGAACCCGACTTTAAAAAGTGATACAGAGTCAAACCCGACATACAGCAGTGATACAGAGTGGAACCCGACATAAAGCAGTGATACAGAGTGGAACCCGATATTAAGCAGTGATACAGAGTGGAACCCGACATAAAGCAGTGATATAGAGTGGAACCTGACATAAAGCAGTGATGCAGAGTGGAACCCGACATAAAGCAGTGATACAGAGTGGAACCCGACATAAAGCAGTGATACAGAGCGGAACCCGACTTTAAAAAGTGATACAGAGTCAAACCCGACAGAAAGCAGTGATCCAGAGTGGAACCCGACATAAAGCAGTGATATAGAGTGGAACCCGACATAAAGCAGTGATACAGAGTGGAACCCGACTTTAAAAAGTGATACAGAATCAAACCCGACATAAAGCAGTGATACAGAGTGGAACCCGACATAAAGCAGTGATACAGAGTGGAACCCGATATTAAGCAGTGATACAGAGTGGAACCCGACATAAAGCAGTGATATAGAGTGGAACCCGACATTAAGCAGTGACACAGAATGGAACCCGACTTTAAAAAGTGATACAGTCACACCCGACATAAAGCAGTGATATAGAGTGGAACCCGACATAAAGCAGTGATATAGAGTGGAACCCGATCTTAAGCAGTGATACAGAGTTGAACCCGACATAAAGCAGTGATATAGAGTGGAACCCGACATTAAGCAGTGACACAGAGTTGAACCCGATATTAAGCAGTGACACAGAGTGGAACCCGATATTAAGCAGTGAGATACAGAATGGAACCCGACATAAAGCAGTGATATGAAATGGAACCCGATATTAAGCAGTGATATAGAGTGAAACCCGACATAAAGCAGTGATATAGAGTGGAACCTGACATAAAGCAGTGATGCAGAGTGGAACCCGACATAAAGCAGTGATACAGAGTGGAACCCGACATAAAGCAGTGATACAGAGCGGAACCCGACTTTAAAAAGTGATACAGAGTCAAACCCGACAGAAAGCAGTGATCCAGAGTGGAACCCGACATAAAGCAGTGATATAGAGTGGAACCCGACATAAAGCAGTGATACAGAGTGGAACCCGACTTTAAAAAGTGATACAGAATCAAACCCGACATAAAGCAGTGATACAGAGTGGAACCCGACATAAAGCAGTGATACAGAGTGGAACCCGATATTAAGCAGTGATACAGAGTGGAACCCGACATAAAGCAGTGATATAGAGTGGAACCCGACATTAAGCAGTGACACAGAATGGAACCCGACTTTAAAAAGTGATACAGTCACACCCGACATAAAGCAGTGATATAGAGTGGAACCCGACATAAAGCAGTGATATAGAGTGGAACCCGATCTTAAGCAGTGATACAGAGTTGAACCCGACATAAAGCAGTGATATAGAGTGGAACCCGACATTAAGCAGTGACACAGAGTTGAACCCGATATTAAGCAGTGACACAGAGTGGAACCCGATATTAAGCAGTGAGATACAGAATGGAACCCGACATAAAGCAGTGATATGAAATGGAACCCGATATTAAGCAGTGATACAGAGTTGAACCCGATATTAAGCAGTGATACAGGAAAGCTGTGGCATGTTGTCAGCCTCGATCTCGAGGAGGACACCCCTACATCTTTTGATAATTGGCAGCAGCATATGTAACATCCATCGTCATCGATGGGTGTTCCCTTAGGACTACACGTGCCAAGTGGGGGGAGTAGGGTAGATAGTTCAGGAAGGCGGTGGTTTAGGGAGTGGGGGGAGTAGGGTAGCTAGTTCTGGAAGGCGGTGGTCTAGGGAGTGGGGGGAGTAGGGTAGATAGTTCAGGAAGGCGGTGGTCTAGGGAGTGGGGAGAGTAGGGTAGATAGTTCAGGAAGGCGGTGGTCTAGGGAGTGGGGGGAGTAGGGTAGATAGTTCAGGAAGGCGGTGGTCTAGGGAGTGGGGGGAGTAGGGTAGATAGTTCAGGAAGGCGGTGGTCTAGGGAGTGGGGGGAGTAGGGTAGATAGTTCAGGAAGGCGGTGGTCTAGGGAGTGGTGGGGGGAGTAGGGTAGATAGTTCAGGAAGGCGGTGGTCTAGGGAGTGGGGGGGGGAGTAGGGTAGATAGTTCAGGAAGGCGGTGGTCTAGGGAGTGGGGGGAGTAGGGTAGATAGTTCTGGAAGGCGGTGGTCTAGGGAGTGGGGGGAGTAGGGTAGATAGTTCAGGAAGGCGGTGGACTAGGGAGTGGGGGGAGTAGGGTAGCTAGTTCAGGAAGGCGGTGGTCTAGGGAGTGGGGGGAGTAGGGTAGCTAGTTCAGGAAGGCGGTGGTCTAGGGAGTGGGGGGAGTAGGGTAGATAGTTCAGGAAGGCGGTGGTATAGGGAGTGGGGGGAGTAGGGTAGATAGTTCAGGAAGGCGGTGGTCTAGGGAGTGGTTGGGGGAGTAGGGTAGATAGTTCAGGAAGGCGGTGGTTTAGGGAGTGGGGGGGGGGAGTAGGGTAGATAGTTCAGGAAGGCGGTGGTCTAGGGAGTGGGGAGAGTAGGGTAGCTAGTTCAGGAAGGCGGTGGTCTAGGGAGTGGGGGGAGTAGGGTAGATAGTTCAGGAAGGCGGTGGTCTAGGGAGTGGGGGGAGTAGGGTAGATAGTTCAGGAAGGCGGTGGTCTAGGGAGTGGTGGGGGGAGTAGGGTAGATAGTTCAGGAAGGCGGTGGTCTAGGGAGTGGGGGGGGAGTAGGGTAGATAGTTCAGGAAGGCGGTGGTCTAGGGAGTGGGGGGAGTAGGGTAGATAGTTCTGGAAGGCGGTGGTCTAGGGAGTGGGGGGAGTAGGGTAGATAGTTCAGGAAGGCGGTGGACTAGGGAGTGGGGGGAGTAGGGTAGCTAGTTCAGGAAGGCGGTGGTCTAGGGAGTGGGGGGAGTAGGGTAGCTAGTTCAGGAAGGCGGTGGTCTAGGGAGTGGGGGGAGTAGGGTAGATAGTTCAGGAAGGCGGTGGTATAGGGAGTGGGGGGAGTAGGGTAGATAGTTCAGGAAGGCGGTGGTCTAGGGAGTGGTTGGGGGAGTAGGGTAGATAGTTCAGGAAGGCGGTGGTTTAGGGAGTGGGGGGGGGGGAGTAGGGTAGATAGTTCAGGAAGGCGGTGGTCTAGGGAGTGGGGAGAGTAGGGTAGCTAGTTCAGGAAGGCGGTGGTCTAGGGAGTGGTGGGGGGAGTAGGGTAGATAGTTCAGGAAGGCGGTGGTCTAGGGAGTGGGGGGGGAGTAGGGTAGATAGTTCAGGAAGGCGGTGGTCTAGGGAGTGGGGAGAGTAGGGTAGATAGTTCAGGAAGGCGGTGGTCTAGGGAGTGGGGGGAGTAGGGTAGATAGTTCAGGAAGGCGGTGGTCTAGGGAGTGGTGGGGGGAGTAGGGTAGATAGTTCAGGAAGGCGGTGGTCTAGGGAGTGGGGGGGGAGTAGGGTAGATAGTTCAGGAAGGCGGTGGTCTAGGGAGTGGGGGGAGTAGGGTAGATAGTTCTGGAAGGCGGTGGTCTAGGGAGTGGGGGGAGTAGGGTAGATAGTTCAGGAAGGCGGTGGACTAGGGAGTGGGGGGAGTAGGGTAGCTAGTTCAGGAAGGCGGTGGTCTAGGGAGTGGGGGGAGTAGGGTAGCTAGTTCAGGAAGGCGGTGGTCTAGGGAGTGGGGGCAGTAGGGTAGATAGTTCAGGAAGGCGGTGGTATAGGGAGTGGGGGGAGTAGGGTAGATAGTTCAGGAAGGCGGTGGTCTAGGGAGTGGTTGGGGGAGTAGGGTAGATAGTTCAGGAAGGCGGTGGTTTAGGGAGTGGGGGGGGGGGGGAGTAGGGTAGATAGTTCAGGAAGGCGGTGGTCTAGGGAGTGGGGAGAGTAGGGTAGATAGTTCAGGAAGGCGGTGGTCTAGGGGGTGGGGGGAGTAGGGTAGATAGTTCAGGAAGGCGGTGGTCTAGGGAGTGGGGGGAGTAGGGTAGATAGTTCAGGAAGGCGGTGGTCTAGGGAGTGGTGGGGAGAGTAGGGTAGATAGTTCAGGAAGGCGGTGGTCTAGGGAGTGGGGGGGAGTAGGGTAGATAGTTCAGGAAGGCGGTGGTCTAGGGAGTGATGGGGGGAGTAGGGTAGATAGTTCAGAAAGGCGGTGGTCTAGGGAGTGGTGGGGGGAGTAGGGTAGATAGTTCAGGAAGGCGGTGGACTAGGGAGTGGGGGGAGTAGGGTAGATAGTTCAGGAAGGCGGTGGTCTAGGGGGTGGTGGGAGTAGGGTAGATAGTTCAGGAAGGCGGTGGTCTAGGGAGGGGAGGGAGTAGGGTAGATAGTTCAGGAAGGCGGTGGTCTAGGGAGTGGGGGGAGTAGGGTAGATAGTTCAGGAAGGCGGTGGTCTAGGGAGTGGGGGGAGCAGGGTAGATAGTTCAGGAAGGCGGTGGTCTAGGGAGTGGGGGGAGTAGGGTAGATAGTTCAGGAAGGCGGTGGTCTAGGGAGTGGGGGGAGTAGGATAGATAGTTCAGGAAGGTGGTGGTCTAGGGAGTGGGGGGAGTAGGGTAGATAGTTCAGGAAGGCGGTGGTCTAGGGAATGGGGAGTAGGGTAGATAGTTCAGAAGGTGGTGGTCTAGGGAGTGGGGGGAGTAGGGTAGATAGTTCAGGGAAGGCGGTGGTCTAGGGAGTGGGGGGAGTAGGGTAGATAGTTCAGGAAGGCGGTGGTCTAGGGAGTGGGGGGAGTAGGGTAGATAGTTCAGGAAGGCGGTGGTCTAGGGAGTGGGGGGAGTAGGGGAGCTAGTTCAGGAAGGCGGTGGTCTAGGGAGTGGGGGGAGTAGGGTAGATAGTTCAGGAAGGCGGTGGTCTAGGGAGTGGGGGGAGTAGGGTAGATAGTTCAGGAAGGCGGTGGACTAGGGAGTGAGGGGAGTAGGGTAGCTAGTCCAGGAAGGCGGTGGTCTAGGGAGTGGGGGGAGTAGGGTAGCTAGTTCAGGAAGGCGGTGGTCTAGGGAGTGGGGGGAGTAGGGTAGCTAGTTCAGGAAGGCGGTGGACTAGGGAGTGGGGGGAGTAGGGTAGCTAGTTCAGGAAGGCAGTGGTCTAGGGAGTGGGGAGAGTAGGGTAGATAGTTCAGGAAGGCGGTGGTCTAGGGAGTGGGGGGAGTAGGGTAGATAGTTCAGGAAGGTGGTGGTCTAGGGAGTGGGGGGAGTAGGGTAGATAGTTCAGGAAGGCGGTGGTCTAGGGAGTGGGGGGAGTAGGGTAGATAGTTCAGGAAGGCGGTGGTCTAGGGAGTGGGGGGAGTAGGGTAGATAGTTCAGGAAGGCGGTGGTCTAGGGAGGGGAGGGAGTAAGGTAGATAGTTCAGGAAGGTGGTGGTCTAGGGAGTGGGGGGAGTAGGGTAGATAGTTTAGGAAGGCGGTGGACTAGGGAGTGGGGGGAGTAGGGTAGATAGTTCAGGAAGGCGGTGGTCTAGAGAGTGGGGGGAGTAGGGTAGATAGTTCAGGAAGGCGGTGGACTAGGGAGTGGGGGGAGTAGGGTAGATAGTTCAGGAAGGCGGTGGTCTAGGGAGTGGGGGGAGTAGGGTAGCTAGTTCAGGAAGGCGGTGGTCTAGGGAGTGGGGGGAGTAGGGTAGCTAGTTCAGGAAGGCGGTGGACTAGGGAGTGGGGGGAGTAGGGTAGCTAGTTCAGAAAGGCGGTGGTCTAGGGAGTGGGGGGAGTAGGGTAGATAGTTTAGGAAGGCGGTGGACTAGGGAGTGGGGGGAGTAGGGTAGCTAGTTCAGAAAGGCGGTGGTCTAGGGAGTGGGGGGAGTAGGGTAGATAGTTCAGGAAGGCGGTGGTCTAGGGAAGGGAGGGAGTAGGGTAGATAGTTCAGGAAGGTGGTGGTCTAGGGAGTGGGGGGAGTAGGGTAGATAATTCAGGAAGGCGGTGGTCTAGGGAGTGGGGGGAGTAGGGTAGATAGTTCAGGAAGGCGGTGGTCTAGAGAGTGGGGGGAGTAGGGTAGCTAGTTCAGGAAGGCGGTGGTCTAGGGAGTGGGGGGAGTAGGGTAGCTAGTTCAGGAAGGCGGTGGTCTAGGGAGTGGGGGGAGTAGGGTAGATAGTTCAGGAAGGCGGTGGTATAGGGAGTGGGGGGAGTAGGGTAGATAGTTCAGGAAGGCGGTGGTCTAGGGAGTGGTTGGGGGAGTAGGGTAGATAGTTCAGGAAGGCGGTGGTTTAGGGAGTGGGGGGGGGGCAGTAGGGTAGATAGTTCAGGAAGGCGGTGGTCTAGGGAGTGGGGAGAGTAGGGTAGCTAGTTCAGGAAGGCGGTGGTCTAGGGAGTGGTGGGGGGAGTAGGGTAGATAGTTCAGGAAGGCGGTGGTCTAGGGAGTGGGGGGGGAGTAGGGTAGATAGTTCAGGAAGGCGGTGGTCTAGGGAGTGGGGAGAGTAGGGTAGATAGTTCAGGAAGGCGGTGGTCTAGGGAGTGGGGGGAGTAGGGTAGCTAGTTCAGGAAGGCGGTGGTCTAGGGAGTGGTGGGGGGAGTAGGGTAGATAGTTCAGGAAGGCGGTGGTCTAGGGAGTGGGGGGGGAGTAGGGTAGATAGTTCAGGAAGGCGGTGGTCTAGGGAGTGGGGGGAGTAGGGTAGATAGTTCTGGAAGGCGGTGATCTAGGGAGTGGGGGGAGTAGGGTAGATAGTTCAGGAAGGCGGTGGACTAGGGAGTGGGGGGAGTAGGGTAGCTAGTTCAGGAAGGCGGTGGTCTAGGGAGTGGGGGGAGTAGGGTAGCTAGTTCAGGAAGGCGGTGGTCTAGGGAGTGGGGGGAGTAGGGTAGATAGTTCAGGAAGGCGGTGGTATAGGGAGTGGGGGGAGTAGGGTAGATAGTTCAGGAAGGCGGTGGTCTAGGGAGTGGTTGGGGGAGTAGGGTAGATAGTTCAGGAAGGCGGTGGTTTAGGGAGTGGGGGGGGGGGGAGTAGGGTAGATAGTTCAGGAAGGCGGTGGTCTAGGGAGTGGGGAGAGTAGGGTAGCTAGTTCAGGAAGGCGGTGGTCTAGGGAGTGGGGGGAGTAGGGTAGATAGTTCAGGAAGGCGGTGGTCTAGGGAGTGGGGAGAGTAGGGTAGATAGTTCAGGAAGGCGGTGGTCTAGGGAGTAGGGGGAGTAGGGTAGCTAGTTCAGGAAGGCGGTGGTCTAGGGATGGGGGGGAGTAGGGTAGATAGTTCAGGAAGGCGGTGGTCTAGGGAGTGGTGGGGGGAGTAGGGTAGATAGTTCAGGAAGGCGGTGGTATAGGGAGTGGGGGGAGTAGGGTAGATAGTTCAGGAAGGCGGTGGTCTAGGAAGTGGGGGGAGTAGGGTAGATAGTTCAGGAAGGCGGTGGTCTAGGGAGTGGGGAGAGTAGGGTAGATAGTTCAGGAAGGCGGTGGTCTAGGGAGTGGGGGGAGTAGGATAGATAGTTCAGGAAGGCGGTGGTCTAGGGAGTGGTGGGGGGAGTAGGGTAGATAGTTCAGGAAGGCGGTGGTCTAGGGAGTGGGGGGGGGGGAGTAGGGTAGATAGTTCAGGAAGGCGGTGGTCTAGGGAGTGGGGAGAGTAGGGTAGATAGTTCAGGAAGGCGGTGGTCTAGGGAGTGGGGGGAGTAGGATAGATAGTTCAGGAAGGCGGTGGTCTAGGGAGTGGGGGGAGTAGGGTAGATAGTTCAGGAAGGCGGTGGTCTAGGGAGTGGAGGGGGGAGTAGGGTAGCTAGTTCAGGAAGGCGGTGGTTTAGGGAGTGGGGGGAGTAGGGTAGCTAGTTCAGGAAGGCGGTGGTCTAGGGAGTGGGGGGAGTAGGGTAGATAGTTCAGGAAGGCGGTGGTCTAGGGAGTGGGGGGAGTAGGGTAGATAGTTCAGGAAGGCGGTGGTCTAGGGAGTGCTGGGGAGAGTAGGGTAGATAGTTCAGGAAGGCGGTGGTCTAGGGAGTGGGGGGGAGTAGGGTAGATAGTTCAGGAAGGCGGTGGTCTAGGGAGTGATGGGGGGAGTAGGGTAGATAGTTCAGAAAGGCGGTGGTCTAGGGAGTGGTGGGGGGAGTAGGGTAGATAGTTCAGGAAGGCGGTGGACTAGGGAGTGGGGGGAGTAGGGTAGATAGTTCAGGAAGGCGGTGGTCTAGGGGGTGGTGGGAGTAGGGTAGATAGTTCAGGAAGGCGGTGGTCTAGGGAGGGGAGGGAGTAGGGTAGATAGTTCAGGAAGGCGGTGGTCTAGGGAGTGGGGGGAGTAGGGTAGATAGTTCAGGAAGGCGGTGGTCTAGGGAGTGGGGGGAGCAGGGTAGATAGTTCAGGAAGGCGGTGGTCTAGGGAGTGGGGGGAGTAGGGTAGATAGTTCAGGAAGGCGGTGGTCTAGGGAGTGGGGGGAGTAGGGTAGATAGTTCAGGAAGGTGGTGGTCTAGGGAGTGGGGGGAGTAGGGTAGATAGTTCAGGAAGGCGGTGGTCTAGGGAGTGGGGGGAGTAGGGTAGATAGTTCAGGAAGGTGGTGGTCTAGGGAGTGGGGGGAGTAGGGTAGATAGTTCAGGGAAGGCGGTGGTCTAGGGAGTGGGGGGAGTAGGGTAGATAGTTCAGGAAGGCGGTGGTCTAGGGAGTGGGGGGAGTAGGGTAGATAGTTCAGGAAGGCGGTGGTCTAGGGAGTGGGGGGAGTAGGGGAGCTAGTTCAGGAAGGCGGTGGTCTAGGGAGTGGGTGGGAGTAGGGTAGATAGTTCAGGAAGGCGGTGGTCTAGGGAGTGGGGGGAGTAGGGTAAATAGTTCAGGAAGGCGGTGGACTAGGGAGTGAGGGGAGTAGGGTAGCTAGTCCAGGAAGGCGGTGGTCTAGGGAGTGGGGGGAGTAGGGTAGCTAGTTCAGGAAGGCGGTGGTCTAGGGAGTGGGGGGAGTAGGGTAGCTAGTTCAGGAAGGCGGTGGACTAGGGAGTGGGGGGAGTAGGGTAGCTAGTTCAGGAAGGCGGTGGTCTAGGGAGTGGGGAGAGTAGGGTAGATAGTTCAGGAAGGCGGTGGTCTAGGGAGTGGGGGGAGTAGGGTAGATAGTTCAGGAAGGTGGTGGTCTAGGGAGTGGGGGGAGTAGGGTAGATAGTTCAGGAAGGCGGTGGTCTAGGGAGTGGGGGGAGTAGGGTAGATAGTTCAGGAAGGCGGTGGTCTAGGGAGTGGGGGGAGTAGGGTAGATAGTTCAGGAAGGCGGTGGTCTAGGGAGGGGAGGGAGTAAGGTAGATAGTTCAGGAAGGTGGTGGTCTAGGGAGTGGGGGGAGTAGGGTAGATAGTTCAGGAAGGCGGTGGACTAGGGAGTGGGGGGAGTAGGGTAGATAGTTCAGGAAGGCGGTGGTCTAGAGAGTGGGGGGAGTAGGGTAGATAGTTCAGGAAGGCGGTGGACTAGGGAGTGGGGGGAGTAGGGTAGATAGTTCAGGAAGGCGGTGGTCTAGGGAGTGGGGGGAGTAGGGTAGCTAGTTCAGGAAGGCGGTGGTCTAGGGAGTGGGGGGAGTAGGGTAGCTAGTTCAGGAAGGCGGTGGACTAGGGAGTGGGGGGAGTAGGGTAGCTAGTTCAGAAAGGCGGTGGTCTAGGGAGTGGGGGGAGTAGGGTAGATAGTTCAGGAAGGCGGTGGACTAGGAAGTGGGGGGAGTAGGGTAGCTAGTTCAGGAAGGCGGTGGTCTAGGGAGTGGGGGGAGTAGGGTAGATAGTTCAGGAAGGCGGTGGTCTAGGGAAGGGAGGGAGTAGGGTAGATAGTTCAGGAAGGTGGTGGTCTAGGGAGTGGGGGGAGTAGGGTAGATAGTTCAGGAAGGCGGTGGTCTAGGGAGTGGGGGGAGTAGGGTAGATAGTTCAGGAAGGCGGTGGTCTAGAGAGTGGCGGGAGTAGGGTAGATAGTTCAGGAAGGCGGTGGTCTAGAGAGTGGGGGGGGGAGTAGGGTAGATAGTTCAGGAAGGCGGTGGTCTAGGGAGTGGGGAGAGTAGGGTAGATAGTTCAGGAAGGCGGTGGTCTAGGGAGTGGGGGGAGTAGGATAGATAGTTCAGGAAGGCGGTGGTCTAGGGAGTGGGGGGAGTAGGGTAGATAGTTCAGGAAGGCGGTGGTATAGGGAGTGGGGGGAGTAGGGTAGATAGTTCAGGAAGGCGGTGGTCTAGGGAGTGGGGGGAGTAGGGTAGATAGTTCAGGAAGGCGGTGGTCTAGGGAGTGGGGGGAGTAGGGTAGATAGTTCAGGAAGGCGGTGGTCTAGGGAGTGGTGGGGGGAGTAGGGTAGATAGTTCAGGAAGGCGGTGGTCTAGGGAGTGGGGGGGGGAGTAGGGTAGATAGTTCAGGAAGGCGGTGGTCTAGGGAGTGGGGAGAGTAGGGTAGATAGTTCAGGAAGGCGGTGGTCTAGGGAGTGGGGGGAGTAGGATAGATAGTTCAGGAAGGCGGTGGTCTAGGGAGTGGGGGGAGTAGGGTAGATAGTTCAGGAAGGCGGTGGTCTAGGGAGTGGTGGGGGGAGTAGGGTGGCTAGTTCAGGAAGGCGGTGGTTTAGGGAGTGGGGGGAGTAGGGTAGATAGTTCAGGAAGGCGGTGGTCTAGGGAGTGGGGGGGAGTAGGGTAGATAGTTCAGGAAGGCGGTGGTCTAGGGAGTGATGGGGGGAGTAGGGTAGATAGTTCAGGAAGGCGGTGGTCTAGGGAGTGGTGGGGGGAGTAGGGTAGATAGTTCAGGAAGGCGGTGGACTAGGGAGTGGGGGGAGTAGGGTAGATAGTTCAGGAAGGCGGTGGTCTAGGGAGGGGAGGGAGTAGGGTAGATAGTTCAGGAAGGCGGTGGTCTAGGGAGTGGGGGGAGTAGGGTAGATAGTTCAGGAAGGCGGTGGTCTAGGGAGTGGGGGGAGCAGGGTAGATAGTTCAGGAAGGCGGTGGTCTAGGGAGTGGGGGGAGTAGGGTAGATAGTTCAGGAAGGCGGTGGTCTAGGGAGTGGGGGGAGTAGGGTAGATAGTTCAGGAAGGTGGTGGTCTAGGGAGTGGGGGGAGTAGGGTAGATAGTTCAGGAAGGCGGTGGTCTAGGGAGTGGGGGGAGTAGGGTAGATAGTTCAGGAGGGTGGTGGTCTAGGGAGTGGGGGGAGTAGGGTAGATAGTTCAGGGAAGGCGGTGGTCTAGGGAGTGGGGGGAGTAGGGTAGATAGTTCAGGAAGGCGGTGGTCTAGGGAGTGGGGGTAGTAGGGTAGATAGTTCAGGAAGGCGGTGGTCTAGGGAGTGGGGGGAGTAGGGTAGATAGTTCAGGAAGGCGGTGGACTAGGGAGTGGGGGGAGTAGGGTAGATAGTTCAGGAAGGCGGTGGTCTAGAGAGTGGGGGGAGTAGGGTAGATAGTTCAGGAAGGCGGTGGACTAGGGAGTGGGGGGAGTAGGGTAGATAGTTCAGGAAGGCGGTGGTCTAGGGAGTGGGGGGAGTAGGGTAGCTAGTTCAGGAAGGCGGTGGTCTAGGGAGTGGGGGGAGTAGGGTAGCTAGTTCAGGAAGGCGGTGGACTAGGGAGTGGGCGGAGTAGGGTAGCTAGTTCAGAAAGGCGGTGGTCTAGGGAGTGGGGGGAGTAGGGTAGATAGTTCAGGAAGGCGGTGGACTAGGGAGTGGGGGGAGTAGCGTAGCTAGTTCAGGAAGGCGGTGGTCTAGGGAGTGCGGGGAGTAGGGTAGATAGTTCAGGAAGGCGGTGGTCTAGGGAAGGGAGTAGGGTAGCTAGTTCAGGAAGGCGGTGGTCTAAAGAGTGGGGGGAGTAGGGTAGATAGTTCAGGTAGGTGGTGGACTAGGGAGTGGGGGGAGTAGGGTAGATAGTTCGGCAAGGCGGTGGTATAGGGAGTGGGGGGCGTAGGGTAGCTAGTTCAGGAAGGCGGTGGTATAAGGAGTGGGGGGAGTAGGGTAGATAGTTCAGGAAGGCGGTGGTATAGGGAGTGGGGGGAGTAGGGTAGCTAGTTCAGGAAGGCGGTGGTCTAGGGAGTGGGGGGAGTAGGGTAGCTAGTTCAGGAAGGCGGTGGACTAGGGAGTGGGGGGCGTAGGGTAGCTAGTTCAGGAAGGCGGTGGTATATGGAGTGGGGGGCGTAGGGTAGCTAGTTCAGGAAGGCGGTGGTCTAGGGAGTGGGGGGAGTAGGGTAGCTAGTTCAGGAAGGCGGTGGTATAGGGAGTGGGGGGAGTAGGGTAGATAGTTCAGGAAGGCGGTGGTATAGGGAGTGGGGGGAGTAGGGTAGATAGTTCAGGAAGGCGGTGGTATAGGGAGTGGGGGGAGTAGGGTAGATAGTTCAGGAAGGCGGTGGTCTAGGGAGTGGGGGGCGTGGGGTAGCTAGTTCAGGAAGGCGGTGGTATAGGGAGTGGGGGGCGTAGGGTAGCTAGTTCAGGAAGGCGGTGGTATAGGGAGTGGGGGGAGTAGGGTAGCTAGTTCAGGAAGGCGGTGGTATAGGGAGTGGGGGGAGTAGGGTAGATAGTTCAGGAAGGCGGTGGTATAGGGAGTGGGTGGAGTAGGGTAGCTAGTTCAGGAAGGCGGTGGTCTAAAGAGTGGGGGGAGTAGGTTAGATAGTTCAGGTAGGTGGTGGACTAGGGAGTGGGGAGAGTAGGGTAGATAGTTCAGGAAGGCGGTGGTATAGGGAGTGGGGGGAGTAGGGTAGCTAGTTCAGGAAGGCGGTGGTATAGGGAGTGGGGGGAGTAGGGTAGCTAGTTCAGGAAGGCGGTGGTATAGGGAGTGGGGGGAGTAGGGTAGATAGTTCAGGAAGGCGGTGGTATAGGGAGTGGGGGGAGTAGGGTAGCTAGTTCAGGAAGGCGGTGGTATAGGGAGTGGGGGGAGTAGGGTAGCTAGTTCAGGAAGGCGGTGGACTAGGGAGTGGGGGGCGTAGGGTAGCTAGTTCAGGAAGGCGGTGGTATAGGGAGTGGGGGGCGTAGGGTAGCTAGTTCAGGAAGGCGGTGGTATAGGGAGTGGGGGGAGTAGGGTAGCTAGTTCAGGAAGGCGGTGGTATAGGGAGTGGGGGGAGTAGGGTAGATAGTTCAGGAAGGCGGTGGTATAAGGAGTGGGGGGAGTAGGGTAGCTAGTTCAGGAGGCGGTGGTCTAGGGAGTGGGGGGAGTAGGGTAGCTAATTCAGGAAGGCGGTGGACTAGGGAGTGGGGGGCGTAGGGTAGCTAGTTCAGGAAGGCGGTGGTATAGGGAGTGGGGGGCGTAGGGTAGCTAGTTCAGGAAGGCGGTGGTATAGGGAGTGGGGGGAGTAGGGTAGATAGTTCAGGAAGGCGGTGGTATAGGGAGTGGGGGGAGTAGGGTAGCTAGTTCAGGAAGGCGGTGGTCTAGGAAGTGGGGGGAGTAGGGTAGATAGTTCAGGAAGGCGGTGGACTAGGGAGTGGGGGGCGTAGGGTAGATAGTTCAGGAAGGCGGTGGTCTAGGGAGTGGGGGGAGTAGGGTAGATAGTTCAGGAAGGCGGTGGTATAGGGAGTGGGGGAGTAGGGTAGCTGGTTCAGGAAGGCGGTGGTCTAGGGAGTGGGGGGAGTAGGGTAGCTAGTTCAGGAAGGCGGTGGTCTAGGGAGTGGTGGGGGGAGTAGGGTAGCTAGTTCAGGAAGGCGGTGGTATAGGGAGTGGGGGGAGTAACGTAGATAGTTCAGGTAGGTGGTGGACTAGGGAGTGGGGGGCGTAGGGTAGCTAGTTCAGGAAGGCGGTGGTATAGGGAGTGGGGGGGAGTAGGGTAGATAGTTCAGGAAGGCGGTGGTATAGGGAGTGGGGGGAGTAGGGTAGCTAGTTCAGGAAGGCGGTGGTCTAGGGAGTGGGGGGAGTAGGGTAGCTAGTTCAGGAAGGCGGTGGTCTAGGGAGTGGTGGGGGGAGTAGGGTAGCTAGTTCAGGAAGGCGGTGGTATAGGGAGTGGGGCGAGTAGGGTAGACAGTTCAGGTAGGTGGTGGACTAGGGAGTGGGGGGAGTAGGGTAGATAGTTCAGGAAGGCGGTGGTCTAGAGAGTGGGGGGAGTAGGGTAGATAGTTCAGGAAGGCGGTGGACTAGGGAGTGGGGGGAGTAGGGTAGATAGTTCAGGAAGGCGGTGGTCTAGGGAGTGGGGGGAGTAGGGTAGCTAGTTCAGGAAGGCGGTGGTCTAGGGAGTGGGGGGAGTAGGGTAGCTAGTTCAGGAAGGCGGTGGTCTAGGGAGTGGGGGGAGTAGGGTAGCTAGTTCAGGAAGGCGGTGGTCTAGGGAGTGGTGGGGGGAGTAGGGTAGCTAGTTCAGGAAGGCGGTGGTATAGGGAGGGGGGGGAGTAGGGTAGATAGTTCAGGAAGGCGGTGGTCTAGAGAGTGGGGGGAGTAGGGTAGATAGTTCAGGAAGGCGGTGGACTAGGGAGTGGGGGGAGTAAGGTAGCTAGTTCAGGAAGGCGGTGGACTAGGGAGTGGGGGGCGTAGGATAGCTAGTTCAGGAAGGCGGTGGTATAGGGAGTGGGGGAGTAGGGTAGATAGTTCAGGTAGGCGGTGGACTAGGAAGTGGGGGGAGTAGGGTAGCTAGTTCAGGAAGGCGGTGGTCTAGGGAGTGGGGGGAGTAGGGTAGCTAGTTCAGGAAGGCGGTGGTATAGGGAGTGGGGCGAGTAGGGTAGATAGTTCAGGTAGGTGGTGGACTAGGGAGTGGGGGGAGTAGGGTAGATAGTTCAGGAAGGCGGTGGTCTAGAGAGTGGGGGGAGTAGGGTAGATAGTTCAGGAAGGCGGTGGACTAGGGAGTGGGGGGAGTAGGGTAGATAGTTCAGGAAGGCGGTGGTCTAGGGAGTGGGGGAGTAGGGTAGCTAGTTCAGGAAGGCGGTGGTCTAGGGAGTGGGGGGAGTAGGGTAGCTAGTTCAGGAAGGCGGTGGACTAGGGAGTGGGGGGCGTAGGGTAGCTAGTTCAGGAAGGCGGTGGTCTAGGGAGTGGGGGGAGTAGGGTAGCTAGTTCAGGAAGGCGGTGGACTAGGGAGTGGGGGCGTAGGGTAGCTAGTTCAGGAAGGCGGTGGTCTAGGAGTGGGGGGAGTAGGGTAGCTAGTTCAGGAAGGCGGTGGTCTAGGGAGTGGTGGGGGGAGTAGGGTAGCTAGTTCAGGAAG
>OZ025248.1:2449729-2486729 GCA_964019135.1 Arenicola marina | reverse complement strand
AGCCAGAACCACTGACATCTAGATATACTGCAGCCAACACATGACATCCAGAACCACTGACATCTAGCTATACTGACATCCAACACATGACATCCAGAACCACTGACATCTAGCTATACTGCAGCCAACACATGACATCCAGAACCACTGACATCTAGCTATACTGCAGCCAACACATGACATCCAGAACCACTGACATCTAGATATACTGCAGCCAACACATGACATCCAGAACCACTGACATCTAGCTATACTGCAGCCAACACATGACATCCAGAACCACTGACATCTAGCTATACTGACATCCAACACATGACATCCAGAACCACTGACATCTAGCTATACTGACATCCAACACATGACATCCAGAACCACTGACATCTAGCTATACTGCAGCCAACACATGACATCCAGAACCACTGACATCTAGCTATACTGCAGCCAACACATGACATCCAGAACCACTGACATGTAGCTATACTGCAGCCAACACATGACATCCAGAACCACTGACATCTAGATATACTGCAGCCAACACATGACATCCAGAACCACTGACATCTAGCTATACTGCAGCCAACACATGACATCCAGAACCACTGACATCTAGATATACTGCAGCCAACACATGACATCCAGAACCACTGATATCTAGCTATACTGCAGCCAACCCATGACATCCAGAACCACTGACATCTAGCTATACTGCAGCCAACACATGACATCCAGAACCACTGACATCTAGCTATACTGCAGCCAACACATGACATCCAGAACCACTGACATCTAGCTATACTGCAGCCAACACATGACATCCAGAACCACTGACATCTAGCTATACTGCAGCCAACACATGACATCCAGAACCACTGACATCTAGATATACTGCAGCCAACACATGACATCCAGAACCACTGACATCTAGATATACTGCAGCCAACACATGACGTCCAGAACCACTGACATCTAGCTATACTGACATCCAACACATGACATCCAGAACCACTGACATCTAGCTATACTGCAGCCAACACATGACATCCAGAACCACTGACATCTAGCTATACTGCAGCCAACACATGACATCCAGAACCACTGACATCTAGCTATACTGCAGCCAACACATGACATCCAGAACCACTGACATCTAGATATACTGCAGCCAACACATGACATCCAGAACCACTGACATCTAGCTATACTGCAGCCAACACATGACATCCAGAACCACTGACATCTAGCTATACTGCAGCCAACACATGACATCCAGAACCACTGACATCTAGCTATACTGCAGCCAACACATGACATCCAGAACCACTGACATCTAGATATACTGCAGCCAACACATGACACCCAGAACCACTGACATCTAGCTATACTGCAGCCAACACATGACATCCAGAACCACTGACATCTAGATATACTGCAGCCAACACATGACATCCAGAACCACTGACATCTAGCTATACTGCAGCCAACACATGACATCCAGAACCACTGACATCTAGCTATACTGCAGCCAACACATGACATCCAGAACCACTGACATCTAGCTATACTGCAGCCAACACATGACATCCAGAACCACTGACATCTAGCTATACTGCAGCCAACACATGATATCCAGAACCACTGACATCTAGCTATACTGCAGCCAACACATGACATCCAGAACCACTGACATCTAGCTATACTGCAGCCAACACATGACATCCAGAACCACTGACATCTAGATATACTGCAGCCAACACATGACATCCAGAACCACTGACATCTAGCTATACTGCAGCCAACACATGACATCCAGAACCACTGACATCTAGATATACTGCAGCCAACACATGACATCCAGAACGACTGACATCTAGATATACTGCACCCAACACATGACATCCAGAACCACTGACATCTAGATATACTGCAGCCAACACATGACATCCAGAACCACTGACATCCAACACATCTGGCATCAAGAACCACATCTAGCTACACTGACAGCCAGCTACACTAACATTCAGAACCCCTGACATCTTGCTACACTGATATCTAACACATCTGACGTCCAGAACCACTGACATCTAACACATCTGGCAGCCAGAACCACTGACATCTAGCTACACTAACATCCAACACATCTGACATCCAGAACCACTGATATCCAACACATCTGACATCCAGAACCACTGACATCTAGAGACATCTGACATCACAGACACCCAACGTAAATCTCTATCTTGTATCCCACAAAAACATTCAAGCGCTTCTTCGTTTGTTCTTCTGCCTATATATTATCAACTTTTAAGATGTGCATTTAACTTTTATAACGGATTCATTCTTTTTTTAATCAAGTACCAAATTATTTTTAATTTCGGGTCATGCACACATTGGTCACTCGTTATCTCTGTCGCCGGTAAAGTATTAAGTAAATCACGGAACGGAAACAGGGAGAGCGAAACAGACCACTCCAAGACAGACTGGCCTTCAGAAACATTACGCACAATGGGGGGGGGGGGGGGTGTTCGCATCGTTCAAATCTCTTTCTAAACTTCCTGCCCTTTCCGTTTCACATTTTTTTCGGATGCTGTCGATCAGACGAGGAGGGAGGGGAAGGTGAGCGTGGTGGTGGGGGGTGGGTGCATGAGCGTAGAGAGGAAGGAGGTCGCTTTTTTTCCCCGCTGACCCACGTCACTCTGGTCCCCCATGACGATCTGTGTGTGGTCTCTATCCTCACCTGTACCTACCCCCTTCCCCCTTCCGCCCTCACCATCCTCCCCCAATCCCTTCACCCCCACCACAGGCCTCCCACCTCATTGCCCCCCCCCCACCCTCCCTGACCCTCACCCCTACTCTCCCTCACATCATTCTCCCTCACCCTCAAGCCGCCCCCCCCCCCCAGCCATCCCCGAGGTGCTCAGTACAGGTGTTAACTTGGTCAGCGTGGCATACAGACTGCTGGAGAGTCTAGTATGCACCGTATCTGGCCCAGACGACAAGTCCCGGACCAGACGAACGACCGCCCGTCGGGTCAGGGGGGGGGGGGCGGGGGAGGCGGGGAGGGGGCGGGGGGCATTGATGTACAGCCAGCCAAAGGGATCACCGACACTCGTATCGCGTACAGCGTCAATATTTTTATAATTTCTTGCATTATGAGTTTAGTTTTTTTTGTGCTTATATTTGTGCATAGCTCTGCTGGGAACCGGGTCCAAGGGTATAACGCAGTACAGCGTGATCCCACACTGACTCTGAGTGTAAACAGAGCCTTGAATCCCAAACATGGTGGCTGCCTTCCCAATTCGATTATTTATGTCCTCGTCCAGGGATAGATTATCCGTGACGGTACTTCCCAGGTAACAAAACCAGGTAACAACGTGTGCAGTCCTGGTCCCGGTCGATCACTCATCTCACCCGGTCATGGACCCCCGTTCTATCGTTGAGGTGCACCGGCATAGCGAGTCTATTTTGATTGTTCGCGCTTTGAGGTCCACCGGCATAGCGAGTCTATCTGTGATTTGGTCGGGATTCGAGGTGCACCGGCATAGCGAGTCTATCTTTGACTTGTTTGCGTTTTGAGGTGCACCGGCATAGCGAGTCTATCTTTGACTTGTTAGCGCTTCCAGGTGCACCGGCATAGCGAGTCTATCTTTGACTTGTTAGCGCTTTGAGGTTCACCGGCATAGCGAGTCTATCTGTGATTTGGTCGGGATTCGAGGTGCACCGGCATAGCGAGTCTATCTTTGACTTGTTTGCGTTTTGAGGTGCACCGGCATAGCGAGTCTATCTTTGACTTGTTAGCGCTTCCAGGTGCACCGGCATAGCGAGTCTATCTTTGACTTGTTAGCGCTTCCAGGTGCACCGGCATAGCGAGTCTATCCTTGACTTGTTAGCGCTTTGAGGTGCACCGGCATAGCGAGTCTATCTTTGACTTGCTCGCGCTTTGAGGTTCACCGGCATAGCGAGTCTATCTGTGATTTGGTCGGGATTCGAGATGCACCAGCATAGCGAGTCTATCTTTGACTTGTTTGCGCTTCCAGGTGCACCGGCATAGCGAGTCTATCTTTGACTTGTTAGCGCTTCCAAGTGCACCGGCATAGCGAGTCTATCTTTGACTTGTTAGAGCTTCCAGGTTCACCGGCATAGCGAGTCTATCTGTGATTTGGTCGGGATTCGAGATGCACCGGCATAGCGAGTCTATCTTTGACTTGTTTGCGCTTCCAGGTGCACCGGCATAGCGAGTCTATCTTTGACTTGTTAGCGCTTCCAGGTGCACCGGCATAGCGAGTCTATCTTTGACTTGTTAGCGCTTCCAGGTGCACCGGCATAGCGAGTCTATCTTTGACTTATTCGCGCTTCGAGGTGCACCGGCATAGCGAGTCTATCTTTGACTTGTTCGCGCTTTGAGGTGCACCGGCATAGCGAGTCTATCGTTGAGGTGCACCGGCATAGCGAGTCTATCTTTGACTTGTTAGCGCTTCCAGGTGCACCGGCATAGCGAGTCTATCTTTGACTTGTTAGCGCTTCCAGGTGCACCGGCATAGCGAGTCTATCTTTGACTTATTCGCGCTTCGAGGTGCACCGGCATAGCGAGTCTATCTTTGACTTGCTCGTGATTCGAGGTGCACCGGCATAGCGAGTCTATCTTTGAATTGGTCTATCGACAGCGAGTCTATCTTTTACTCACAACATCCAGTAATCAGTGATTGAGATAGCAATAAAAAGAAAGAGAAGGAGTAACTGTAAAATGTGGCGAGTCTTATATGAATTAGTAGGACGTGGGGAGTGGGGAGGGGGGGGGGTGGGCGTTTCACCACTTTTTTTGGCGGGAACAATGATTGCAGTTGTGATTGTGCCGCACACAATCTTGTCAATAGCTGAAGAAAATGGTGGATTCGATCTGTACAGAGGCGAAACTAGTCCAGTCGGCCACTCACTGCGCGCGTCATGCCACGCGGAGTCCCAATGCTGAGAGGCAAGTTGTCCTTGAAGGACTTTAGATTTCATATCGCGACGTTGAAGGTGCGTGAGTTTCGCAACCGACAAGTTATGATAATCTTATGTATGGTTTACACCTATTGTACCTATACATCTTAGCACGGTCGTATCGATAGCTTTCTATATGTATCACAAGCTACGGTGACCGGCCCGGGCCAGCCATTCACGTGACCATCGGACCACAGTGTATCCTGACCACTGATTGGACAGCGCCGGAGTGGGACCGCAGTGTACGCTGGTCACTCATTGGACAGATATCGCGTCGTACCCCACACTTGTCGCCCCGGCGGTGGTCCCTCTCCCCTCTCTCACCGACCACCTCTACCCCACTCCGAATATTAATATCGCTTCCAACACCTTGATCATCTGGTTAAATTTCACATGTTTTTTCCCCAGATTACCCTTCCGCTACACCCCCCCCCCAACCAACTCCGCGCCTTTATGTAGGCCTACTAGGGAACTGCGGCATCCGGAAATTTTTCCGCCGTCGCTAATCTACAACATATATAAGTGTCTCAACGCCCCCCCTCCCCTTCCCCTCCCGCCCATGCCTCTACAAGGTCATTGACATCACGTCATGCCCCTTATCCTGTTGCAGGTCGCGCGTTAAGGGCGCGAGTGGCATTGTTCAAGTGACAAGTGTGCGGGGGAGGACACTCGGCCACTTGACCGCCCGACCGCCACCCCAACCCTACCCTTACCCCCTTCCCCAGCTCATCATGAGGGTAGCAATTTGGGGGTGGGTGTTACGGCAGCCGCCCCCCCCCCCCACACACCCCTAAAGGATTGGTGATAAGGCGGATGGGACCGGGGAATGTGGGTTGGTCAGGGGAGGAGGGAGTCTGGGGTGGGGGGGGGGGTGTTGAGGGAGTGGCGGCCACTTACACTGACACGGTCTCCGTCAGTCAGTAGCTGTAACAATTACTTATTATAGTAAGAATACCCCCCCCCCCCTACCCCGTCCCCTATCCTGGCGCCACTATGGGGAAGAATGCAAATAGCAAAGAGTTTCGTCATATTGTAAAAGGAGTGGCTGCCGGTAGGGCCTACTCCCCACCCCTCCACCCCGCAAGGAGTGGCTGCCAGTAGGGCCTACTCCCCACCCCTCCACCCCGCACACATAATCGGGTCTAACTAACTTATTGTTGCATTGAAAATAAAACGTTTGCGTTATTCTCATTTCGATGATAGATTTCCCTTCGTTGAAAACTGCAACGCTCCTCTAGGCCCAGAGACGGGATAAGAAACGAAAGTATCAAAATTCGGGGGAGTTTTACTAGTACGATGGAACAGATATAGCTTTCAGTGGCGACCTATGACCTCATACACATCAGCGGATCCATGGTTGACGTTTCCTCCGCATTTCTCGACAAGATCACCCCATCCCAACCGCCCCACCCATAAATCCCGTGTCAGTGAAAATGCGCCCCCCGCCCCCCCCCCTTTCAACACTATATATTAGCGATTGCAAATACATCATTGTGTGCTACAGACTTGACATCCCCCCCCAACCTCAGTCACGAGTACAACAAGCCCGGTGTAACATAATAACCTGTCCGGCCGTGATAACCTGTCCGGCCACGCTTCTTTCATGTCACTAACCCTAACCAGAACACTAATCCTAACCTTAACCCTAACCCTGACCCTAACCTAACCATAACCTAACCCTAAACCTAACAAAAATGCGCTATTTACATAGCAACTCCATTCGCTGCGCATGCGTGCACGTCAGCCGGACACTTTATCACGGCGGACAGGTTATCATGCTACACCGGCCTTGTTGTCAGTCGCATTCAGACGGTCGCTAGATTTCAGATCGACAGATCCCGAGTTCTAATCAACCCCCCTTGGTCTAGAGGTAGGGGGCCAGATGTGAGATCGACAGATCCCGAGTTCTAACCCACCGTGGTCCAGTGGTAGGGCCCTAGATGTCAGATCGACAGATCATGAGTTCTAATTAACCCGAGGTCCAGTGGTAGGGCGCTAGATGTCAGATCGACAGATCCCGAGTTCTAAATAACCCAGCGTGGTCCAGTGGTAGAGCGCTAGATGTCAGATCGACAGATCGATCCCGAGTTCTAACCCACCGTGGTCGAGTGGTAGGGCGCTAGATGTCAGATCGACAGATCCCGAGTTCTAACCCACCGTGGTCCAGTGGTAGGGCGCTAGTTGTCAGATCGACAGATCCCGAGTTCTAAATAACCCACCGTGGTCCAGTGGTAGGGCGCTAGATGTCAGACCGACATATCCCGAGTTCTAATTAACCCACCGTGGTCCAGTGGTAGAGCGCTAGATGTCAGACCGACATATCCCGAGTTCTAATTAACCCACCGTGGTCCAGTGGTAGGACGCTAGATGTCAGATCGACAGATCCCGAGTTCTAACACACCGTGGTCCAGTGGTAGGGCGCTAGATGTCAGATCGACATATCCCGAGTTCTGACCCACCGTGGTCCAGTGGCAGGACGCTAGAAGTAAGATCGACAGATCCCGAGTTCTAAATAACCCACCGTGGCCCAGTGGTAGGGCGCTAGATGTCAGATCGACAGATCCCGAGTTCTAACCCACCGTGGTCCAGTGGTAGGGCGCTAGATGTCAGATCGACAGATCTCGCGTTCTAACCCACCGTGGTCCAGTGGTAGGGCGCTAGATGTCAGATCGACAGATCCCGAGTTCTAACCCACCGTGGTCCAGTGGTAGGGCGCTAGATGTCAGATCGACAGATCTCGAGTTCTAACCCACCGTGGTCCAGTGGTAGGGCGCTAGATGTCAGATCGACAGATCTCGAGTTCTAACCCACCTTGGTCCAGTGGTAGGGCGCTAGATGTCAGATCGACATATCCCGAGTTCTGACCCACCGTGGTCCAGTGGTAGGGCACTAGAAGTAAGATCGACAGATCCCGAGTTCTAATTAACCCATCGTGGTCCAATGGTAGGGGGCTAGATGTCAGATCGACTGATCCCGAGTTCTAACCCACCGTGGTCCAGTGGTAGGGCGCTAGATGTCAGATCGACAGATCTCGAGTTCTAACCCACCGTGGTCGAGTGGTAGGGCGCTAGATGTCAGATCGACAGATCCCGAGTTCTAACCCACCGTTGTCCAGTGGTGGAGTGCTCGGCATAGCGCGATACAGAATGTACCTTTTAAGACACCAATAATGTATTTTTCTTTCTTAGCCCTTTTGTTGATTTTCAACCCGCCTGCCAACCTCGTGGTGGGCATAGACGATAAAATAAATGTATTAACTAGCAGACTTTACCTTGTGTATCATAGCTAAACATCACATCATTTGAAGTGTTTTCGTATTTTCTTATTTCGTATTAACAGGCCAAAGAAGTGTCGTTAATAAGGTTCTGCTTAATATCAAGAAAAGGATTGATGTCATAAGTGACGTAAGCGGCGAGTGACGCTTCATACGTCACTTCCTGCGCACGGCCTACGAGCTGGCTTGATTGTGCGATGACGTCCGGCCACCGTCCTGTTCCCCGGCGCGACATCCAGCCGCTCACACACGACATTCAATTCTTTAACACCGTCTAGAGATGTCACAAAGGGTGTTTTTGTTGAGAGGGGAGAGGGAGCGGGGGGTGGTGGGGGGGGTGAGCGAAGTGTACATATGCATGGAGAGGGGAGTAAGTGAGAACACAACACAGTACCCCAGTCGAAGAAGCGGGGGATGGAGCGAAAACAAATATGTGCGTTATGAAGAATAACAGTATAGGAAGCGCAATTATTTTCGTGAAGTTATTTGAGGGTACATATTTAATTATTTAGTTATATATATACCCGTATATATTTCTACTAAATGAATGAGGACAAGAGAAATTATGGACATTTGGCCAGGAGCCCGAAATGAAATCAGCCGTGCTCACTTGGCAAAAACACGTAACGAGCGTGTTGTATGTGTGAGGGGGAGGGTGGGGGGGGCGGTGGAGGGACTGCTTTCCGGTGAGGAAACGTAAGGGGGGGCAGGGCTTCAAGGGGGGAGGGGGGGGGGGGCTAATGGCAGATCCCAAGAACTAGCGCAGCGGTCTACTTCTACAACGCCTCTAGCGTCAGGTGTTCGTTGAAAGTGTGTTTGATAGGTGAACGTCCATGACCATATTTCATGTATGTATAAACGTCAATCGGAAAGAACTGTTTGAAATGCCAATTGGCCCAGTCACATAGTATATATACCCATCTAGCATTGCATTGGGTGGTTCCACAGGAGAGAAAACAAGCTGGCATAGACCGGTCACTATCAGGCTGATGGGGAGGGTAAGGTACAAGGAAAAGGGGCAACCATACGGTTAAATTCCTCACCTAACTCTCATTTCAGGCTCTGTTTTATTTTATTTCCCATCCTACCTTGTAAATAACCTCTATATAGCAATATCGCCTGCTCGTTAGTGTAGAAATGTCGTATGCTCTTTGGGTTAGCAATGTCGTCTGCTCGTTGGGTCAGCAGTGTCGTCTGCTAGTAGCAATGCCGCAAGTGTGGCGATGGCGTCTGCTTATTGCGCCGTCTGATTACATGTCGTCCTCCGCCTCTCCGCTGTACGTCCTTAGCTTCGCACTGGCTGGTAGGACGTCTTGAGACCGCAGCTGTCAGCCACAAAGGGCCACAGAGTCCTCCTGGTGTCGTCAGGGCACATTAAGCGGTCGGCTCCAACCACAACAGTCACAGCCGTCCAGCAATAACATTGTCGGTCACCGCCAACGCCAACGCTCTCCCCACATGGTCCTCCCCACACCACGTCCCAAACTCGATACAATGCTGCCACATGCAAAGATTCTAGGCTACCTTGATTTCAATAATATGATGATCTATTCTACAGAGATCGGGTGTAGGAGGCGCGAGGTCACTGGCCGAGTAAGGAAGATGGTTAATTTGCTTTACTTTGGGATCTTTGAGAGTTAGTACAGTAAAGAAACCCATCATATTAAAACTGAACGCACATTACCATATATCATGCAAATGCTGTTATAAAATGATACAAAATGGGTAACCGAAGCAAATGAAGGCGTTTCTCCTCGTGGGTACTCTAATAGGAGGGTTTACCATCCCACGCAGCCCAAGTCATGCTGGCTGCAGGCCCTGACCGCCGTGACCGCCCTAAAGTGTCCCGGGCAGGATGCAGACACTTATGACATAAGGGACACTTACACAGCATCACCGAGATCTAGGGCGTTATGCGAGTCTCACCTTTGGATATGTGTGGAGAGAGGAAGAAAGGCAGAAAGAGGAAAGGAGACAGAGAGGAAGGGAGAGAGATAGAGACAGAGAGACGTTCCTGTTGTTAGACCCTCTCACCTCGCCCCAGAAACCTATATTGGCCTCTAGTTATATCATATGATATTTATTATTAATCACCGAGATCGAGAGCATTATGCGAGTCTTACCTTTGGATAGCTGTCGAGAGAGATAGAGAGACAGAGAGAGAGGGAGAAAGATACGTTCCTATTGTTAGACCCTCTTACCTCGCCCAAGAAACCTATATTGGCCGCCAGTTACATCATATCATATTTATTATTACTCTATTATTAGCCCTGACGCATCAGGCATGACAGGCAGATTTTATCCATTGATTAGAACATAAATGACAATTGTTAATGGTAGACATCAAACCAGGGTGACAGATGGCCACGGACATTACTAACCCCACAGTCATTAAGGCTGCAATAACCCGCAGCTGCCAATGCTCGAGGCATTGACCATTACGTCGCGAAAGGATTATTTCTATTTATAAATGGATCGTAAGGTATATGAACAGATTATGGGTTTCCTTCTGACATAAACGGTTTAAAGAAATTCGTTTATACGCTCATTTAATTCAAGAACCCGGTTATCCCACCATGTTCGTTTGTATTAAAAATCCCAATTTATAATTAAATACTAATTATGAGTTAAATTTCCACATTATTTTTCATACTGCTATATTCGTTTCATGTTTTGTTTGTCGCTTTTTTGTCGAATCTTGTCTTTTCTGTGAGGTTTATTTTAATAATAAATCATTGCTTGAAATTCGTTCATAGCTTTTAATTTAAGCGGGACTTGATTCTAAGACTTTGGCCTTGAACTATCTGTACAGGCATCATGCCTAGTGGCAGTTACAAAGCTGACGTTATTATGCTTGTGAATGTTACCTTGCGTTGGCAGGAGACCGTAACGGTTAGGTCGTCCATGCAATTGACAGTCAAATTAAACTACGGGATCCCCTCGTCCATCTAACTGTGCATTGTGGGCCTACATATGTCAGTCAGACCCGACCCGAACGAGGGGGGAGGGGGGGGGGTACCCAGGGTGTTCCTTGCACCCCAATGGGGGGGGGGGGTACCCAGGGTGTTCCTTGCACCCCAATGAGTACGCTCCGAACCCAGGAAATCACGCGCTTCCCGCCGCACTAAATTGACAACAATATCAACCTTAATTATTCTTGATGATGCCTTGGCTGAACCGGAAGCAAGCCGAAGCGGTGACTTCCAGGAAGGACGAAATCCACTGTCCTGACCAGAGAGAGGCGCGATGACCGTAAACAGCCAGCGAACCCACCTCAGGGCCGTCCACTTCCGGCGTCGCCGGTCTTATGAAACGCGAGCAGACGACAGTTCAAACAAGTAGGAAGCAATTGTTGGTCAACAGACGTGTGGTGTTAGTGTTTACCTTTTGAACAGTCATTTATTGAAAGTATCGGCCACGGCGATGTTTCCTCGCAAAGGTTCGCACTAGTGATACCGCGTATATACCGCAGTACTACGCACGCACGCTACTTCACATGCTTCAGTTGTGCCCCCTGTGAACCTCTCACTCGTGGTTTTATTTCCTTAAGGTCGCTCATGCAGAAGTTTGCTGTCCGATATGCCGTGTAGTCCTCGCGTTAACGACCTATTTACGGCCGCGAGAGGCACTCAAGCTGCCTCCGCTTTGTGAGCCCAGCCGCTGTATTCCACCATGTCGTTCCTGAGCGAAGACGTCAACGTCTTTCATAGGATTCTTCCAGCACCAGTTCTAATGTAGTCAGGGTTTTATCTTTTCTTTTTTTTCCCCTATTGCTAAGTTTTTTATTTTTCACTTGTCTTTTTCAAAGATAAATGTGTCATGTGTAGCCAAACTGTGAAAAGGTTCCCTGTGTATTTAGTAAAATGGAGGACAGGTTTGTTCCTTTGAAGAGCGACGAATCGCACGTCGTTTCGCGGTTCCTGAAAGGGTATCGCCTCACCGCCTCGTCTTCCCCAGTCGTTTTTATCAATGAACTACGACTCCGCACCCTCACAGGCTGTGGGACCCATCAAAGTTCCAACATCAAAAGGCCGCACGGATTGTGCCTACAATAGCGGTGTTTGACCGTGCAACATTAGTGGCTTTCATCACTAATTAATTGGTGTGATGTGGTTAAGTAACGACGAGGGCTCCGGTCGTCGTCCCGGGCAGTAGAGTCTTTATCAACCCCCAAGTAAGGTGGCAGACGGGTTGGGCGGAAGTCGGACGGACTCGCACGCAGAGACACAGACAGAGGCAAAAACGGTTAGGGTGAAGGAGAGGGCGCGGGGGTGATGTGGGAGGGGGTGGAGGGAGGCGGTCATGCACCAGGGTGACCCGGGTGTGGCCGCAAGGATGACCCACCTAGTGCCTTCCAGTTAACGACGCCACCAAACCGATGCAAGGCGACTTCACCCCGCCCACTCCCACTTTGCTCTCCCCTCGCCCCTCCCCATCCCCACCACCCCCCACCTCTACGTGAGGGGGGGGGCGCATGGAGCCCCACTGACCTCCAATAACTGTCAGTCTGCGGGTTGCAGGCACGACCATGAAGACATTGAAGTCTCCCGCCATGCCATACGGTGCATGACTGTATCCTGGAAGTTTGAAGCTACAGACGTCACCGCTAAACATTATGGGGAAAACACTTAGAAAACGCCAACGCTTAAAAACATAAAGGTCTTGTCTTTAGCACTGACTGGCCTTCAGATATAAGTGCAACCGCTTTGATCTACCCGATTGATTCATCAATGACGTCAAAGGGTACTTATTTTATTATTTCTGCTGTGTTTGTGTGCTCCAGGTCGTCTGATGAAGACGCAATGCTATCTTATTGACAATTGGTCATAGTAGCTAAGAGTACGATCACATTGAAATAAAGCACCTTGCACAGTATGCGCATCACAAAACGGATTACTTTGACTTGACATAACTGAATGACTTGACATAAAGCGTTTGATACAGTTGACCATGTTGCATATTATCGTTGCTGATAGGGAATATTGTTGCTAAAGTAGAAAGCCGCCATTGTAATTAACCTGGCACCACAAGCAAGATGCATATTGCACAATTTGTTCAAGCACTGCTATCCAGAACTGGCAGATGCAGAACATTTTGACGAGAGACCTGATGCAACTTTCATCTCCATAAAGTGATAGATACATTCGAGGATCGCTACATAGCCAAATACATTTAATGGCACATTGCATAGACTGTGTGAGTGGTTGTAAAGCACAGAGTCGTCTTGTCGAGATTTAGATGTACTGTAAATCAATTAGCGATTGAATAAGGAAGGTATACAAATGTACCACCAGAGTTAACGGTTTGTAAATATTACGAAAAACAGGGGAACACTTGGTAGAAGATGATTTTAACTTATTACTGATATGCCCACAATATAAATCCACGTGTAAGATTTATCTACCTCACGTGGTCTTAGTAAATTCGAGCCAAGATCATTTTATTTCAATCAGGACTTCAGTACATAGACGAAGAATCCATGGGCAGTATTTATACGCGAAACAACATTCTCGCAGCTTTAAATTGAACATTTTAAATGTGTGGCGCTTTGAGATTTAGCGACAGTCTCACTATGAATGTGTTTTTGTATTATTTTCCTTCTACGTGTATACATCCTGCATGAACCTGTCTTGTACCAAGGACGTTGCGCCCACGGTACTGAAATACCCTTCATTCATTTATTCACACACATTTGCAAACACAGAGTGCTGTTTTGACATCTAAATAACCTTTATGCGATCTGTATAGCTGTGATGAGACGCGTACCATTATAGCACAATGCACATTTTTACCTACCTCTCAGTTCCCGATTTGTCCCCCTTAGGCCTACTAAGGCTCTTCGAGCCCTGACATGATATAATATTCCTTCGATTCTATAATGGAACAAAATGCAAGATTTTCCGCCTGATGTAATACTGGAGGTATAGGTTGTCTGGACACATATAGATGGCACATCCAAGTTGCCCACATCGGCACATTTACAACCCCTCAAGAGCCATAGTTGCGTCGAAATTGCAGTTAAGAACACCACGGTATCGTATAACATGGTGTCGTACAGCCACTCAGACTATTTGAACGACTGGAAAAAAAAACCCGTTTGCGTTAGATTTTAGGGGTGTATAGGGCGTCTGAAATATTAGCACCGTCTTCAAAGGAGATAAACCGTGTTATGGTAAATCTGTATGTTGTGGAAAACTGCCACTTCTACATGGTAGATACATAAATCTATGATAGAACCATTAAACAAGTTATTATCACTCAAAGGCAAAAATAAAACCGCTACAAGTATGAGAAGAATATAAACATCCTGCTTAAACCAGGCAAGTGAAACATTACTGGCCACTACTTGAGGTAGTTGAGTAGTGGGAATGATTTGGGAGGTAGGTATAACGACATGCAAGTACTTCTATGTGGTTGTGAGTGAAACCTGCTTCAACCTCGTTGTGCGATATTATTTATATAAATTTATTTTTGTTATTGAGAAACAACACATAAGACTGAAGGGCTTTAAAATAGTGAATTTCGAGGTTAACTATGTGTATGTACTGTGTATGCTGCTATATATGCTGCTGTGAGGCATGCTTTAATCTCAACATGCCATTGCCAGTAAGGTGCACCCACCCACAGAACACCCGTCCAGGGCCGACTAATACCATGCCTACCCTCTCTGCATCAGTACGGATCAATATCTCTCTATATCAGTACGATCCTGTCGTGTTTTATAGCGAACCAGGCGATTGAGCATTTTGACTGCAATATATTTACCTGTATTTTCACAAGGTTTGTATCGGTTTGATATATACCCTGGACGCCGGCTCTGTAGGTAGGCGCACCATACTGTTACATTATGATTGCATTACACCCCCCCCCCCCCCCCAACTGCGTCCAAGTTTGAACTCCAATTAAAACGTGACCCGTCTCTGGCTTTGACTCGCCCATCTGCCTTGCATGGGAAATATTCATGTCAGAATGATTTCTCTCCCTTTCGGTCACATTGTCTTTCTGCCGCTGGCTGTTTTGCCCTTTTTTTGCCATCGGTTTATTTGTCCGATTGTCATCAATGCCTGGCAGAAACACGTTGAGCCCTGGATCCCGTGGGCCCACCAAACCAATGATGCATTGACAATGGGATGACGGTATGAAAGGAGTCACAAAGACAGGGCCCTTCTCTCCATCGATTTATAATTGTAGGCACATATCGCCTAATAGTTATGGTTTCCGTTCTGCACTCTTTCAAATAGTTCAGCTGCACATTGAATTCAGTAGCGCATTGCACATTGCCACCCCGGCGTTTTAATGCCGCCCAACCAAAGCCTCCGAATCCAAGGATTTACCTCTGCAGATCTGTAATACCTTTCCCCCAAATGGCGTTATATCAATGAAAAGGTCGGAGGGGTAAAAACTGCAGCCCGAGTCGCGACATCAACCGGTTCCTCCTCTCCCCCCTCTGACTGGGGGGTACAGGGCTCACACATTAAGTAGGCTACGGCTCGCACGACCCCCCGGGGCTGGGGAGACAACACCGCTTTATCGTCAGCGAGTTGTCTGGGACCACTCGGCGGAGTCCCATGGATCCAGGACATCCATATCATAGACACACCGAACACCGCGCGAATCGCGTGCCAGAGATCGTCAAAATCAAAACCCATCGACTTGTCAGTCAGTGCCCATAATTTTCGCACTGGAGAAAGGTTACCAATTATGAGACATTTTTTGTCCGCTAAGGAGTGAGTGGTTCATGTGGTTTTACAGATGTCTCAGAATGAAAACCTCGAGCCACTCCCCTTTAACGCAGATCAAAGTAAACAAATCCCTTTAGAATACCATTGCCCTTTGTGCCCTGGATGTGGCTCCTTCAGGGGGTGACGTCACGAGATGTGTTACACAGAACAATGCTTTTACATGTAATGTCTTATTGTCCAGCCAGACCGGGGTCGGAAACATATGAACAAGGAATATACCTAACATTGGCCGATGGCGTCGTATCGGATCCCGGGGTAACTGAGGGATTTCTATATATTTTTTATCTCAAAAACGTTAGAGAATGAGACACTGGTTATCTCAGAATGGGATAAATCTATCTGGCACGAGGTTAACTGTGAACTTGGTAATTGTTACAGTAATTAGGTTACAATTCGTAAATGGCCAGTCGTCGAGTGTGGAGTGGGTTTTTCCTGGATCTGATTCACATGGATTAGTCCATCAGCTGCGACAGAGTCCTAAGCCTCTCAGTCTCCTATCAGTCACACCAGCTTAAAACCACCCCCATCGTAAGCGGTCCGTTGCACGTGTCTCTGAGTATCGGAAACTGCACCGATCAATATCAGACGGGGTGGGGGGGGGGGGGTGCTGAGAGGGCTGAGGAGGTCGCGATGTCATTTACATCTCAGCCCGGCCGTGTCTGTACTATCTCTCCTTTCCCCATTCCAGGTATTGCGGGGATCATGGGTCAGGAACTGAATGCTCAGTTCCTGGTTGGCTGGGAATCGAACCACAGACCTCTGGCTCGCCTATATCATTCCGGCGACCCATTTCTCCGGAGTGACCTGTTCCAATACCAGATGGGGATATTCACGCTGGGACTTCTTGGTCCATTCTACATGCTGAAACCGACCCAGACTCGTGATGCCCCAACCAGATGGAACGGACTATGTGCATGGCCAAATAAGAAACAAGAATTCGCATGGGGATGTAGGGGGCGGCAGTATGTAGAACAAGGCATGGTTGGGAAATTATAGACCGCCAGATTTTCAGGAGGTGGAGGTTTAGACAAGACTTTCTTGAGCTGTCTAGTTGCTCCCCTTGCCGCCAGCGCACAGCGACATACCTACACACCGTCTACTCTCCGAACAAGAAATAGAAAACTTAACATCGATTCGCATTCTCAAGAAACCATCCGATGAGCAGATGGTGCACATGCTTCATACACAGATGGCAAGGGTACGAGAATGCCAGTGTTATAAATGGCATGGACATCGGTTTATTGTCACAAGCTGCTGTGAGGCGTACTTACTATATGTTTCCCAAGCTTTTCGCTTAATCTACCTGTGAGCGTTTGTGTCTTTTAACGGTTTTTTTTGCGGCATTTGGACACCTTGGACAAACGTTGTCATAAGTTAATAGTATAGCAATGCCCTTACTCAGGTAGGATATTCAAGAAGTCAAACACGACCATTGTTCCATATGTGTTTTTGCCGCACTAGCTGGCACAAAGAGGTTATGCGCGGAAAGTGTAGGGTTCTTGCGTCAGTGCGGAACTAAATCTATAATGCTATTGTTTTGCAAGTTATTGCCATTTCAACTGACGATAGAGTTTTTCAAAACAAGAATCGGACAATGTCGAGTCAATGTCTAAAACCTATGTTTACACGCATGATACAGTGGATACATTATGCATGAGTAGCTTTAATAAAATGTCAACGCCCCACGCATATCAAGTCAAAAATTGTGAATGTCTCGGTCATTTAAACCCTCGCCCCCGTTCGCAAGTTTGCAATGACCCCCCCCCCCCACCCCCTCCCCCCCACTTTTCAAATTCCTAGATCCGCCCCTGTTCCTATTGACGTCGTAATGTCCGGCTGTATTAAATGTCATTTCTTTCCAGCAGAGAAAACTTACGAGGGAAAAAAGGTTCTGTAAGGTTGATGCCACTGCTAATTAAACGCTCGCCAGTTTGTCTACGAAACGTCATGTCATTCACGACCCGTTTTCTCATGTCTGCCCGATTATACAACACAAAAAGTATCGTTTCTGCCGAGGAACCCATTTAATCAGAATTAAATAGTAATTGTTATATCATTTTTATGAAACGGGCACCTGGTGAGGGGAGATGCTTTGTTAAGGTTACACACCAAAAAATCAAGCATGGGAAAGTAAGTTATAACGTCAACGACATATAAGCTTATATATACATTTGCTAATCTCACAGGGACCGATTCAGAGTTTTGAGCAAGGATGCCCTTTTTCCAGGCTACCTCCTACACGCCATCTAACGTGTCCCCACCCCCTCTGGGACGGGGGGAGGGGGGGGGGGGGCTAGCGATTTGAACCTTTCATTAAACACAGTTTTCTTGGCCTTTACAGTATGGACTTATCATGCCTGATCAGACTGATGGAATAGATAGAGATCACGCAAAAACTATTTAAATATCCATTGACAAGTTATGACACGCGCTCGCTGCAGCGCAATAATGAAAGAAAAGGCTTCTTAAAAAATAAACGAAGATTGGTTGAATGTCCAGAAAGGACCAGCCTGACATAGCTGTTTGGATACCCCAGCAGCCGGTTGTAGTTTACCCCTCCCCCTCACTCCCAACATCCCATCCCAATCACATCAAGCAAAATAGACCCGACCACCCCTCACCCTGGATTAACCCCAAGTAGGCCCAATTCAAAGATTTCCATAGAAATATTAAAAATAGACCAAATCTCGACGTCGATCAGCCCCAAGTCACCCAATTCAACAATTTCCATAGAAAAGGTGAGATGGGACTAACGAGCAACGTTAGCCATGGATACGCTGAAAAAGTAGGCACCAAGCTTAATTAGATCTAAATCTACTCTTCTAAATTAGAAATGTATTTAATTCCACGTAAACTTACCTTGCAGTCGTAAATCCCTTCGCTACTGTTTGTCACGTCGGTTTCACTCTCGCCTTGGTATCCTTCAAATTCTGCTTCCACTTATCAATATCAGTGTGTGCACCGGAAATACAACAAATATTGATGCGAGAGGAGACAGGTCTGGCGCCGACCATGATGGGAGGCCACTTGCAGTCCATGCCAAGAATCACAACCCGTTGGCTTTGTCTGCTCAATGTTTAGTCTGTCACGCCTTGCTCACTATACAATAGTCAATACAAAATGCCAAAGATCAAATGACAGAAGTGAGCTTATACTTGCCAGCTAGACACAAATGCCGTCTATAATATTTGTCAAAAGACATTGTCGATGGGTCTTCTTCCCAGCCACGCTGTCTCGGTGTCTGGATATTGAACATAGTTGGAGACATACAATGTCATGTGGCTCGTGGTAGCCGCCGATAGCGTCAAAACAAAGCAGTACAGGTCACGTGATGTGCTCTTCTCCTGTCCTGAATAATGACGTAGCTAATCACCCCACCGAGACATGCACGTGTCACTTTTTATGCCACCAAGAATGACAAGAAAAGAAAATGAACTGACAGTTTTATTTTAACCATTGGATTGTCACTGCATGTAACACTGACAATTTTCTTTCAGATAACACTTAATCTGTCATTACGGGTAAGCTAAACCGTTATATGAAGCTGAATAATTTACCACCAATCGTACGTCATTTATAATACGGCCTACCCAGCTGCCCAAGTATATTCATTTACACCCAACTCCAGTGATCCAACACTCGTCAATGTTTGCCTGTTTTTACTCATGTAAGGTGTTCCTTCTGGATCTGCGGGACGAGGTACCCTCGCATCCGTCCTTGCCTGGTGACCATGCAGTCATTGATCCAGGGATACCTTTTTACTGTGCTTCACTCTGGAACCACGGTGTCTTCTCCAACCCCTTTCCACCCAGCGCACCTCTCGATCAGTGTCATTCAAAGCCGTTTTAGGTATAAAGAACTGTGGATCGTCATTTAATAACTAAATAATAACAGTTGCTGGTGATTTTACAGTACTATGTGTAATTTGGGCCTATTTGTGCCGTTGATGAATTGTACTATCGCAACAACTGCACCTCCATACAGACAACATCAATAGATATACGATAAATATATGTGTAACTTTCAGCTTTGAATAGACTAACGTTAATCCTTAAGTTTTATTTTAGATGACCCACAAGCCGCACGCCTTAGCATGGATGTAACGGCTCAATGTGGATAATATCGACGTTGGAATGTACCCGGGTATAAAATAGCGTCATGCCGTTTGTCCTTAGTACCTGGGCTTCATTTCATGTGCTTGATATGCTTAAAAAATATATCTTATACGATACTAGACTATACTATACTAGAGATAATAAAATGTTACATCATCAATTATGGCTCATTACTCTGCCCAAGAAAGCATTCCGGTGGACGTTGTCCAACAGGGCTGACATTGGCAACGACCAGAGCACCTCACGAATGTCTTTTTGTGGCGTGTGGACATTTTGCAACGGGCGGACATTTTGCAACAACGAAAGTCGGTTTGGGCGGACATTTTGCAACAACGAAAGTCGGTTTGGGCGGATATATGGCAACGGAAATCGTGGGCGGACATTTGGCAACGTAACAACCTTGATTCTTGGCTCTCTCAAGAGTCGTTTATTGTTCAAGTCTGTGACAGGATGTGCCATTTTCTGTGTCTGACATATATGGGGGTAGGGTTCAAAATGTTCTTGGAAGAACCGCATCTACAACATATGAGAAGCAAAGCGTTAATAATTTAGTACCCCCGCCCCAACCCTCGTCCTTCCCCCTTATTAAAATATCGACTGACCGCGAGAAACCACTTGGGCAAAAGGTCAATGTGACGTGGCGCTCTCGCGGAAAAAGACACTTTGTAGCGTTTTGTTGCTGGTCAATATGAAGTGCGACTCTCTAAGGATACATATTGTCATATATTTATATATATACATATTATATTATGTGACAAACTCAAGTGATCGCCAGACTAACCATGTGGCGGATACTAATACATCGGGTTGCATTGAAGGCTTCCGTAAGCAAAATAAAGATTGAGTACACATACAACGAAAACCTAATTATTTGACACAGGCGCGGATCCAGGATTTTCGAAAAGGGGGAAAAGGATCGACTTCGGATAGCTTCCAAAATATAATATCGGGGGTCCAAAAAGGGAGTGTGTGTTTTGTAGTGGGTCCACGCCCGTTAATTGAAATGTATTAGACTATAGACGATATGTGATGCAGAAGCAATTTGATCAAGCATGTTAGAAGGTATGCAATGTCTCACAGGCCGAGACAGACGTAGAATAGTAAGGGGCAGAAAGAATAGGACCCATCGAGTGGGGCAGGGCTGTGTAACTTACGCTCTAGGCCCCTACTCGCCCCTTTGTGACAAAACCCTCTCATCTTATGTTGTTGTGGACCCTTTCTGCGCGGGCCCCCCTCCCCTTTAGGGTGCCGCCCCCGTCGCGGAGATAAGTCTGGGTTTTATTCCACCCAGTGGAAATTTGCCCAGTTGGGAGTGAGTGGTGGATGTGGGTTTTAGATGTGAGTGTTGGATGTGAGTGTTGTGTGTTGAGGTTGGGTGTTGGTGTTGGGTGTTGTGTTGAGTGTGAGTGTTGAGTGTGGGTGTTGAGTGTGGGTGTTGGGTGTGGGTGTTGGATGGGGTGTTGTATGGGGGTGTTGGGTGTGAGTGTTGGATGGGGTGTTGGATGGGGTGTTGTATGGGGGTGTTGGGTGTGGGTGTTGGGTGTGGGTTGGGTGTTAAATATGGATGTTGGATGCTTGTGTGGCGTAGGGTGTTGGGTGTGGCGTTGGGTGTTGGGTGGGGTGTTGGATGGGGTGTTGTATGGGGGTGTTAGGTGTGGTTACTGGGCGTGGGTGTTGGGTGTGAGTGTTGAGTGTGGGTGTTGGGTGTGGGTGTTGAGTGTGGGTGTTGAGTGTGAGTTTGGGGTGTGTTGGGTGTTGGTGTGGGTGTGGGTTTTGGGTGTTGGGTGTGAGTGTTGAGTGTGGGTGTTGAGTGTGGGTGCTGGATGTAGGTGTTGGGTATGCGTGTTGCGTGTTGGGTGTGGGTGTTGAGTGTGGGTGTTGGGTGTGGGTGTTGAGTGTGGGTGTTGAGTGTGAGTTTGGGGTGTGTTGGGTGTTGGTGTGGGTGTGGGTTTTGGGTGTTGGGTGTGAGTGTTGAGTGTGGGTGTTGAGTGTGGGTGCTGGATGTAGGTGTTGGGCATACGTGTTGCGTGTTGGGTGTGAGGGTTATGTGTGGGTGTTGAGTACGGGTGTGGGTGTGGGTGTTGAATGTGAATGTTGGGTGTGGGTTTGGGGTGTGTTGGGTGTTGGTGTGGGTTTTGGCTGTTGGGTGTGAGTGTAGGTGTGGGTGTGGGTGTGGGTGTGGGTGTGGGTGTGGGTGTGGGTGTGGGTGTGGGTGTGGGTGTGGGTGTGGGTGTGGGTGTGGGTGTGTGGGTGTGGGTGTGGGTGTGGGTTTTGGGTGTTGGGTGTGGGTGTGCGTGTGTGGGTGTGGGTGTAGGTGTGGGTGTGGGTGTGGGTGTGGGTGTAGGTATGCGTGTGCGTGTGGGTGTGTGGGTGTAGGTGTGGGTGTGGGTGTGGGTGTGGGGGTGTGGGTGTGGGTGTGGGTGTGGGTGTGGGTGTGCGTGTGCGTGTGTGGGTGTGGGTGTGGGTGTGGGTGTGGGTGTGGGTGTGGGTTTTGGGTGTTGGGTGTTGGGTGTTGGGTGTGGGTGTTGAGTGTGGGTGTTGGGTGTGGGTGTTGGATGGGGTGTTGTATGGGGGTGTTGGGTGTGGGTGTTGGGTGTGGTTACTGGGCGTGGGTGTTGGGTGTGAGTGTTGAGTGTGGGTGTTGAGTGTGGGTGCTGGATGTAGGTGTTGGGTATGCGTGTTGCGAGTTGGGTGTGGGTGTTGAGTGTGGGTGTTGAGTGTGGATGTGGGTGTTGAGTGTGGGTGTTGGGTGTGGGTGTTGAGTGTGGGTGTTGAGTGTGAGTTTGGGGTGTGTTGGATGTTGGTGTGGGTGTGGGTTTTGGGTGTTGGGTGTGAGTGTTGAGTGTGGGTGTTGAGTGTGGGTGCTGGATGTAGGTGTTGGGTATACGTGTTGCGTGTTGGGTGTGGGTGTTAAGTGTGGGTGTTGAGTGTGGGTGTTGAGTGCGGTTGTGGGTGTGGGTGTTGAATGTGAATGTTGGGTGTGGCTTTGGGGTGTGTTGGGTGTTGGTGTGGGTTTTGGGTGTTGGGTGTGAGTGTAGGTGTGGGTGTGAGTGTGGGTGTGGGTGTGGGTGTGGGTGTGCGTGTGGGTGTGTGGGTGTGGGTATGGGTTTTGGGTGTTGGGTGTGGGTGTGGGTGTGCGTGTGTGGGTGTGGGTGTAGGTGTGGGTGTGGGTGTGGGTGTTCGTGTGCGTGTGGGTGTGTGGGGGTAGGTGTGGGTGTGTGGGTGTGGGTGTGGGTGTGGGTGTGGGTGTGGGTGTGGGTGTGGGTGTGGGTGTGCGTGTGGGTGTGTGGGTGTGGGTGTGGGTGTGGATGTGGGTTTTGGATGTTGGGTGTTGGGTGTGGGTGTGGGTGTGGGTGTGTGGGTGTGGGTGTGGGTGTGGGTGTGGGTGTGGGTGTGGGTGTGTGGGTGTGGGTGTTGAGTGTGGGTGTAGGTGTGGGTGTTGGTGTGGGTGTGGGTGTGGGTGTGGGTGTTGGGTGTGGGTGTAGGTGTGGGTGTGGGTGTGGGTGTGGGTGTGGGTGTGTGGGTGTAGGTGTGGGTGTGTGGGTGTGGGTGTGGGTGTGTGGGTGTGGGTGTGGGTGTGGGTGTGGGTGTGGGTGTTGGGTGTTGGGTGTGATTTGGGATGTGTGTTGGGTGTGGGTGTGGGTGTGGGTGTGGGTGTGGGTTTGGGTGTGGGTGTGGGTGTGGGTGTGGGTGTGGGTGTGCGTGTGGGTGTGTGGGTGTGGGTGTGAGTGTGGGTGTTGGGTGTGGGTGTGATTTGGGATGTGTGTTGGGTGTGGGTGTGGGTGTGGGTGTGTGGGTGTGGGTGTGGGTGTGGGTGTGGGTGTTGGGTGTGATTTGGGATGTGTGTTGGGTGTGGGTGTGGGTGTGGGTGTAGGTGTAGGTGTGGGTGTGGGTGTGGGTGTGGGTGTTGGGTGTGGGTGTGATTTGGGATGTGTGTTAGGTGTGGGTGCGGATATGGAGTGTGGATATTCGGTAGATGCTGTGCACCGAATTTACTTTCGTATTTGCGACATTTGCAACAAGCCCAAAACGATATTTCAGAACGAATCACTGATATTTTGCGTGGACGGGTGCGCATAGTTCGTCGCGCTTTCGTAGTTGTTAACCAGCACTTGCACATAATATATTTGAACAGTTTCAAGGCCGATGACGACAAGTTTCCCTTGCCCACGTATTGATATCGTATGGCTTCGATGTAGAGCCCACATCTATGTCTAGCTTAAGCCTATATTGGTATTGAATGGTAAACGTTTCATGAGAATGTCAAAGAGCTTTTGTTAGAGCCAACACTCAATAAAGTCATATATATTCGATATATACGTAGATAACAAACCCTTTATATTTGTTTTCCATAATTGATATGATTTCCATCCCCAGCCAATCAGAAGGCAGGTTGTGGGCGGAGACCGGAAATGAGAGTCGTGTGGGTAACTAGAGAATGTATTATGGAGGAATAATTATTTGTAGGTACGCCTACATGCTACCGTCCTCTACCCTGACGCTGGCGTCAGTTACCAAATATATATGAAAAATATCTATGACCGTTTCTTTGTAGTCTTTGTAGTATTTTCCTCTTTGTTTGGCGTACGAGTAATCAATGAGCGCTTATGTACTAGCTTAGACCGATGCTTTCTTTGAGGGGCCAGCAGGGAGGTGCAGGGTGCCAAATATTTGGCAACTGGTGCTAGCGACACCCACACGCCACGGTGGCCCACCTAGTGGCGTTTAATTCACTTAAAGCGGGTGTCCAACCTAATTTAATCGCGATCTGCACCGAAAGTTCACATCTTGAAATTAAATTGACGAGTGTTAACGCTTCGTTTCGGCCGACTGGCAAGGAGAACAAAATTAGGGCAACCCGCCCCCAGCAATGTCAAGCAGAGCGCCATTTTGCCGGGAGCCGTGACGCGTATTGTGACTATTCATGTGGCACCGCCTTATGTTATCACTCGCGGACAGAGAGATCAGGGCCGCGATTTACAGATGAACAGCGCCAGTTCCAAGCCGCGCAGTAGACCATGATCTTAGTGTTTCATGGAAAAGTACCATCCAAACAAGTTGATATACGTCTTGCGACAATTGATTTCGCAACAATGCCATGATTGGAGTTAGAATCGCAGCTCTTTATATTAGCGATGATCACGCGCTCTTGTTTTGCTCACAAAATAGGCGTAATTTCCGCTTTGAATAAATTAGAGTATCGCCTCCTGATTGGTCAATCGCGGACACACCTCCAAAAAGGGCTGCCGCCTGGGTAGGCGGTGAAATCGTGCCTGGCGGTCACTTCTAAATTTTATTGTGAGCTATAGATAGGAGGAAAAATTATGTAATTTGGAGGATATACAATTGGGTATTATATAAATCTGTAAATCAGCGTTAGAGGCCAGGCTGGCGGTTCCCTTTAACGCCGGCAAACGGTGAGGTAAGCAAATGTAATTAGGAAGCAATGTTACAAACCAATAACCGGCAGTCCACAAGTCATTTCCGTCTTGCTGTGGGTATCTCTGCCCCCTCCCCACCCCCCGTCCGTCTCCCCCTCGGATCCCCTGTTCTTTCTTGTCTTTGTTTTTCCAAGCAAAACTACAAGATAGCTAAATACAATAACATAAATGGGTGTAGAAGTGTGTAGGTGGGCGCCACGGTCATAACATATTCACCTTGGCATATTCCGTCATTGTGCAGTGAAACAGACAATTTCTATTTTTTATCGATGGCACTATGTCATTAGCTTTTTTGAAACATACGCCGAGACGCCATGGCTGACGTGAATGCTTCTTGCGACGTCATCGCTCGGTTTCAGCTTCATCAGTCTAGTCCAGTCGACCTGAAGGCATTGCTTGGCTCACAATGGCTTCCGATGGCGATCTGAAATAGAGCCTACGTAACGGAAGGTATAATTACGGAAGCTCTCAGGGGACATGGGTTGATAATATTTCTTCAACCATCCTCTACTTAAAATCTCGAGATCTCGACTTATTAAGTAGAGACCTCAACTTATTCAGTAGAGACCTCGACTTATTATCTCGAGATCTCGACTTATTAAGTAGAGACCCCGACTTATTATTTAGAGATCTCGACTTGTTAAGTAGAGACCTCGACTTACTATCTCAAGATCTCGAGTTTATTAAGTAGAGATCTCGACTTATTATCTCGAGATCTCGACTTATTAAGTAGAGACCTCGACTTATTATTTAGAGATATCGACTTGTTATGTAGAGACCTCGTGTTGTTATCTCGAGATCTCGACTTATTATCTCGATATCTCAACTTCTTAAGTGAAGACCTCGACTTATTATCTCGAGATCTCGACTTATTAAGTAGAGATCTCGACTTATTAAGTAGAGATCTCGACTTATTAAGTAGAGACCTCGACTTATTATTTAGAGATATCGACTTGTTATGTAGAGACCTCGTGTTGTTATCTCGAGATCTCGACTTATTATCTCGATATCTCAACTTCTTAAGTGAAGACCTCGACTTATTATCTCGAGATCTCGACTTATTAATTAGAGACCTCGACTTATTAAGTAGAGACCTCGACTTATTAATTAGAGACCTCGACTTATTAAGTAGAGACCTCGACTTATTAAGTAGAGTGTCCGTATATAATCAACTTATCGATGTATTTTTGAAAATATTGTGCTATCCTGTTCTGTCTATCTTCTTTCTCCCTCCATCGTCGACCCATCCGGCCTTCCCCGCGGGCTCAGAGTTTAAAGCGTCCTACCAATCAACCATCCCCCCCTCCCCCCCGACCATCTCCTCTCATCTCTCTAGGGGTGAGGAAGGGGGGGGGGAGGGGCCAGTGTTCAGTGTCGATTTTCAATATTCTCAGTGTCGAATGTCGAATTTTCACGACGTTCCATGTCACTTTTTGGAAATGCAAGTTCAATGTTGTTTTGTCTAATCTCTAACTATCTGTGTCGATGTCGCTTTTTCAAGTACTCAGTGTCGGACTTTGGAGGTCGATGTCGAATGTCGATTTTACCCCTTCCAGATCCCTCCCAATGTGCCGATCAACAGGTTTTTGGGTTTGAACCCAGGAGCCTGCGTCTGTGGCATGTTTATTCCAATCCCATGTTATTGTCTCGGAATGCTTCTCTTCCTTCATATGCACACACACGTGGCCTAAAGCACCACATCTTCTTTCTGCCCCATCTCCGCCCCACTTCCACTCCATCTCCGCTCCACTTCCACTCCATCTCCGCCCCAATACCCCTACCTATCCAACGACACATCTGCACCTGCAGACCCCCCCCCAACTCCGTCATACCCCCGGGCTGTTGTTCTCGTCGAAGGTTTACACTTGTACGCTTGTCATCGGAACTCTCCTGCCCCCCCCCCCCCGCGCTTCCCACCCAGCGGCCATAGATAGAACCGCGAGACACATACCGACCACAGGTGACCGAACTGCGGCCTGGAAGGGAACCAGGTCTGTGGTGTGAGGATGGGGCGGAGGGGGAGTGGGGAGGGGGAGGGGAGGGGGAGGGGGAGGAGGGAGGGAGGGAGGAGGAGGATCAGGTGGTCACAAGGGTGTCCCATGAGCAAGGTGGCGTTGGCTGTTGGCGCCACTGACCCCGGCACGTGTCGATGAGCGGTGACGGTGGTGATGCCGGTGGCGCCCCCTTTAGGACCACGACCGATATATAAAACAAAAAAAAGTAACAAAAGCAGGTATGGCGGTGCTCACCACTGTAGCATGAGGGTCGATCGCAAGGCTAGGGACTTTTTTTTGCGTGTTAATGCTGGGGGAGAGGGGGGGGGGGTGTAGGGATATGGGTACCTACCGACCCATGTAGCGGAACATGCTTTGTTCACGTCGGATCCGCTTGACGCGTTTCGCCCTCGGGTGTTCTCTAGACTTGACTATATATTTACATCCCTTTGTCCCTTCGAGATAGTAATTAATTGAATCCGTACCATAGGATGAACATGAACAAATAATTCCATATAAGCCTCCCTACCTCAATTGGTAAGCGAGCTAAGCTGCATATCAACAGGTCGTGAGTTCGAACCCTTGTACTGCTTCGGAAGCAAATTCCATCCAAATCCATCTCTTGTTCCGAGAGGGTTTTTGGCCCAATTTAGCCTTCTTGCGCAGCAAAAAACGGCATAAAACAACGCATTGCATCGTTTTTTTCCCTGAACTCCCCATGCACGAAAAATTATCTGTGATAAAATTCGTCTCATTGTCTAGCCGATACTCCTGGGCGTTCTGATTTACGCCTGTTGTCCTCGGCTGAATCCGTTCGCCTGACAGCTCCCATATTCCACGTTGACGGAATGGAGCCGAGTATCGATGTTTTAACAGAGCTCGGTGCCACGCTCGGTTGATTGATGTGTAATTTTTCTACGGCAGGAAATTGAAAAAATCTGATGTCACGACAAGAGGGCCCACGAGGATTTAGGTGGGTTTGCTTGCAGTGCTGGCGAAATACGATATAAATTAAGAGCCACGGTTATGATACGACTACGATACACCAGGATTACCCAATACCGAAGACGCGGACCCGAGCAAATGTCATCTTCGTCTATATATATGCAGGATTACATTAATCACGTTTGAGGGCATGTTGCGCTGGGGATAAAATTAAATGTGCTATAAGTGGAGTGGGAGGGGCGGAGGGGCAGGGCAGGTCACACCTGCGCCAACGATTGGCCATGTGTTAGTACCGTGATTGACAGCGAGACCCTGCGCCTGTGGTCGTAATGCCAGCGAACTCGCCGGTTAATAAACAGAAGCTCTATCCCTCCCAGCCCAGAGACATGAATACACGCGTGTTTTGCGTAATCGAGGTCACGGTGATCTTGACATCTGCGCTCATATGTCTGACCTTCACTGAATCGGCTGATGTCACGTTGGCAAGGAACAGATTTGGCTCCAATTCAAGAAGGTTTGTGAACAATTATAACATCTCGGATTCAAATCACCAACGTTCACTACACTTCCTTCTCCCTAGCCCCCCCCCCCACCTCCCACCCACCTCCGTTTACTTAATACGACATTGCGAATTTCTCAATAAGTTGTTTTATCATGTCATCTCAAAAAATGCACGAAAAATCCGATGCAATAACAATTTCTGCTAAAAGTCTTTTAAATGCACTGGAGAGCTTCATTTCGTCCAACATCATGATATAGACATTGAATGGCCATTCACAATCCATTCATCATGATTCAATTTGAACATTGCACTCATGTAACTGATGAACACACTGAACACCAGTGTAGCCCCTCCCCCCCCCCCCCACCCATCAACCCCACCAACACACACACACAGCGTAACAAAACAAAAGTGCACTGTCGGATTTCACGAACGCAGTTTAGCCGACTATGGGGCTTAGTCGTCTAAAGTTACCATGTAAATGATGGGCGATTTTAGCCGTCTAAGCTAAACTATGTTCGTGAAATAGGCTGGAGAGATTGGGGGCGCCGGTTTCAGGGTCGGATCCAGATATGCTGGATAGGGGGGGGGGGGGGCGGTTATGGTTTTCATATGGTAAATGGTATAAATTACATAAATTTCGGCCCTAAAAGGGGGGACCGGGGCCGGGTGCCCCCCCCCCCCCGGGATCCGCCCCTGCATTAGATGTTACTGCATGATGTTTGAACGTCGTCAGAATGAATGGTCAAGATTGCGAGCCACGAGCGACCGCTGCTTGGAGAGTGGTCTATATGAAGATTTAGTGTTACAAAATGGGGTCAAATATGCGCCTATCGCATCTATTATTACCAGAACTTTGCCAACATAGACACTGATGAAGTAATGTCTTTGGAAATAAGAAACTAGGGAACTAATGTTTTTGGAACTGTGACAAACAGCGCTTTGGCGCACGCCTTCTAGCAGAAACATGGATAATAGCGTTTTATGAAACTAATTATGGGCTACTTTGTAGCCATTCTTGTACACTGTCTTGTATGTCTGATATACAATAATATAAATAAATAATGGAGCTTGTCACAGTGGAAGCTACTTCCTTAGGTGTTAAGTGTTTTCTTAAGTTCTTTATGTTGTCGGATAAAACATGAAGTAATAACAAGAGAACACTCTCCATTTACTGACATAGTTAACCTTTTAACGAGGCGTCCATTAGCAAACAAACTTCTTTTTTCTCGAATTCTGTGACTAAAAGGTCACTAATCGGATGTAAGCTAAAACGAAGGACACCATTATGCAGGAACGTACAATCAAAATAATTATTGGTAATTTTTTGATGAGGGGTTATCTTGTGCCCCAGCCAATTTACACGGTCGCTCGGTCATTGCACACACATTTAGTGTGTAGCTATCTGACACGTTCAGGACGAAAGACAGCGGCAGATATCGGAACATTACTTAAACAAGGGCTTTACTTGTTTCCTTGATCTAATGACGGCCCAGGTAGACAAATTGGAAATCATGCAGACCCGTTATAATCACCCGAATGAAACATGAGAAAAAGAAAATGTGAATTCGCTTAATGATCTCCACCTTTTTTATGTGTGCTAATCAAGATTACTCAGGGCCATGGTCCACTGCTAGATGAGGGGGGGGGGGGGGCGTTCATACGCTTTGAACAAAGTTTCCACGACGAAGGACCCAGATTCAAACGTATTTCCGATTGATTTAGAATCCCAGCCTAAGCCGAATAACACAGTATTAGGAGATGACAAGAAAGAGTCCAGTATGCTGACGCCCAGTGGACGCGTTCGCGGCACGGTGACGGAACTGACGCGGCGACGGAACCGAGGCGGCGCGGTTCGGTCGCGGTGGCTATAGCCCACTGCACGCGGTGGTCGCGCGGTGAGTGACCGTATAGCAGCTGTCTGAATTAACGGCTTCGGCTATTTCTAGAGATTGGCGGTATTTTGAAACAAAGGAAAGTAACGTGAAGACGTCGCAAAACGAAGAGGTATTTGATTCATCGCACTCTTCAAAGAAGAGTGGGAGAATACCACAGATCCATACAGGAGCTAAAACTTGCAAACCATAAGAGGTTTCGGACCTAAATTTACTTCAGATTGACACCAATGCAGTTTCAGGAGTTGCTGGATCTGGTATCATGTCTCCACCAACTGTCGCGTGTCTTTGTGTCCGAAACAGAGGCTTTTGCCGCCAGGTTGGAGAATGTGCATCGCGCTGAATTTCATACTTTTTTCTGATTGGCTGAAATGTCGACGGCGCGCCGACCGACGACCGAAGAATAGAACATGTCCTATCTTACCGTGGAGCCTCGACGGTACCGCGACGGCACCGCACCCGTGCCGTCCCGCTGACGCGTGCACTGCGCGTTAGCCAAGTGCAACTCAACTGTCCTATTTTTCCGCGCCGCGTCCGTTCCGTCGCCGCGCCGCAAACGCGTCCAGTGGTTTGCGCGGCTGGCGTCTGTGGCCTGTGGTCTGTGCGTACTCACTCTCCAACCTACGCATACTCTCATGTGGTGAGAGATTAGAGGCAAAACGTCTGAGGCATATTTCGGTTCATTATAATATAATATAATTATAAAATGTAAAATTTAAAATATTGCCCCTCCGATTATCTCTAGTCACTGTCAAATGCTGCACTTACAACTGGCAACTGGCAACACACTATCAACCAGTCCTTATGTGGAGGTGATTATAAACAATAGACGAATCAACTGTCAGAATGCTGTCTTAAAGAATCGGTCAGCGACCGAAATGTGTGCTCAATGAATGAATCAGTCAGTGGTCTCAAAACACGGATCAGCGATAGGAATTTGTGCTCAATAGATGAATCAGTCAGTGGTCACAAAGTACGGGTCAGCGATAAGAATGTGTGCTCAATGGATGAATCCGTCAGTGCTCACAAAGCACGGGTCAGCGATAGGAATGTGTGCTCAATGGATGAATCAGTCAGTGGTCACAAAGCACGGGTCAGCGACAGGAATGTGTGCTCAATGGATGAATCAGTCAGTGGTCACAAAGTACAGGTCAGCGACAGGAATGTGTGCTCAATGGATGAATCAGTGGTCACAAAGTACAGGTCAGCGATAGGAATGTGTGCTCAATGGATGAATCAGTCAGTGGTCACAAAGTACAGGTCAGCGATAAGAATGTGTGCTCAATGGATGAATCAGTCAGTGGTCACAAAGCACGGGTCAGCGATAAGAATGTGTGCTCAATGGATGAATCAGTCAGTGGTCACAAAGCACGGGTCAGCGATAGGAATGTGCGCTCAATGGATGAATCAGTCAGTGGTCACAAAGCACGGGTCAGCGATAGGAATGTGTGCTCAATGGATGAATCAGTCAGTGGTCACAAAGCACGGGTCAGCGACAGGAATGTGTGCTCAATGGATGAATCAGTCAGTGGTCACAAAGTACAGGTCAGCGATAAGAATGTGTGCTCAATGGATGAATCAGTCAGTGGTCACAAAGTACAGGTCAGCGATAAGAATGTGCGCTCAATGGATGAATCAGTCAGTGGTCACAAAGCACGGGTCAGCGATAGGAATGTGCGCTCAATGGATGAATCAGTCAGTGGTCACAAAGTACAGGTCAGCGATAGGAATGTGCGCTCAATGGATGAATCAGTCAGTGGTCACAAAGCACGGGTCAGCGACAGGAATGTGTGCTCAATGGATGAATCAGTCAGTGGTCACAAAGTACAGGTCAGCGATAAGAATGTGTGCTCAATGGATGAATCAGTCAGTGGTCACAAAGTACAGGTCAGCGATAAGAATGTGTGCTCAATGGATGAATCAGTGGTCACAAAGTACAGGTCAGCGATAGGAATGTGCGCTCAATGGATGAATCAGTCAGTGGTCACAAAGCACGGGTCAGCGACAGGAATGTGTGCTCAATGGATGAATCAGTCAGTGGTCACAAAGTACAGGTCAGCGATAGGAATGTGCGCTCAATGGATGAATCAGTCAGTGGTCACAAAGCACGGGTCAGCGACAGGAATGTGTGCTCAATGGATGAATCAGTCAGTGGTCACAAAGTACAGGTCAGCGACAGGAATGTGCGCTCAATGGATGAATCAGTCAGTGGTCACAAAGCACGGGTCAGCGATAGGAATGTGTGCTCAATGGATGAATCAGTCAGTGGTCACAAAGCACGGGTCAGCGACAGGAATGTGTGCTCAATGGATGAATCAGTCAGTGGTCACAAAGTACAGGTCAGCGATAAGAATGTGTGCTCAATGGATGAATCAGTCAGTGGTCACAAAGTACAGGTCAGCGATAAGAATGTGTGCTCAATGGATGAATCAGTCAGTGGTCACAAAGTACAGGTCAGCGACAGGAATGTGCGCTCAATGGATGAATCAGTCAGTGGTCACAAAGCACGGGTCAGCGATAGGAATGTGTGCTCAATGGATGAATCAGTCAGTGGTCACAAAGCACGGGTCAGCGACAGGAATGTGTGCTCAATGGATGAATCAGTCAGTGGTCACAAAGTACAGGTCAGCGATAAGAATGTGTGCTCAATGGATGAATCAGTCAGTGGTCACAAAGTACAGGTCAGCGATAAGAATGTGCGCTCAATGGATGAATCAGTCAGTGGTCACAAAGCACGGGTCAGCGACAGGAATGTGTGCTCAATGGATGAATCAGTCAGTGGTCACAAAGTACAGGTCAGCGATAGGAATGTGCGCTCAATGGATGAATCAGTCAGTGGTCACAAAGCACGGGTCAGCGACAGGAATGTGTGCTCAATGGATGAATCAGTCAGTGGTCACAAAGTACAGGTCAGCGACAGGAATGTGCGCTCAATGGATGAATCAGTCAGTGGTCACAAAGCACGGGTCAGCGATAGGAATGTGTGCTCAATGGATGAATCAGTCAGTGGTCACAAAGCACGGGTCAGCGACAGGAATGTGTGCTCAATGGATGAATCAGTCAGTGGTCACAAAGTACAGGTCAGCGATAAGAATGTGTGCTCAATGGATGAATCAGTCAGTGGTCACAAAGTACAGGTCAGCGACAGGAATGTGTGCTCAATGGATGAATCAGTCAGTGGTCACAAAGTACAGGTCAGCGACAGGAATGTGCGCTCAATGGATGAATCAGTCAGTGGTCACAAAGCACGGGTCAGCGATAGGAATGTGTGCTCAATGGATGAATCAGTCAGTGGTCACAAAGCACGGGTCAGCGACAGGAATGTGTGCTCAATGGATGAATCAGTCAGTGGTCACAAAGTACAGGTCAGCGATAAGAATGTGTGCTCAATGGATGAATCAGTCAGTGGTCACAAAGTACAGGTCAGCGATAAGAATGTGCGCTCAATGGATGAATCAGTCAGTGGTCACAAAGCACGGGTCAGCGACAGGAATGTGTGCTCAATGGATGAATCAGTCAGTGGTCACAAAGTACAGGTCAGCGATAGGAATGTGCGCTCAATGGATGAATCAGTCAGTGGTCACAAAGCACGGGTCAGCGACAGGAATGTGTGCTCAATGGATGAATCAGTCAGTGGTCACAAAGTACAGGTCAGCGACAGGAATGTGCGCTCAATGGATGAATCAGTCAGTGGTCACAAAGCACGGGTCAGCGATAGGAATGTGTGCTCAATGGATGAATCAGTCAGTGGTCACAAAGCACGGGTCAGCGACAGGAATGTGTGCTCAATGGATGAATCAGTCAGTGGTCACAAAGTACAGGTCAGCGATAAGAATGTGTGCTCAATGGATGAATCAGTCAGTGGTCACAAAGTACAGGTCAGCGATAAGAATGTGTGCTCAATGGATGAATCAGTCAGTGGTCACAAAGTACAGGTCAGCGATAGGAATGTGCGCTCAATGGATGAATCAGTCAGTGGTCACAAAGCACGGGTCAGCGACAGGAATGTGTGCTCAATGGATGAATCAGTCAGTGGTCACAAAGTACAGGTCAGCGATAGGAATGTGTGCTCAATGGATGAATCAGTCAGTGGTCACAAAGCACGGGTCAGCGACAGGAATGTGTGCTCAATGGATGAATCAGTCAGTGGTCACAAAGTACAGGTCAGCGATAAGAATGTGTGCTCAATGGATGAATCAGTCAGTGGTCACAAAGTACAGGTCAGCGATAGGAATGTGCGCTCAATGGATGAATCAGTCAGTGGTCACAAAGCACGGGTCAGCGACAGGAATGTGTGCTCAATGGATGAATCAGTCAGTGGTCACAAAGCACGGGTCAGCGATAGGAATGTGTGCTCAATGGATGAATCAGTGGTCACAAAGCACGGGTCAGTGACAGGAATGTGTGCTCAATGGATGAATCAGTCAGTGGTTACAAAGCACGGGTCAGCGACAGGAATGTGTGCTCAATGGATGAATCAGTCAGTGGTCACAAAGCACGGGTCAGCGATAGGAATGTGTGCTCAATGGATGAATCAGTCAGTGGTCACAAAGCACGGGTCAGCGACAGGAATGTGTGCTCAATGGATGAATCAGTCAGTGGTCACAAAGCACAGGTCAGCGACAGGAATGTGTGCTCAATGGATGAATCAGTCAGTGGTCACAAAGCACGGGTCAGCGATAGGAATGTGTGCTCAATGGATGAATCAGTCAGTGGTCACAAAGCACGGGTCAGCGACAGGAATATGTGCTCAATGGATGAATCAGTCAGTGCTCACAAAGCACGGGTCAGCGATAGGAATGTGTGCTCAATGGATGAATCAGTTAGTGGTCACAAAGCACGGGTCAGCGACAGGAATGTGTGCTCAATGGATGAATCAGTCAGTGGTCACAAAGCACGGGTCAGCGATAGGAATGTGTGCTCAATGGATGAATCAGTCAGTGGTCACAAAGCACGGGTCAGCGACAGGAATGTGTGCTCAATGGATGAATCAGTCAGTGGTCACAAAGTACAGGTCAGCGATAAGAATGTGTGCTCAATGGATGAATCAGTCAGTGGTCACAAAGTACAGGTCAGCGATAAGAATGTGTGCTCAATGGATGAATCAGTCAGTGGTCACAAAGTACAGGTCAGCGACAGGAATGTGCGCTCAATGGATGAATCAGTCAGTGGTCACAAAGCACGGGTCAGCGATAGGAATGTGTGCTCAATGGATGAATCAGTCAGTGGTCACAAAGCACGGGTCAGCGACAGGAATGTGTGCTCAATGGATGAATCAGTCAGTGGTCACAAAGTACAGGTCAGCGATAAGAATGTGTGCTCAATGGATGAATCAGTCAGTGGTCACAAAGTACAGGTCAGCGATAAGAATGTGCGCTCAATGGATGAATCAGTCAGTGGTCACAAAGCACGGGTCAGCGACAGGAATGTGTGCTCAATGGATGAATCAGTCAGTGGTCACAAAGTACAGGTCAGCGATAGGAATGTGCGCTCAATGGATGAATCAGTCAGTGGTCACAAAGCACGGGTCAGCGACAGGAATGTGTGCTCAATGGATGAATCAGTCAGTGGTCACAAAGTACAGGTCAGCGACAGGAATGTGCGCTCAATGGATGAATCAGTCAGTGGTCACAAAGCACGGGTCAGCGATAGGAATGTGTGCTCAATGGATGAATCAGTCAGTGGTCACAAAGCACGGGTCAGCGACAGGAATGTGTGCTCAATGGATGAATCAGTCAGTGGTCACAAAGTACAGGTCAGCGATAAGAATGTGTGCTCAATGGATGAATCAGTCAGTGGTCACAAAGTACAGGTCAGCGACAGGAATGTGTGCTCAATGGATGAATCAGTCAGTGGTCACAAAGTACAGGTCAGCGACAGGAATGTGCGCTCAATGGATGAATCAGTCAGTGGTCACAAAGCACGGGTCAGCGATAGGAATGTGTGCTCAATGGATGAATCAGTCAGTGGTCACAAAGCACGGGTCAGCGACAGGAATGTGTGCTCAATGGATGAATCAGTCAGTGGTCACAAAGTACAGGTCAGCGATAAGAATGTGTGCTCAATGGATGAATCAGTCAGTGGTCACAAAGTACAGGTCAGCGATAAGAAT
>OZ025248.1:1780993-1846211 GCA_964019135.1 Arenicola marina | reverse complement strand
CATCCTTCATTCCCAGCACACCAGAAAACTGACCCATATTCCCATTGGATCCGATGTTCCCACCCATGTTGAAGGCAAATTGGCGCATCTGACGGCCTCTAGCCCCCCCCCCCCCCCCGTCGCCTCCCCCCCCCCCCCCCCAGCCTGACCCCACCCCCCGGGCGGGGTCCGGCTTGGACCAATTGATGACCCCCCCCCCCCGCCCGCCTCCTCCCCTACCCCTGATCCCGCCATATATCCCCAGCTGCAGGTCCGTACTTCTGGCCGGGAGTCCCGACCATCACATCCCCATTGCCACGCGGGGCACCACACCTGTCCCAGGGCATCCGGGGTTCTACTCCTATATCGCTCGTGTAACCCCCCCCCCCCCCCACCCCCCCCCCCCCCCCTCTCTTTTCTCAATCCACCCCGGAGGCCCAAACTTGCTTTTATGCCACCACCCCGTCTGTCCTACGATTGCTCTTGTAACGATTCTCTATCAACCAGTGCCACCCCTCACCCCCCCCCCCCACCCCCGAAACCCTACGTTACTGTTATCACCCCCTCCGCCTTTCCTCCTCCTCCCCTGTCTCCACAGGCTTCCCCAAACTTCCTACATTGCTCTGATAACTCTCCATTTCAAGTCCCCCAAAAGTTATGAATTGTGCCAACACCTCCTCCCCTCAATAAACCCACTCATTTCTTCTGTGAAATGGTGAGTGGGCAGCACCCCACCCCCCCGCGCCCCTCTTGTATTGGTCTGCTTACACTGTTACCTGCCCTGACCTGCCTGCCAGGTGAACGACATGCCGTCGAATGCCGTCAGTATTGGCCAAGATAGATGATGGCTGCATCACCCCAGACAGCGTGTGTGCGGGGAGAGTGATTTACGAGGATGGCACGCCCTGTTCCTCCAGTCGGCGGCGGCTAAAGTTTATATATCAACCCAAGGACGATCAGCAGGAAGGGCAGGGAGGTGGAAATACCGCCCCCTCCAGCCCTCTCAGACCGAACATGTAATCTCACGAGTATTTCGAAAGATTTCATATTCACGTGTTCCAAAATGAAGTGTTTTTTGTGACTGTTATAAGTAATGACATACGTGGGTTTTGTTCTTACCGAATCTCCAGGAACCTCTTTATGAAGTGTGCCTAAGACTGAGGCTCAGCCTGATTCGACAATGCGTTTCGATGACATTTTTTTGAATAAGAGTGATGTTTGGCCTGTTCACTCAACGTAATGAACCAAAACCTCTACGTGTAACCAGGTGTTTGTGTTCCTCTTTCTAAGTTTACCCTGAAAAGGGACCAAGGGTTCGTGGAAGGTTCGGATGGTGACAGCCGTAGCCCGGCCTCACAGATGGCGCCACCGTTGTCATCCAGGACAACCCGCCTCCAGGACTCCTACCGCCCTCCCCCCTTCCCCCCTTCCCGCCCTCCGCCCTATCTCCCAACCACCTCGTCCTGGCTGATCCACGGGGTCCTTCCCCCACCCTCATGCCCCCCCCCAGCCTCTAACTTCCACCCACCTCTCAAGATTGGCTGATCTGCGCCAGTCCCCTTTCCCCACCCTCATACCCCCCCCCCCACCTCTAACTTTCACCCACCTCTCAAGATTGGCTGATCTGCCTCAGTCCCCTTTCCCAGTGGCGGATCTAGGGGGGGGGGGTTAGGGGGGTTGCAACCCCCCCCTATGGGAGCCAGAACATACAACATACACGTTAACATACATGTTAAAGTCCCAAGCCTTTAGAGAGCAACCCCCCCCCCCCGCCTAGGGAACCTGAACATACACTGTTTAAGTCGGCTTCTCCGAGCACGCTTCCCCCACCCCCCCGGTCGCAAGTTTTTCAGCGCGGGCACTCCTCGGTCGGAAGTTTCAGAGAGCAACCCCCCCCCCCACCCTTGGCAAATTTCTAGATACGCCCGTTTCCCCACCCTCCTACCCCTTCCTCCCCATCCTTAGCTGATCCAGGACCCCGTCTCCACGCCGTCAAATTGTCATCATGCTATTAAAGACTGTGCATACAGGGGTTTGATATAGGACTTTACATGAAGTCATCTTGCCCTAATACGATGGAGATAAGCCGAGCATTCTGGCCTGGATACCCTTATTATCGCCCACCCGCCAGCCTCGTCCTATCATGGTTCTTGTCATGTAAGTCGGGGAATGATTGTTCTGGTTTCTGGCTTGTATCTCTACAAATGGCGATGGCGGATTGGTTGGTTTATTGGGCCATGTGGTCGGTTACCCGGCAGCGGCAGACGAGGAAGGGGTCCATGGCGGGAGATGTGAGTTTGGCTGGAGGAATGGTGTCAGTGTAGGGACCACACGTGTGATGTTCTAAGACATTTCTGCATTTAATCGGGTGTCGAGTTTCATGTTAACGTTAAATTAACCTGTTAAAATCCCGTGGCTTGTCCGGTGGGGTAGAGAACAGTACGAGCCATTCATAGCAATGTCCGATAACATTAGCGTCAATTTCAATGTTCCTTGCCCTTGGTCGCTAGTCTCTAGTCCATAGTTCCCGGTACCGTATCCCTGGTCGCTAGTCTCTAGTCCATAGTTCCCGGTATCGTATCCCTGGTCGCTAGTCTCTAGTCCATAGTTCCCGGTACCGTATCCCTGGTCGCTAGTCTCTAGTCCATAGTTCCCGGTACCGTATCCCTGGTCATTGATGCCTTGATGTCAGGGTGATGTCGGTAAGAAAAAAACGCATGTTATTACTTATAACAGTCACAAAAAGTATTTCATTTTGAAACAAATTAATATGAAATCTTTCGAAATACTCGTAAGATTACATGTTCCGTCTGAAAGGGGTGGTAGTTCCACCTCCCTGCCCTCCCTGCTGATCGTCCTTGGGTTGATCATGCATTGTTAATGCCCTGATGTCCCTCATCCCCGGTGCTTGATGCCCTGATGTCCCTCATCCCCGGTGCTTGATGCCCTGATGTCCCTCATCCCCGGTGCTTGATGCCCTGATGTCCTTCATCCCCGGTGCTTGAGGCCCTGATGTCCCTCATCCCCGGTGCTTGAGGCCCTGATGTCCCTCATCCCCGGTGCTTGAGGCCCTGATGTCCCTCATCCCCGGTGCTTGAGGCCCTGATGTCTAGAGGCCATTCATTTTTCAAAGCTATTAGAGGTAATTCCTTCGCCAATGCAGGGGCGGATCTAGGAATTTGCCAACGGGGGGGTTGCTCTCCGATAACTTGCGACCGGCGGGGGGGCGGGGTTCTCTGAAAAACGTGCGACCTGGGGGTGGGGGGGTGCTCGGGGAAGCCGACTTTAACAGTGTATGTTCAGGTTCCCAAGGGGGGGGGTTGCAACCTTCGTAACCCCCCCCCCCCCCCCGATCCGCCCCTGCAATGGGATGTCTAAAACATCATTCCTTCTCCAATGGTTTGTCCAAACAAAGATCATTTCTACCCCAGTGCTACGTCCAGAGGTCATTCCTTCCCCAGTGCTACGTCCAGAGGTCATTTCTTCTCCAGTGCTACGTCCAGAGGTCATTCCTCCCATGGTCTATGTATATACGTCCGCGTTGCGGTATCGCTGGAATGTGTTGATATCTTCTCCCCTGTAATATCGCTCGCGGCGCGCGCATTCGTCCCTTTGATCTCGGTATTTGGGGTCGCGTGTTACATCTGCGGTCGCCTCGCCTTTACTTAAGACCCCTGCCCTGGAGGCCCCGATGTCACGCCAATGATACCGACGAACGATACGTATCTCATCCTCGGGGGGGGGGGGGGATCTGGGGTTTGGAATGATAGAAGTGGTTAAAAGGCTTAATTCATATTTTGCCTGGTGTTAATTAAAGCGAGGTAAGAGAAGTCACGTGATAATCATTAATGTGATTGACATGTGAACGCGAAATGCAGGCGCTCCTTAGAGCAATGAAGCCTCCTCAATGTAAAGTATGCGCCACTGGTATGCCAACCCCCTTTTTGTGCCCTGCCTACCCAAAGCGGAATCCTACCCACCTCAAAATCTAAATCCTGAATTGCGCCTACACCTTTTGGGGCAGCGCCTGCGGAAAACATTCTGTGACACACACCCTGTCGTTATGCTGTATCAGGGAATATGTGAGACCGCTACCCCTACCAACAAGTGTAACACTTGTGGCTGCACCACCATCGTGACACAACGTTGTAATACTTCGGTTTTCTTATTATGTGCACATTTATTGTTAGTAACTGATCACGATTCAATGGTCCATCATATATGTTAGAGCCCACAAAATGCGGCAAATGGTAGGCGTGAGTAAACGTGAGATGTGATGGAACAATGGTTTGATCAAACATGGATGAACCGGTGTAGCATGATAACGTGTCCGCCGTGATAAAGTGTGCGGTTGACGTGTGCGCATGCGCAGCGAATAGGGTTGCTACTTAAATAGCGCATGTATGTTAGGTTTAGGGTTAGGTTAGGTTAGATTAGGCATGAAAGAAGCGTTGATATGTTAGACCAGATCAGTACAGACATTCACATCAGAGGTTTCCGTTCTAAGCTTCGTTAGGATGAAATAATAGTAGTCTTTATACGACATTGAAGTCTAACAAATACGGCATTGTATAAACGATGATACAGATGACGTCTTAATTGAATAGCGACAATTCACCTTCTTTCGTCTTTTCCCGATATAAATCACCCCAAAATCTCGGGCCATTGGTCACGTGACATTCCCCTTCGCCCGAGATGACGACAGGACAACATGGCTGACTTCAAACAACCCGGACAGTCCTTGACCCCTCACGAACCTTGACCTTTTAATATTCCCGCTGATTTGCTCTTTGGTATTCCCCCTGGGACCATCGAGTACTCTCCCCCTCCCCACCCCAATCGAATGTACCCCCCACCTTGCCATGCCAACCCCGTCCATAGAACCGCCACTGTTCTGTTGTCACAGAGAACAATCTACGGCTCCCAAGTCCGTTTTGATCATCTCGCCCAGGGTTGTGAGGGGACTCTGGGGAGAGCAGCGAGACTTGTTCCCCTGTTCTCCCCGAGTGAGGAAGAAAGCCAGGGGACACAATTTGTGATTCACCCACCCGAGAGGAAAGGACATTAAGTCTGCCGCGGCTTCTCAAACACCGGAAACATGAGCTGTGATAAAACTCCGCCACAAATATACCTGCCCGATAAACCCCTTTTGATTATATCTCGTTGATGGAGCGTCGCTGACCCCTGATCCTTTCACCGCCATGTCGGTACCCCAGAACGAGGCTGGGAATCAACATTGTCGGGAAGCTAACACAACAGCATCCCGGGAACGGCATCCGCGTCCCCCAGGCTGTCACTGCCATCACAGGAGACACGGGAGGTGGGGGGTGAGGGGGGGGGGGGGTAGACACAAGGGAGCGGGCACCAGAGGGTGGCCTCGCTTTGATACCTATACATACACACATACACGCAAGCTTCCGGCTTCATGATGTCGCCAGATGCCGTAACGGTGTAGGTGATCATGTTGCTCCTGTATAATGGGTCGTTCCCGTCCTATGTGTCTGTCCCCATTCCCAACTCACTTCACCAACTCCGATACTCGGATACAGATAGCATCCATTGGTTGGCCCCGGAGGAAGCGAGCGGGGGTTGGGTGGGGGGGGGGGGGGTCATGGGGCTCTTCGAGTCGTTGCTATTGTGACCTTGAACAGAACCGGACAACATAATAGTTAACCTTGAAAGGTACGGTACAATTGGCATTGGTTAATTGACAATTGGCTTTGTTGGTTGAAAAGTTCATGCTAAAATTATGTATCAAAGTAATTCATTCGCCTCAAGTCCAATTCCCAACCCTCAACCCCCCACCCCCAACCCACAACCCTTCTCCATCAAGATCCTTGACCTCTGCTTGTCTACAATGTCCAGATTTCTCCCACCCCCACCCCTCCTTTCATATCCTCGTTTCCCCCATAATGGGGTGATACAATCGCTGCCTGGGTGACTACCTACCCCACCTCCCCCTCCCCCTCCCCCCGAGATCCGTGGACGTGTTGACAAAGTCAGCCAGCTCGGCCGCCCGCAATGGCCTCAGAGCGACCAATCTCCCTCTGGGGGGGGGGCAGCCATTGGTATCGCTGCCAGACCCGAGTTAGGCTCGGTGGAGGAAAAGAAGTGTGGGGGGGGGGGGGGGGGGGCGGAGGAGTGGGCGAGCGCCGACCGCCAGACCTTCCTCACCCCCTCCACCCCCCATCCCCAGGCCTTCACCTCCCCCGAGATTAGGGGTCACTGCCGCGATATGCCCCACACAATCACTAACAATAGAGAGCGTTCGACTTGATGGAGATTCATATGTGGCCATGACGTACAATCAGTAATGGTCGCTGCCTTGAAAGGTCATCAATTGTATCTGGAGATTGGTATTTATATATAGGTACGGGGAGCAGCTTAGCCTCCCCGTGCGACCCACACAGGCATTGTGTCTTGCCCTGGGGCTCAGTGGGGGGGGGGGGGAGGGATTATTGTTTGAAGCCACCTTTTGTACACTTTGTGTCTATCATGTTTTACTTAATAAACCTTAAACTTCACTTTTTGTAAGAAGAAACATTAGAGCTAAATAGCAATTAATGTGCACTTGTCGCAAATGCATGAAATGAACACAATTATAAAGGGATAATGGCAATTGCCACCACTACCAAGGTTAATGATCTGACAAACCGTTGTTTCCTGAAAGTCATGTCTATAAGTTATTCCTTGGGTTTTATGAAATTGGACAAAACGGGTTCGGTGCAAGCGCGGCAGTCGGGGTATAATGCATTAAAGCCGTTTACCCATAATCGTAGTTTTATGGCAAATGGCATGCCTATTTCAATATAGTTCGCGTCCTCTGTCTGCCACTCTTCATGCTCGCTCGCCAGATTGTGTTTACGGTGAGAAGCAGTTCTTTTGCATCCCTGTGATCTTTCCCTTTGATCGTCCTGTTTTGGTGATTCGTGATGTCTTTGGCAGTGTAGGACTCTTACCGATATACTGGGGCTATAGTCCGTTATGTTATCCACCAGAGCAAAACATGGGGAAGTACTTAATGGAGGGAGACGGGGATTTGGGGAATATTTGTGGATTATGATAAGAAATGGATGTCAGTCGTGACTGTACGGGAAACAGAGTTTCCAGACGGCGCTTACCTACACATGAGTTGCCAATCCCCAACTGCCAGTCATTCTCATCTTCTTTTCCTAGTGACGTGGTGAGCGATGAAGCTTAGATCCCCCCCCCCCCCCCCCGCTCACCTGAGACTCACATGAAACCGGAAACAAGTCAGGAACAAGTTTTAACGGTCGAACTTGAATTACCGTGTTTTGCCATTCTAAGCCAGTTAGAACGATGACGTCATGGTGTGATCCGTTAATTGTCGTACCGACGAAAAATTATTTGGTTCCTCTTTTCGGTGTTTAGTTACTGGCGAAGGGTAACATAAGGTTGTGTTACCACGAGTCCAATCTCGTGCCATTAATTAAACCCTGTCCGCTATATCGGTAGCGGGATCCATATTCCCATCCAAGATGTCAGCTTTTGGCCATCGAAATATTCTCCCTTTAGCCACAAGGACCACGGGGACGTTGTTGTTCAGACACTGTTTTGGCCAAACTGGGGCATCTTGTGTGGTAACGTGTGGCTTGCTTGCGTAGTACGTCATGCCTTTTATCATTCCATGACACTGCCGGACCATGTACTTGTGTCTCCCCAAAAGATTGTGAAATTCATAATGTAGGTTAAAAATGGTTGTATAAACGTCATGTCATTTATCATTGTTATGCACAGTTCTTGCTAACCGCTTGCAAGGTCGCTTTTGCATTGTAACAGTGACACATTTGGCCTGCACTGATCATCGCTAAGACGTGATCAGATCCTGGTGAGCGTATACATAAAACGGTTTATTTCAGGTGCATAACACATGTCAACTGAATCACACAAAAATTATTATTTTGGGGACACTTCGTATAATTTGTGTTCTTTTTTATAACGTAATGTTTCGCTAGAACCTAACAATTAGCACGAAAACGTGTGTCTGCAACCGGCTGTTAGTGAGATAAATAAATCTGTTTATATCTTGGAAAAATTATTCGGATTTTTTGACTCGAAACATTTGAATTAAAAAACAAACTTTCAAACAGTTTTCCCCGGAACGTGATAATTGAAAAGTTACAAAATCTTTATGCTGGCATGAGATCCAATCGTTGACACAACAGGCTAGTGGCCTATTGTTGAACCATAAGCAAGCAGATCAATAAAGATAAAAGGACTTCCAGCTTGCTACTTATGCTAGACAATACATGGCTTTAGCCCTGGCTTTTTTCTAATTTGCGAAACTAGTCTACTCGTTATATGTGAGATGACACGTGGCTAAATAACAGAAAAAACGGTGACATTTAATGGTTTCTCACGCTACTTATTATCTGTAACCTTTTCTTCAGCAATCTATCGTCGTGATGAAAAAAAGCTTTCAGTGCCTCGCACGATTTGCTAGTCAAGGCCATATGACGTCATTTATCCGTCATCAACGTCATAATCCGTACTATATGTTCATCCGGGGGGCCTAGCATGGGGTTCACTCCTCTTTCATCATGAATACCAAGGCGTCGCCCCCATTATCGCCTGCATCACACAGACACGTGGTCTTTGCGGCACCGTGCGCGTGACCCCTGTCCCATCAATCCTCAGCATCTCTGTGTAATCTTAGCATTAAATAGTGTTGGACAACGACCAGGGTGGGCTGTACGTGAAGGGGGGGGGGGGGTCAGTGGTGGGGAAGGGGGGGGGGGGTCAGTGGTGGAGAGGGTGAACAAGGAAAGAGAGGCAAGAAACGCCGGCAAAGAATGAAAGAACGAGACAAAGAGAATATGGCAGACATCCTGGTGACGATAGCGGCCCGGGGTATACAATAGTTATAGTGACAGTCACACTTAGTAAGAGAGGAAGGGAAAAGGATATGCGAGAAGACAGACAGGAAACAAGTATGTAGGCTCTATAGGTAGATGGAAAGAGAGGAATGTAGAGAATCGCATAGAAGGAGAAAAGGAGTGAATGGGATAGATTTAGAGAAATGTCAAGGAACGGGTGGCAAGAGAAATTTTGAGGACGGTGTAAAAAGATGAAGTGGTGAGAAAGGAAAGAAAAAGAAAGAAATAGAAGAGAACGTGATCAGGTAATGACAGAACAGCAGAGAGAGAGAGAGAGTGAGATATACGAGGTGAGACATAACAGAGATGGGAAGAGGTATAACCGGCACGGAATGCAGACACTCCATCACTGTGCGCCTGGCATGGGGCAGGCACCGTGGCCGGGGTTGTGGAGCCCTGCTATGTGGCGTTATGATTGGTCGCCAGCCCCTCGGCCTGTAGCACCCTCTGGCGCCACGTGCCAGACTCGCGCTGAACCCAGATGTTCACGTCGCCACCCAGCGGGAATGTCTGACATTAACGCGAATCTTACGAGTGGGGCGTTACTTGTGGGGGTTGGGGGTGGGGGCTGTGGGTGAATTATGATATCAAGAGGTGATTTCCCGATGTAAAAAAAAAACATAATTAATGAACCGCGATGTGATGAGTGACGTGTTTAAGGGGAATTACTTATGCCTAACAACATGGGTGACCGTTAACATTACTTGAATATTTCTCATTTCTGGAGTTATTTCTGCCTAAATGCATTTATTAAGAGTAACAGTTCACACACCTGGACATTTATAGACTGATGAATTTAATATTTTTATGAGAATACTAATCCTATGAAACATAAATGAGTTGTACAACCATTTCGTTTTCTCAAAAGCAACTTTGTGTAACTCCGCTGTCTTCCACATTAGAAGTACCGGTATATTGGAATACTGTACACCCCTAATATATCAATGGTCTGCAACTTATAACATAGGTAGCAGAAATAGCTGAAAATATGACAACACTATCTCAATGTGTTCAGGATCCATGTTGGCACATTAAAGAGAAAAGACTGGGTGAATTGTTGTTATGTGCCAGCTTTGTGCACATATGAACTCGGACAATGCGGTGAAAGGATCCCCGATCCTCAGCAGCAACAAGAAATGTCTCTGGTCAGGTGTGTGCACATGGAGGCTGAGCGGACGCTTCCCGAGACAATTCAAGGCCTGTTTCTCTGCAGCCCATCCTCCTTACACACAGAGCTGGGTCATATGTTCAGTTAAAGTTGCCTGTCGAGCTCTTTTCCGCCCAAAATAAGCCCAGGCGAAATTTATATCAAAATTTGCAGAAAACTCGATTGTTTCATTCTATAAATTCAGAAACCTGATCGTTTCGGCTGTGATGTGGCAAACGGGTCTATCACGGGAAACCACAGAACTCTGTCTCGGCACTGATACTTATAACAAAGCATCGCGAAGCACACAAACTAATGACGTTTACCACTAAAATTGTGGTAAAATGATATCATGGTCAAGGCTAAGAGACTCCGTTTGGCAGTCTGGCATGCGTGGAGTATAGACAAAAGAAATCTTCAATGATTCAAGGATTCATTCTTATTTGTATTTTTACTTCTTGCGGGAAAGAGCTCGATATGCACCTTTAATTAATATATGTATCGTTATTCAAGGAGAAAAACCGGATAAATTGCATAATTTGTTTCCTTGGTTGCTGACCCATAAACAATAGTGTTTTCATTGCGTTTCATATCTAAGGTTCTAAACTAGTGTTAAAAAACAACTCGATCGCATTACACAATACCGAAACCCAAAAGAATTAAGGACCCTTTAAATGTCTTGGCTGTGGTAATTTGATGACGGAGACAACTCTGATTTATCTGTAATTCTACGCCTTGCAGCGAGTTTGAAACGCAACCTGTGTCTTGGGTGTGGGAGGGGGGGGGGCAGGTATTTTTTCGTCACCTGGTCGCTATTTAACCTTACTGTAAATAAAGGGGACCTAAAAAATCCTACGATCCATCTGAAGTTGGGCTTCTGGTGATGAACAGAGCATTAAGATTGCTGCTATGATCTATAATGTATGTGGCCGTATACGCTTCGGCAGTTCTTTCACCTCGTGAAATATGAGTGGCTTTCCTGCGTTCCCAAAGGAAGGCTGCAAGGGGTCACTGCTCAATGCGAATCACATCAAAGTGAGCTCAAGGTCAAAGATGCTGATAAGAACTCCCGCACAGGCAAGTGCGTAATAGATTGTAGCAGGTTTAAGACGCGAAGAGGGCGATAATACGGGATTAAAAGGGACACGATTATTGCCCGCCGCTCCGCCACGCTGGCCTCAGGCCAACGACATCGCTTTATTGTCGCTCACTTGTGGCGGGTTATAGTGCGCTGGGCGGTGGGCGGTGGTATGACCTTGCGAAGCCTTGCAACGTGGAAATGGCTCTCAAGAGGTGCTTCAGCAGTTCTGAGAGTAAAGAAATCCTAAAGTGTCAGTGTGGACGCCCATGTATAGCTACAGACACACGGCAGGTCGAGGTGGTTATCAGACGGTGTATGGGGCTGAGAGACGACTGGGGAAGGGAGGGGGAAGGGGGGGGGGTGAAGTGGGGAATGGGATTGTTTCAAGATCTTGACCTGTCCAATGGCCTGCCTCAGTGCGCCCTACAGATGCAATTAAAGAACTGGAGACTTCACAGCCTTGGACCTACGGGAGGCGGAACCACCTCTGTGTGAGGTAGGCCGCCACCCCCCTGGTAGGACCGCCCTGGTCGCCCCGTCCACGCCTACCTCTTACCGCCCCCCCCCTCCCCCCCACCCCTCTCCGGTCAATGATAGAGCCTCGAGGTATTGGCCTTCCCACCCACTAGAGGGAGCCAGGGAGCTCTATCCAATGGTCTGTATGACCCAAGTACACACTGTACCTGTAACCGAAACAGATCGGCTTCAACTACAAGCGGCGGCCGGTGCATCAAGATCGCAAAGACCGCAAGATCTTTCTGCGCGTGAAAGTACATGGAATGGCTCTATCGTGACCTTTGACCTATATGTGCCTCTGACCTTGAGACGTGTGTCTGCATTCTTCCACATTCTACACAGCCTTTATAGTATTGGTGTATTTTTGAAAATACTGATTTAATTGAATGTTTTGAAGTGACCATTAAACGTGACTGCGGGGCGGCTAATCATATATTATTATATCACAAGGCTTCTTCCGAATAATATAATAATCTGGTCTCTATATGGTATACAATAAGCAATGTAAAACTATTTTCGTGATATATCCTATATAAAAATTATGTTGTTTTGATAGTAACTATAACATCAGATAAATAACTTGGTTTCATGATCTAAGCGGCAGGGAAATAATATTGTCGCAGATATCACCATGGAATCCAGCGTATGAATGGCATCGCATGATTTAATTAATTGTCTTGAAAAAAACACCGTACTACCGTCAAACCTTTTTAGAATTGAAAAGCACGACATTGAAAGAAGTCGCCAACTACGTTCAACTCAATCAGAATCTTTCGCCATTTGAGGGAGTGGTTTCCAGCAAAATGTAAAAAAGCCAATTTGAGCACAGATGATTATATCACTTTGCATGAACATGCACAAGCGGTATTTACTCGGGTACTTACTCTTTATTCGGTAAACTACACAACATTTTTGGAGGCACCTGTAGAAAGACATATCAGTTGAACGATAATATGAAGCATCTGACTTGTAATGACGTCTGGATGTCTTTCATTTGGTTTGTTTACACACATTCAAGTGCCTGAGCCTTGGGAACGATCAGTTCGGAAGTGGTCAGTCAGTGAGCTGCTAGTTGACCCGGTCACTGTACGGCAGCCATGTTGACACAAAGAGCCAGTGACACGCTCCCGTGGACCTGCAGGTGCTGCCACCCAGCGGGCGGTGCCGCGGTAATTGGTAACATAGTCTACGGCCATCCTGGATTCTGCATGGCGTGTCTATCGCTCGGTGCGCGTGTGGTGGGTAATCTACCCGGGAGGGGGCGCCACTGTAGCGGTGTGGGCGAACGTCATGATGAAGATGGGGGCTGGTTAACGCCTGGACCCCCGCCCCCCTCCCTAGCAATTCCTTCCGCACCCCTGTTTGCACCCATCTCTTCCCTCATGGGACGTCTGCCACCCACATGGCCCTTCCTTACAATGGCCACTATACGACGTGGTGAAGGATGTGCGTCATGCCGAGTGTGTGGCACGATCACCATGTTCTGGTCTCCATTCGCTGTTGTTGACCCATGGGGGGGGGGGGGGTCAGCGGGTCCCCTTGATGTCTGAGGGAGCGGACATTTGTGATGGAAAGATACCCCTATAGAGCGGACATTTATGATTCAAAAGATACCACTATAGAGCGGACATTTATAAGGTAAAAGATACCCCTATAGAGCGGACATTTATAATGTAAAAGATACCCCTATGGAGCGGACATTTATAATGTAAAAGATACCCCTATAGAGCGGACATTTATAATGTAAAAGATACCCCAGGGCCTATGGAGCGGACATTTCTGATTCAAAAGATACCACTATAGAGCGGATATTTTAAAACTTGCGACCGGGGGGGGGGGTTGAAATGCCACGAAACAATACCCCTTCCGAGCGGATTTTGGCGATGAAATAGGGGGGCTATACCGCGGAACCCCCCCCCCCCTCCCGCCCACAGCAATATATTCAGTACCCCTCCACCCCCCACCCCGGGGTTGTTGACAGCATTGCTTGTCCTGGTTCTATTCACGTCGCTAAATGCCCCATTGTAGCCAGCGGTAATTACTGTAGCCATTGCAGTGTTAACCGGTGGAAGGCTTAGAGATGGCACATGCGCTACCTGAGCGCCACCTGGCGAATGGGCGCGTTATGAACTAGGCATTTGGTCTGCCCAAGAAAAGTGAAGCGATTGGGTGCGTTAGGAGGCCGTGAACCGTGACCCGACACAGTACTGCTCTCTTTGAGGACGCGATATCTTATTGTCTCATTGATAGAATGGTTGTTATTTTTTCATTATCATGTGTACATTTAGCACATCAACGTATGTCATTTTATCATTGTCGGTCAATAGCACTTGTGCTAATGTTTATTGTTGACTTATATACCGACATTAAATAAAACTTTATCTTATCTTATCTTATCATTAGTCTCTTACACACTTGCATACCAATACTTAATTCGGCCCTAAAAGGTCATCTGACAAAATGATAAGAACATATTGCAGAAGATTCCCTGGTTTCTCTAGTCGAATTCCCATTGCCTGACCAAAACATGGTGACTGTGTGGCAGGAGGCTGGATAGGGTGGGTGGAGACGGATGGGATGGTGAGGGGGGGGGGGCGTACAGCTGGGTGAAGATCTCTATTATTACAAGTCCAGTTCCGCCCTGTTTGGAGACAAGACTATTTGTTTATGTGTGGTCAACCACGTGTGACACGTGATACCATGACAACGACGCCAGACATCCTGGATCACTCTCCGCGTTCCGTGGCTATCGGTGCTCGCCGCCAGGGGTGAGGGGCAGGAGAAATAGGGTGTGTGTGTGGGGGGGGGGGGGCGTATTATCGTTGTTGTGCTGTCCGGGGGTAAGAGGGGGAGGGGGGGGTGACTGATTCTGGATTAAGGGTTCAGAGGGTGCACGGACTCCGAGGTAGGGCGATACCTGAGGCGGGTGGGGGTGGGTGGGGGGAGGAGGTACCGCGAAATGTTATCGCAAACGTGTATAATATAGTATGACGCACTGCTCCCCACCCCGCCCTGACCACAACCCACCGCACAGCACTTGATGGTTCAATTATTAACTAGAGAAACACGGCGCTCCCCTCCCGCCGCTGGGGCCACTCTAGCCAGCTGCCAGCGTAAGTATATATGTGACGGATGATGACCAACTTGTGATGACGAAAGCTAACATTATATGTCATATATCTAAAGTGCAAATCCATTTTGACAGAGGTCAACTTTTAATGAGATGATTTCGCCGAGGCAGGATGTGGGGAAGGGTCCTCTTGGGTGGACTGAGATCTTCACAAATCTCAGGACGGGGGTGGGGGTCGGTGGGTAGGGTGGTCCACACCCAAAATATATCATCCACGTTCAGAAAGAGACGGGGGTCTGGACTGCCCCGTATGCTGAGGTCTGGACCCCCTGGACACACCCCCCCCCCCCCACCTCCTGGATCCCTTCCCTACTAAACATACGGACGCAAGGACGCAAGTTCATGTGAGCAGAATACAAGAACATTACATGCCGATGCCGATAGGTTGAAGCGAGATAGATAGTTAAATGCAATGGCTGATTGTTATTATTGCACGATATTATGGTGTCCAGAGGGTATTTCCCCGAACCGACGGCCTCGGCCCACGTCTCTCCCCCCTTCACTGGGTGAGAGACACGGGGAGGCGCCGCCCGCACGTGTTCACTGATTGCTTTCTAACGCGCAGTCTCGTGCTGCCATCTGGTGGCGGATCCCGGCGCTAAGTGCTGCCACCCGGCGGCGTGCATATATATATAGTGGAGAGTGTCCATGACCCGAAGTGGTGGCCTCTTGCGCCGGATGAGCACAACATAGTTATCTACGATAGCCAATCCCGGCCGAGGAGGAAGCCAGGGAACTAGTCGGGGAACTAGTTCCGACTATATCAAAATATTGCAGTGTTGTTCCTACATTTAATGGTTCTGGTTCTCGCGAAGGGTTCGTTCGCGGGGTCGCTAGCGAATGCACGCCACCTGGCGGGACGCGCTGGTGGCACGGGATCTGGATGAGATTGGAGCGGTCACGTGTGAGTCAACCGGTGGTCACGTGGCCGTGTTAGCTGGACGTGGTTCCGTGTGATGAGCAATACCCACGCAGTCTCCATCAGAGCCTGTATGACACATGTAGTTCACGTTGACGTTCAGGTTTTACTGTTGGTATGCCACATTTATGGCAACACCAGTAAAAATCATGTCATTCCGATTCCGTTTTTGCTCAGTTTTTGTAATGTGCCGTTTATGGGTTAACTCATTATGAGTGTTGGGACATGCGATTGTTGACCTGTAATAGTTGGCACACTCGGGTCATTCCTTGTGTTTGTACTGATTATCATCTCACCGATAAATTCTCAACAGCTGAGAGAAAAGACGAAAGGCATGTTCCCGCTTGTCAACATTAATTGGTCAGTTTTGCTTATTTACGCGGTTTTCAATCGGTCGTTCTTCCATGTAATGGCGAACCATTGTTTCAGCATAGCTCATGTATTACTCACGCCTAACGTTTAGTACAATCATACATTTCGTGGGTTCTAACATGAAGGATGGACCTTTCAATCGTCAGCGAAGAATAAAGCCACTTCCCGTTGAATGAATAGTGACATGTAACGGTTACTATCAACACACACTTGGTGCAGCGTGCAATGGTAAGAACCTGGTAGAGGAGTGGACGGGTCTGCGAGGACAAACGAGTCCTGACACCGATATCCTTCGCCATATAATTGATGCATTCCTCTGTCCTGTCGATTCTGTCGCGCGGTATTATCCCAAGGATGGTTAAAGACAACCCGTTATCATCCCGTCCACAGGAGTCCTGTTGATCTTGTCTCCTCACCCGTCCCGTGCACAGACAGTTGACATGCGACGTGCCAGCCTTCTTCTCGTGTTTTTTACAGCAAATATGCTTCGCGCCCGGGGCTGAACAAAAAGGCACTGATCCCTTTCTTTGGTAAACAGCCCCCAAGTGAGAGCTGATGCCGTTCTTATGTAAATAGCAAACATGAAGACAGAGAAAAAAAAAGCTGGTGATATGATGTCCCTCAGGGTAAACGACTTACAACACTTCCTCTCTTTGACATAAGAAATGAATTGAGAGCGCTTTACACAAGAGTTAGGTCTTTGCACCGACGCTCAGCCGCTTGATGTAAGCCGTTGGGTTGCATTAGTGGGGCGGCGTGAGTGTATACTTTATCTGTTGGTGTTTGTGTAAGCCGTCTATCCCCCCGACTGGTGTGTCCGGGTGGGTGTTCCTGTCTATGGTCTCCAAGGGGGTAAGGCAGCCCAGAACAATGTGACCGAGCGCTCAGGGTTGGGTCACTTCTAGTGGCCAATTCATGTGGTTACTTCTTGCGATTCCCTCCTTGGATCACTTCTCTCGGACGTAAAAGTGGGCACATGTAGCGATAATTTCATGTGGTCACTAATTTATATCATATTTACTTCATATAATGGGGTCTTTCTTGTGCCTAGTTGTGTTTCTTGTGACGGGCGTGTTTCATGTGGGAGCATTCGATGTGATCAGTTCATCCGGAGAGTCTATGTGGCCCTCGCAGTCTACACAACCCGGCACGTGGCTCGCCTAGTTGTGGTTCCAGGTTTCACCGCAGACACAACCGAGCCAATGAGTCGCTAACGAACCTTGGACACATTTAATTCACTTAGGGATCATCTCGAGTTCCTCGGAAGGAAGTTCGACGACTTCCGCACAAACAAACCCGGAGGTGTGGCGAGACCACTGGTGGGCCACGCGGCACCCCCTGCCAAGCCGTCCATTATTGATCAGACTCACACACATTAAACACTTGACTCAATTACAGGTCACTTGATGGCCGTCCTTTATGACTGTCGACCACACACAGAGGTGTCCTGGTGGACATCGGGGCTGGGGTGACTGAGTCACGGTCAAGGCAGACGGCCCTTCACACACTGGTTTCCGGTGCCCTTTGTCTGTCGCGGTCAGCCAGCGTGGGTCAGGGTGACTCGGCCTCTGGACAAACCGGACCAGTTCTGACCACAACGCCTGCGCCGGCCCCTCTATGACCTCATGTGTCCCCGCATGCTCGGCGTGTGAGCATCTTCCGCCCTGTTTCTTGTGCCCTTCCTGTTATCTCATCTCATGTCTTCATTGGAATCCCAAGTATGGAGAACCCCGTGATGAATCCCGAGTAAGGAGAACCCCGTGATGAATCCCGAGTAAGGAGAACCCCGTGAGGAATCCCGAGTAAGGAGAACCCCGTGATGAATCCCTAGTAAGGAGAACCCCGTGATGAATCCCGCGTAAGGAGAACCCCGTGATGAATCTCGAGTAAGGAGAACCGCCGTGATGAATCCCGAGTAAGAAGAACCCCGTGATGAATCCCGAGTAAGGAGAACCCCGTGATGAATCCCGAGTAAGGAGAACCCCGTGATGAATCCAGAGTAAGGAGAACCCCCGTGATGAATCCAGAGTAAGGAGAACCCCGTGACGAATCTCGAATAAGGAGAACCCCCGTGATGAATCCCGATTAAGGAGAACCCCGTGATGAATCCCGAGCAAGGAGAACCCCGTGACGAATCTCGAATAAGGAGAACCCCCGTGATGAATCCCCATTAAGGAGAACCCCGTGATGAATCCCGAGTAAGGAGAACACCGTGATGAATCCCCATTAAGGAGAACCCCGTGATGAATCCCGAGCAAGGAGAACCCCGTGACGAATCTCGAATAAGGAGAACCCCCGTGATGAATCCCCATTAAGGAGAACCCCGTGATGAATCCCGAGCAAGGAGAACCCCGTGACGAATCTCGAATAAGGAGAACCCCCGTGATGAATCCCCATTAAGGAGAACCCCGTGATGAATCCCGAGTAAGGAGAACCCCCGTGATGAATCCCGAGTAAGGAGAACCCCGTGATGAATCCCGAGTAAGGAGAACCCCGTGACGAATCTCGAATAAGGAGAACCCCCGTGATGAATCCCCATTAAGGAGAACCCCGTGATGAATTCCGAGCAAGGAGAACCCCGTGACGAATCTCGAATAAGGAGAACCCCCGTGATGAATCCCCATTAAGGAGAACCCCGTGATGAATCCCGAGTAAGGAGAACCCCGTGATGAATCCCGAGTAAGAAGAACCCCCGTGATGAATCCCGAGTAAGGAGAACCCCGTGATGAATCCCGAGTAAGGAGAACCCCGTGATGAATCCCGAGTAAGGAGAACCCCCGTGATGAATCCCGAGTAAGGAGAATCCCGTGATGAATCCCGAGTAAGGAGAACCCCGTGATGAATCCCGAGTAAGGAGAACCCCGAGATGAATCCCGAGTAAGGAGAACCCCGTGATGAATCCCGAGTAAGGAGAACCCCGTGATGAATCCCGAGTAAGGAGAACCCCGTGATGAATCCCGAGTAAGGAGAACCCCGAGATGAATCCCGAGTAAGGAGAACCCCGTGATGAATCCCGAGTAAGGAGAACCCCCGTGATGAATCCCGAGTAAGGAGAACCCCGTGATGAATCCCGAGTAAGGAGAACCCCGAGATGAATCACGAGTAAGGAGAACCCCCGTGATGAATCCCGAGTTAGGAGAACCCCGTGATGAATCCCGAGTAAGGAGAACCCCGTGATGAATCCCGAGTAAGGAGAACCCCGAGATGAATCACGAGTAAGGAGAACCCCGTGATGAATCCCGAGTAAGGAGAACCCCGAGATGAATCCCGAGTAAGGAGAACCCCGTGATGAATCCCGAGTAAGGAGAACCCCCGTGATGAATCCCGAGTTAGGAGAACCCCGTGATGAATCCCGAGTAAGGAGAACCCCGTGATGAATCCCGAGTAAGGAGAACCCCGTGATGAATCCCGAGTAAGGGGAACCCCGTGATGAATCCCGAGTAAGGAGAACCCCGAGATGAATCCCGAGTAAGGAGAACCCCGTGATGAATCCCGAGTAAGGAGAACCCCCGTGATGAATCCCGAGTTAGGAGAACCCCGTGATGAATCCCGAGTAAGGAGAACCCCGTGATGAATCCCGAGTAAGGGGAACCCCGTTATGTACTAGTTAAAGAACGAGCTGGAGTGCATTCGCCAAAATAAAGCACAAGACGCGATAGCGTCGAGTGGTTTATTTGGGGAATGCACGACAGCGAGTTCTTTAACGTACATTGTACTTATAAAATTGTTACAACAAGGCATGACATGTGCTCACGTTTGGACACAGGAAGTGACTATTGTGTCAGTTGCACTGCCCGACGAATACATGAGGCACATTGTGGAAACAACGGTTCGTCATCGTGAAACCCCAGGGGGGAGGGTATGGGTGGGAAGGCGTGGAGGAAGTAGACATTTTGGAAGTCATTGCTTCTTAGTTTCGTGAAAACATCGCCCCCTGAAAAGCGATATGACGGATATAATGAGAAATGTATGCAATCGATAACTGTGGAATTTCCATATATTTTGAGATTTCTGATCTAGCCCCCGCCCCTTTGGTGCTTAACATTGACTTGTGCAGTCCATTGTTTGTCTTGAAATTGGCAAGTTCTGTCAACACCAGCCAACTCGGCTTCGCTCAGCTCAGCTCGACTGATTATACCGTGACACTTGACGAGTCACTATTAACAACTGTTCTTTATCTAGGTAAATGCACAGTTTTTCCGTTCATTATTAAACTAAAGCACTGTTTTATAGTTCTTTATTTGAATAACGCACACTTAAACCACGGCTAGGTCTGTTTTTCGATCCATTCTTCAACATAATGAACATTTAAGACAAAGGCGTGACGTCACACACTTTTTTAAGCACACCCAGACGTAAGGGTTACAGTCAGAGTGATATCAATGCAATGTCATTTACATTTATCAATGAATGTAAAGCGATGCCAGCATTAAGAAATGGCAGTGTAGTTACACAGCAAATGCAATAATTAATGTTCGAACTAAAATGTCGGTGCTTTGATGACTTTGTTAGTCTGTATCCTGGATTACATGTTAGGTCCTGGAGTAAAATAGCCCTTTCTTCTCGGTGGTTATTCATTATCTGCTTAATGGAAATAATAACTGGCGATTGTACCACGTGACCTGAGACTCTGGGTCACGTGGGTCAGCGAGCACCAATCCGCGTGGGACTCGGCGCACCCGCCGCTCAGTCTCATCCCGCAGGACAAGTGGTGGCGCCTATGGGCAAACACTAAAACTAGGCCCTGTGTGAGCCATTTCTTTGCCTGCGGTCTGCTCTCCTCTGTCCACCATGGTCAGACTGGGGCTCCCTAAGCCACACCTCTGGCTATGGGACGTAAGTGACTCATCAAGGCTCCACCCGCCAACTGCCATCCCGCTACCTTCACCCCCCACCTGCTCTGCCACCCCACATCGACTGTCACAAGAGGGTGTCGCCTGCCATCCGTGTTTCGGCGGTCGATAGCGTAGCAACGCCCCCTTGCGATGGTGGCATGTACTGCCATTGGTTGCGCTATATGACAGAACAACGGAGCCTCAGTCTCTGGGAGTCGTCCATTTAGGTGTTTGACCAACATCAAGAATATGAAACGTTCTTACAATGTGTCATCATAGGCCACTACGGTGAAAAGCTAGGCTCTCACAGAAGTAGTGCTATCGAGGGAAAACAACCTGTTGTTTTAAGACAACTGACACATTTACGCACACATTTACCCCTGAGCATGTCCACGATTGGCGGAACGGTGACAATCATGCCTTGTGCTTGCATCATAGTAAAGGCAAGATACATTTAGTGAGGGGATGCCTCGTTGGGGTGGGTGGCGGGGGGGGGGCTATTGTAGGCCACCTGTGTGTACAAATCCACAAAGCCGCGTTCAGAGCACCTGGCGTGATATAACATAGCCGCATAATAACGCCTTAATCATGGCATTTCTCTCGCAATGAAATGAAATGCCATTAATGCTCTCTGCGGCATTCCACAGAAGGCAAGGGCGAAAAAAGTTACTTGGCCTGTTAAAAAAAAACAAATTTTTTGTTGCAGCATATTTTTGGATGATGAATATGACACGATGGTGAGAAAAAAGAACGAGGATCCGGGATTCCACCGTAGGGAAGGATGGACGGCTGCGTATTGACGCCAAGTCAAGGGGTCTGCCGTGGGTGACAGGTGCCCCCAAAGGGTGGGTATTGGGGGGAGAGTTCGGAGGGGGGTGGGGGCTGCTCCCTGGGTATCAGAAAGGGTAATTACCTTCTCACGAGCGCCAAGGATGGGCGGACTGTATGGGGTGCGTGGGTGGGGGCTGCGGGGGGGGGGGGGGGGTGGGGGGGGCTGCATGGTTCACTTGAAGGCCATGGACAGCCAACTGCAGAATGCCTAACACGTCGACTGAGATACGTGAGATGTTTTTGTTGTACCTTCAAACCGAGACCATTTAGAAAAAAAAGTGGACGAGAAATCGATACTTAAAGCTAAAAATGCAGGCGGAGTGTGCGTCAGATTAGATTATGGTTCAGTCGATAGAGAAGTGAAGGGGAGGGGGGTGGGTGGGGGCTGGCTGCCATGCCAGGGGGCTGAAGGCAAGCGTACAGCTAAGAGTGAAAAGCTGTAAAAAGGGGGAAGAGATGGAAAAACGGAAGGCGCAAAAGCTGAGTGTCTGTGATGCAGGTAGCTGCCACATGAGAGTAAAGAGCAGGACCCATCTCCACTGTGGTGCGGCTGGGGGAGCCGAAGGAAAGATTCTTCGGAAATTGTCTAAACATCCTCCGGTAAATAAATACAGCATTTTTAACGCGGCGATCGAGGCCGAAGGAATGATGCAAGATGGGATGGCGAGGGGGGGGGGGGGCTCTGATATGGGGATGGGGGGTCTGATATGGGGGTGGATGGTCTGATATGGGGGTGGCGGGTCTGATATGGGGGTGGCGGGGTCTGACAAGGGGGTGGGGAGGAGGGGGTGGCAGGGTAGGGTCGTGTGGGGCCGGGTGTGGGTTAGGGTGGGGAGGTGGGGCGGTCACCATATAGAACCTTTGAGCCGGGGAAGGAGCAGTGTGGTGGGGGGTCACAAGGCTCAACCACTGCTCTGTTGGTAGTAGAGATGGCCCCAACAGAGCAGTGTGGTGGGGGGTCACAAGGCTCAACCACTGCTCTGTTGGTAGTAGAGATGGCTGGAGGGCGTACATGGGCCGTGCTTTAACAAGAACCCGAAACAAGGCAGGTGAGGAGTGTTTGTGTGTAAGGAGGAAGGGGGGGGGGTGTTTATGGACGAGTAGGTGCCGGGGGGGGGGGAGGGGTATCACGGTATCTGTGAAACACCACGCCGCCGTGATTTTTCAGCGATGGGTATTTGCAAAAAGACGTGGCGTGCACTCATCATGTGGTGATTGGTCGGCATCCCGGGATAATCTTGGTAGAGGCGGCGGGATTTGGCAGTTCGCATTAATGAATTAAGTGCCAAATGGAATTGAGGCTGAGTACGGCGGGCGGCGGAATGGGGGGTGGGGTGGTAGGGCGGATGGAGGCGGGGAGGGGGGGGGGGTAAAGGGCAGACGGTGAATCAGAGTTCATAGTTGGGGTGAGTTTTATCGTGTTTACGACCGTTTTGGACGTCCGCCCCGCTACAGGAAATGTCGAGATGTCTTTGAAGACTCGGGCCCCCGAGAGAACCCCGCGCGTGCTTTTTGCGAGTACTTAACGCACCGCGGAAAAGAAGTCGTAGACAAAACGTCTGGTCGCCGCCGACCGGCCTGGGGCGAAATGACGTCGGGGCGAAATGAAGTCGCTGCTACCATGGCAGTAGCTGTCCCGGTATTAGCAGAGGACGGTAAAAAGCCTTGGCAACTGGGCTGCAGGCGCCGTGCGATGGGGCGATAATCGAAGGTGACTGGTTGAGGGTGGCTGGTGGTGGCAGTCAGGGGCGTTGAACCCTTGGGTACGTTATGGGGACTCTGATCACGAGGGTGTTGGAAACATGGTTAATTTTAGCAGAAGTTATCAGGTGTCTCTTTTTTTTTGACTTTCCATGACAGCACGCAGAGAGTTTACCATCGATATAACGCTGTCGAGGCATATTTCGCGGTTGCATCATCAACTTTTTATATATATTACATGATGTATTATCCGGTGGCCGCGGATCTCACACTCCGCTGGATGTGTGGGGGCAAGGGTTCCGGAGGGAACATCCTTGGTTGGGGGCAGGGGTGGGGGGAGGGGGACAGGGGGAAGACTGTGGGCGCTATCTCAAACCGGGGCGCTGAACCTCGCGGTGGTGCGACGAGATTATCGCGGTGGATGAGATGGAATTCATTGACTATGAACGGTTCGGCGATAGGACAATTGTGAGACAGGGGGTATGATGGGGTCAAGGTCGCCCTCCCACACCCTCCGACTACGACTACTCCCTCACCTCCCACCCTGACACTCACCCCCTCGGTCTCCCCCCCCCCCTCCTCCTTCCCGCTGCCTGGGCCCCCTCTTCAGCTCCCCCCCCCCGCCGCCCGGGCTTCCACATCTCCCCCCGGCCTCTCGCCCCCTCCCGCCGCCCCAGGCCTCATCCCCCCCCCCACCGCCCCGGTCTCCCCCGGAGGCGCGTGCTGTTTGGCGGCCGCCCCCCTGGGAGGACGCCAGGCGGTGAGCGCCGCAGTGGCGACCTCATGCGGCGTCAGAATGCGGCTGGTGGCAGGACCCAGCGACGTGAAGGGGAGTGCGCGTGAAAGTGGCAGGGACGGTGGGGGGGGGGGGGAGGGGTATATTGCTGACTGTGAAGGAGTGCGAGGGGGGGGGCGGAAGCGCGCGGTTTGGTCGATCCGCTCTGCCTCTGTGGTGTAGCCCTCTCGGCAAGAGGTACTGTAGGGGTGGAGAATGGTGGGGAGGGTGAGGGGGTGGGGAGGTGGTGGTGGTGGGGCACAGGGTGGCAAGAGGCGAGGGGGGAGACGGTGCATTGGTCCGCCTCATCGTCCTGCAGACCGACGCCGAACACCCCCCCCCCCCCCCGTGCCATAATCCAGCAGTCTCAGTCCCGTCCACCCAGCCCGCCCGGGACTGACTTACCTGCCGCTCTCTCACGCACCGCCTACCACTGGCCCTCGCGCCCTCGTACCTGGATACACCCGGGGGGTCACCCGGCCACTGCCTCCCCCCGAGCCTCACTCCACCCACCGCCACCACCTCCGCCCCCAGCTCCACCTGCGCCCCCCCCCCCCCCCCCCCCCCACCCAGGCCAAGGCAGGGCAGGTTGCGCGCGGCCGGACCCACGGGCGGGACCCCCACGCTCTCCGGTCTCCACTCGCCCTTGACGGGCATCTGGATACATGTCTCTGGATAGATGCGAGCGGACGTCTCCAGCAACAGGACTCGCTCAGCCAATAGACACCGAGCAGACCTGCTCGCAGACCGCAAACCTCAGCGCTCCCGTCAGCGAGCGGCAGTGACTGTCACTAATCACCGCCATCACCGCCACACGGTCCGACCACCACCGAGGTGACTGCTCGAAGGAGGAAATCAAAGCCCCGGCGATGGACACACGCACATCGCCATTGTTATAGACAACGCCATTCTGGATACAACGCCGTGTAATGTATCTAGATATCTACCTACATCATTAATTGATCGCGCGCTACAGCAGACCGGGACGGTACAACCGCTAACGTTACATCTGGATCTATATACTATAAGGGGCTATTATCAAGCCCGCATCTTGAGTCTCCAAATTTTCAGAGAAATATTTATCGACTTTTGACACCAAACAGCGTGAAATCAAACGAGTCTCACCTCCCTCGGTGCCACTTATTTATTCCCACGCGGCGCTGAAGACGAATGTAACAGCATGGTGAGCTGATAACGACCGCTGGAACCGCTCCTTCCCCGACTGCTAACAATTACATTTTTGGATATGTCCCTTGACTGACAGGCGGGAGACCCATAAGACTATGGCCAGGACAACCAATCCCATCGGTGAGTCGTGGTTTTTGTGTCGTTTTGATGGCGGGGCGTCGCTCTAATTAGGCGCTATGACTTTAACCGATGGCCACTTTTGTCGTCCATCACGCTGGTCCTAACGATGGACCACACATGTCTGTGCCATTCGCACCGGGTGGTGTGTGTGTTTTGTCCTGTTAGTAGGCGTGTAATATGTTACATGCTGCGAATGGAGAGGAACGTTTTGCTTCTCGTGTATCCATCCCAGTTGTCGTGATTTACAACCACCTCCCCCCCCCCCTCCCCGCCTCCCCCGTCCTTCGCTGGTGTCTGTGGGTTGAGTGCGTCTCGCATCGTGCTCGAGGCTGCAGTCAGGTCAGCAGGCCGGTCTCAGGTTCGAACCTCACTCGGTGGGTACATACGCGAGTCTCCTTCTTGAATCTCGCATCATACATATCGTCATCACATAAAACTGGCTCCTTATGTTGCGAGGCGACACTATGGCAACAAAAGCTGCCGGTCACTGCCGACTCGGAGGGTACGGTTCGCCAGCCTTGATTTGCGGCGTTCATATTGCGGCTGCGCGGCTTTCCCTTCGGACAGGTGACCAACCTAACCCGGCCCGCTTGCTCCGCAGCTCTTTTCCACTTCCAGAAGACAAAGTTTCCTTTCCTGTTTCGATGACTTTCGTTCGTTCAAAGATTCCTGTTCGTAAAGTGGACGAAGTTTCCGTTCCTCGTCCTTCACATCGGAGGTACAATAATAAACCAGTCGACGTCCGCCCGAGGGTCTCTGTCACTTGTCAGTCATCGACCTCGACAGATGAGTATCATCTGTACGGCCCGGAGACAATGCTAATTGTATCGGACGTCTACCTCCCGTCCCTAGACCCAGACCGGTGCAATTCAATTATCTTTTTAACGAATGTTTAATAATTCCATTGGCGCCATCTCATCCCGGAGAGTCAATACAATTACGGCGTATAGCCGGATTCAATAATGCTGACAGGTCATCAATGGGGAGCGGCTCGTGGTGTGGGGAACGCCTGGAGAGGCTGGGGACGAAACGTCTGTGGCTGTCTCGTCTCCCGTCAGCTCTCGAAATCTCGTACATCATACAGCTCTTGTCTCAGGCGGGGTGAACAGTGCTGGGAGAGCTGCTCTAGTCGATGTGACCATAGTACTTAATCACTTCATGTTGTGGCACTGTATATAGGTGAACCCCATATGTCGAACTACAAGATGAGCCTAGTTAATAATTACATGACCATGATCATATTTCTAATTTAGAAAAAAATGTAATTATTTCTTAGATTTTATTAATGGCCATATCTCGCCTAAAATACGAACGCCTCTTGATGACTCCTTCCTGTAGCTTTCCCACAAACCTTTGCCTACTATTATGAAAATGTTGACACTGAGCGTTCTTACCCAGAAGTCTTGGATGTCTCCCCGAACGTATTCTTCATCCGGGGCCTTCATCGATATGTTTTGACGTCTTGGGTAGCCTGGCAACCAACCATATCTATGGTAACGTTGGTCGCTGGCGTCGCGTGCCGGGCGAGTTTTTATATCACGGCGGAACAACCCCCTTAGCTACTAGCGTTTCATCTCACATTTTTCTCGTATTATCGCCCACCGATCCATGTGAATATGACTCTACCCAAAAGATGTGACTATCAGTTTTAGTGTTTTCTTTGTTTGTTTACACTTTGTCTGTAGAAATAGCAGCCCGTGTTCCCCCACTGGGTAAACATAAAACGCGTCTCTCCAGGAAGGGACTGGCGACGCCAGAGCTGATGGAGGCATCCTTCAGCAGACAGATCCTCTATGTTATGTCGCGGGTTCGACTCTGTGTGTGACATTTACTGTTTTCATTAACATCAACAACATGATGAGTGAAGGGATTGTTTAGCTCCAGGTCATAACCCATATACCCCCCATTGCTTGGTGTTTTTTGTACCCAGATACTCATTTGCGCCAGTAAAATAGGTCACTATACTACAACGTCCAGGCCCTCTCTGTGCGGTGCGCGCGCAGTTTGCGATCCACAGACCTATTCAACGCGATCCAGCCAGTTCACAAAACTAAGACCGGAACCAGCATGATATCTCAACTGCGGCGTCACAACCTTCCAACCATAGAAATCCCTCTATCGTGACAAGGAACATATATTTGAGTACTTACTCAACTTCTCGCGTACTCTCGTGAGCGTCACGTGATAGGGTTACGAACAGCGTCCCTGTACCGTTCAGTTGATTTATCCTTCAGATATATGTCGCTTCACATAATGCTCCTGACAGATACATGCCCATATATATCTATATACTCCGAGCTCAGTAACTGACGATGAAATGTGCTTAATGCGCGACTTTGTTATAATACTCGAACGCTTCGAGGCGTATTGCTAGTACTGGTAACCCGAAGACTTGTACGGTTTTTTCCTCGGATATTTTGTTTCTGTTCTGGTGGCTCTAGCACTTTTCGTGTTAATATTTATCTTCGGGAGCCTTTGGGTCAAGTGTAGGAAGGCATCCTTCAAGGGTTTTAAATGCGGCTTACAACAAGGCTTTTAGAATTCCTTGAATCTTGGCACACAGCTGTGGTTTTAGTCACCTGTTTGGCAGTTCGATGGTTCCCCCCGCCCCCCGCACACACACCTCCCCCTTACAATGCCAGACTCCTGAGACGAGGCGGAAATGTACATCGATCTGTACATGTATATGTGGAGCTTTTGTAGCAACTCGTGGACTCGTGCAATACCAACCTTAGAGTTATGGTCATATTTGTACCGCATCTAATTAATATCATGATAACGTTTATATTGAACCAAATATAGCTGCCTGGAAGAAAAGTACGTAACTATCGCGAAAAGTGGAAAGCTACGAGCTTTTCTAAAATCAACAGAAAGGATCTAATGGAAAGATACGAGTCTCTCTTAAGTTTTACGTCTACTGCGTGAATCAGTGCGTCTTAAGAGCTAATCTGTCTATCTGGAGTCACGGATAACGGATAAGTGTCGTCAGCGGCTCACCCAGGTGTGAGGCCTAATCCGATGACGCTGGAAGGCTACTTAAGACAAGTAATTATAATGCCTTGTTGCTACTACTACCACCACACTTGGACACGCATGCCGTATAGACGCAAGGGATTTAACACACGCCACCCCACTCAACTTCCCACCCTCCTTACGCCACTGTTAAACTTCAGCACTTGTGTTGTGGGTCGCAGAGGTTGTTTGGTCGATACTCCTTTGGATTGGCTGCTTGGTATCCTCTCGCGAAGTTCCCAACACACGAACATTCAATGGCGGGTGACTTTAATCCCAGTCACCGGATGAACGCTATGACAACTGCAAAGGACTTACAAGGGGTTTGGCGATGTGAGGTTGTGTGTGTGTGTGTGTGGGGGGGGGGGGTTATCTAGTAGGCCTACATGGATTCCACGACTGTGGCTTTTGTATATTAGAGATAACTTGGCTTCGCAATCTGAGCTCCTATTTAGTGGTGTCACCTTCTATATGTGTTGAACCATATTACCTAATTTAAACCTACCCACCATTCTTATACCCTGCAATCCCCCATCTACCTACTGCCCTACTGTAACCCCGCCGCCCCGACCTACCCTAATGTTGTAACCCACTCCCCCACCCTCCACCCCTGACCAGTGCGTCAAGCATTAAGCTGTAATCAGGGGAAGGATGACCATATGACGTATATGTCAGACTAGTAAAAGCCTATGATGAGCAGTGGCTGATGGAACTGGCTCTGTGCTGTGTGTGGTGATTCATAAACGATCTGGATTCGGCCTTCACCGCGTTATGAATCACGGACTTCACTGGATCGAGAACGTTTCAGCCCCTCACAGCAGTCCCTTTACGACCTTGACATTTGGGACTGTTTGATATGATCTCGGTATCCCGAACACCAGCCTGGAATGGCCGCCGATTGCTTTCTTTACGTGTTACACCGACTAATATCGAGGAAAATGTGTTTCTGGGAACTGCCGTGGGCGTCAGGGCTGAGCAGGACCTCCGGAGTGTGCTCAGGGGGGTAAGGGGTATGCTAAGGGGGATAAGAGGTATGCTCAGGGGGGTCGTACGAGAGCGTCGCCAGATATAATACCATTTCCAATGGCTCCCTAGCTTTGTAGTTATCGTGGGGTACAAGGAAAGGTTCTCTGTAGGCTTAGATTACCGTGGGGTACAAGGAAAGGTTCTCTGTAGGCTTAGATTACCGTGGGGTACAAGGAAAGGTTCTCTGTAGGCTTAAATTACCGTGGGGTACAAGGAAAGGTTCTCTGTAGGCTTAGATTACCGTGGGGTACAAGGTAAGGTTCTCTGTAGGCTTAGATTACCGTGGGGTATAAGGAAAGGTGCTCTGTAGGCTTAGATTATCGTGGGGTACAAGGAAAGGTTCTCTGTAGGCTTAGATTACCGTGGGGTACAAGGAAAGGTTCTCTGTAGGCTTAGATTACCGTGGGGTACAAGGCAAGGTTCTCTGTAGGCTTAGATTACCGTGGGATACAAGGAAAGGTGCTCTGTAGGCTTGAATTACCGTGGGGTACAAGGAAAGGTTCTTTGTTGGCTTAGATTACCGTGGGGTACAAGGAAAGGTTCTCTGTAGGCTTAGATTACCGTGGGGTACAAGGCAAGGTTCTCTGTAGGCTTAGATTACCGTGGGATACAAGGAAAGGTGCTCTGTAGGCTTAGATTACCGTGGGGTACAAGGAAAGGTTCTCTGTGGGCTTAGATTACCGTGGGGTACAAGGAAAGGTTCTCTGTGGGCTTAAATTACCGTGGGGTACAAGGAAAGGTTCTCTGTAGGCTTAGATTACCGTGGGGTACAAGGAAAGGTTCTCTGTAGGCTTAGATTACCGTGGGGTACAAGGCAAGGTTCTCTGTAGGCTTAGATTACCGTGGGATACAAGGAAAGGTGCTCTGTATGCTTAGATTACCGTGGGGTACAAGGAAAGGTTCTCTGTAGGCTTAGATTACCGTGGGGTACAAGGTAAGGGTCTCTGTAGGCTTAGATTACTGCGCCATTCTGGGATTCGAACCCCCAACTTTTGAGTGTTTGCCCAGGAGAATATGAGATAGTGAAAACCGAGCGCTGAACCGACTCGGCCACGACGACGGCTCCAAGTAGGACCATCATTTAGTGCAATGTATAGGGCGGCCTTAACGATGTTACTTGTGCTATCTGGCCGGGTCTAGGCATAGGGTGTGTGTGGGGCTGGGAGGGGGTGGGGGGCGGGGGTAGGGACATCAGAGTGGATGTCTTTAGGGGCGTGATCGGTATGACTTACCCTTTTTTTTCTCGTCGTCATCGCGACTGGGGTGTAACCAGTTGGTCCTCCTCATACCCAATGTATATCTGGGTCATGTCAGAGGTCACGATAGCGGCCTGTCAGGTGAGATCCTCCTTGTGCCACTCCTCAGGCATACACCCCCCCCCCCCTCCTTTACCCTGCCCCCCCCCTCGCCAGTATCGAGGTACACACGGCATATTTGTGGGCGTTTGTAGTACTTAGCGGCCGGATGGGCCCTGTGTATACAAACAGCTTGCCAGGTGTGTGTGGGGTGGGAAGGGGGGGGGGGTGGCGGTGCTACAGATCTGGCGGGACCCACTCCGGAACTAGTGATCCGGAAAGCTTACCCTCATTTCCCCGGATTCAGAGGGTCTTCTGGGTGGATGTGGGTGGCTGGATGCCCGTGATATATTGCCGTCGCGGTGTTGTCGTAGGGCTGGGTCTGGGGTGGCGTGGGGTGTGGGGTGGCGTGGGGTGGGGTGGGGTGAGGTTAGTCTGGGGTAGTATGGGGTAGTCGGGTGTTTCATATAGATCTAAAGGGTGGTAGGTGGCCGTATTGATATGTTCTCTCATGCACACTTGACTTTCATGTTAATTGAGAACATCCGTGGTCCTCGATCATTGTTGGCTTTAATAAAGCTCAACAATTCAGTGGAGTCAATTTTAAAACCATTATCAGATATCTCGGCATAACGACCATGAAGGCGTGGCTGGGGTGATGCCCGGGAGGGGGGGGGGTGGCGTGGGAAGGTGACGAAGGGGGTGACAAGAGGGTGATTAGGCCAAGGGGTGGGGGTGGGGGGGAGGTGACTATGGGGGGTGATTAGAGCCGGGGGTGGGGTGTTGGTGGAAAGGAGGTACTGGGAGGTGACTATGGGGATGATTATGGCACGGAGGGGTGGGTGCGTGTGTGGGGGGTGGGTGGAAGTGAGTGACATTTCCGGAGTGACCGCACTATACTTGATGACAAGTCCATCCAATAAATCATTCAGAGTCCGCCAAGCCCGTAACCCGAGTGTCCCGTCACCTCCCTCCCCTCTCCCACCTGACCTATGACCCCAAGACCTTGCTTCTCCCCACCACTGCCTTCACCCGCCCACACTGTCCGCCCATCGCTCTCAGTCCGTCTGCACCCCCGCAGGGGATCAGTTCCCATGACGAGTGACACCCTCAAGCCCTCTGGTGACCATCCGACTACCCCCTCCCTCTGACCCCTCCACCTCCCCACCCCCCGAGAGTCCTGGTCCCCGTCTCACTCCATGTCAACGCTTTCCTGCCCCTGACCCCTCCACCGCCCCACCCCCCGAGGGTCCTGGTCCCCGTCTCACTCCATGTCAACGCTTCCCTGCCCCTGACCCCTCCACCGCCCCACCCCTCGAGGGTCCTGGTCCCCGTCTCACTCCATGTCAACGCTTCCCTGCCCCGGACCCCTCCACCGCCCCACCCCCCGGGGGTCCTGGTCCCCGTCTCACTCCATGTCAACGCTTCCCTGCCCCGGACCCCTCCACCGCCCCACCCCCCGGGGGTCCTGGTCCCCGTCTCACTCCATGTCAACGCTTCCCTGCCCCGGACCCCTCCACCGCCCCACCCCCCGGGGGTCCTGGTCCCCGTCTCACTCCATGTCAACGCTTCCCTGCCCCGGACCCCTCCACCGCCCCACCCCCCGGGGGTCCTGGTCCCCGTCTCACTCCATGTCAACGCTTCCCTGCCCCGGACCCCTCCACCGCCCCACCCCACGGGGGTCCTGGTCCCCGTCTCACTCCATGTCAACGCTTCCCTGCCCCGGACCCCTCCACCGCCCCACCCCCCGGGGGTCCTGGTCCCCGTCTCACTCCATGTCAACGCTTCCCTGCCCCGGACCCCTCCACCGCCCCACCCCCCGGGGGTCCTGGTCCCCGTCTCACTCCATGTCAACGCTTCCCTGCCCCGGACCCCTCCACCGCCCCACCCCCCGGGGGTCCTGGTCCCCGTCTCACTCCATGTCAACGCTTCCCTGCCCCGGACCCCTCCACCGCCCCACCCCCGGGGGTCCTGGTCCCCGTCTCACTCCATGTCAACGCTTCCCTGCCCCTTCACATAGGCATCCTCTCATATCTTACCATACTCCCAGACCTTGTCATACCCTTCTATAGCATCCCTTCTATGCCATAGCACCCATACCTGCCCCGGGAAGCGTCAAACCTGAGTGGAAGTTAAAGGTACGACACAAACCGATATTCCGACCGTTTGCGTGCTTAATAAGGGGGCCCTAAAAGCATTGCCAGCCTTGCCTTATGAAACCCACATGATAATGACTGACATCCCCCCCCCCCCGCCATCAAACCCACCTACCTGACCAGAACCCCGGCCCGTGGATTTATACCTTTCTGTCCTATTAAAGGGCCGCCTCGATAGCTCAGTGGGCTAGAGCGCTCGCATTGAGTGCTCTAGCCACCTGAGAGCCTAACGGCACGTGGATCGGTGGTTCGAGCCCTGCTGTGGCCAAGTCTGTGTAATCGCTGGATAAGGATCCCATGTCTTTTTTGGTAAAGAGTAGGGGGTTACTCCCGGGCACATGGCTCCACTCTCTCTTTCTTCTCCCATTGACGCGATATGACCAAAAGTGGTTAAAGCGTCCTGAATAACCAACCAACCAACCTATTAAAGAACGCAGGCATGATTCTAATGGAATAATAGGGAGGACAATAGATGAGGGATGCTATGAAGGGGAATAGTGTGGGAATAGCAAATGGCAGGCAGAGGGTGCAAGAGGGGAGGGAGGGGGAGGGGGAGCGGGAGGGGAGAGGGGAGGGAGAGGGAGGGGGGGAGAGGTGGGAGAGGGAGGGGGGAGAGGAGAGGGAGAGGGGAGGGAGGGGGAGGGAGGGGGATGGAGGGGGAGGGGGCACAGAGCGACCTAACGAGCTGGCTGATGCCACGGAGAGGATCTCGCGAACCCTCAGTGGTAGTCCTAAAGCATTCCCCGAGAAGGTGGTACTGGGGCCGGGGCGGTGGGGGTGTGGGGGCGGGGGGGGGGGAGGTTACTGCCGCTGAGCTGCAGATCGCTCGGCAACTTTGGCCAGAAGCGACTCATTGTGATCTTTGATATAATGGGTCTGAATGTCTTCTGTTGGCTTCATCAGCATCCATCTCCCGGTCTCTGGGGGCGACTCGAACCCCCAACCCCACCCCCGCACCGGCACCTGACCGGCCGAGCCCTCACCCCTAACCCCACCCCCGCACCGGCACCTGGCCGGCCGAGCCCTCACCCCCAATCCCACCCCCGCACCGGCACCTGGCCGGCCGAGCCCTCACCCCCAACCCAACCCCCGCACCGGCACCTGGCCGGCCGAGCCCACACCCCCAACCCCACCCCCGCACCGGCACCTGACCGGCCGAGCCCTCACGCCCCCCCCCCCCGGCCACCACCCACCTTGACCGACTAAGTTCTGAAGACTCCTGACTCCTCAGGGTGTATAGCACCCCCCCCTTCCCCACCCTCGCTCGCCGCCTCGCCCTGAGCGAGACTTCTGAGGAGAGTACGGTGTAGGTCTGAGGACTGGACTCACCCTATCCCTGCTGCTCCAGACACCCGCGTCCAGACACCCAGGCCTGGGGGGGGGGGGGCGCGGTGGTGGGAGGAAGGGTATGCCGGACCCCACACATCGCCCGGAGCCCAGCGAGTCCGGCTCTCGGACTCCCTCAGTCAGTGCTAATGACGAAGACTCGCGAGAGGGAGTGTGCCTGGGTGGGGAAGGGGGAAGCCTAGTAGTCGCCGGAGCTGTATCATGGGGTGGGTGGTAGGGAGGGGAAGCGGCGCTAGCCTTGTGTGGGTGTTTAGGGCAATCTTAGTGGGGGGTGAGGAGAAGGGGAAGGAGGGTACGCGACAGTATCCCAGTGATGGTCTTTGGGGCATTTCTCAGGGAGGGGGGTTGGGGTTGGGGCTGGGGGGGGGGTGGAGCAGGGTAAGGCGGTGCTATCCCTGTGAGTGATCGTATTTAGGGCATTCTCAGCGGGAGGAGGGGGGAGTGGGGAGGGGGTGAGGTGGCGCAGTGTAAGCGGCACTACCCCCCCCCCCTCCCCATCCCGCGGGGGTGTTTGGGGGTATTCTCGTGGGCGCTATCGTCTGGATTACCCTGGGGAAGGTTGTTAAGTCATTGCAGACTCCCGCTGAGAATGGGAATCTCTGTACCAAGCTCCACCTGGCGGACATTAAAGCACCCGGTGGTCGCTGGAGTTGGGGGGGAGGGGCGGTTGGGGGGTATCCAGAGGGCAGAGCCAGTGTATGACGGGGGTGGGAGGGGGGGGGGGGGACTTAATGTATCTCCCCCGGGCTTAATGCCATGTTAATGACACACACAGCCTTTATGAGCCCCGCGGCTTCAAAGAACACTGTAGCACTTTCAAGTCGAACGCATCCTTTAATTGAATTATTTCAGAAAAAGGCGACGCCTGTATTATTGTACGTAGCCTAAGTTAGAGCAAATTAATGAGTATATGGCGTCTATACTCATCAGATGGCGACTCCATCGCTGAAGTCTTTATCAAGGGAGTCGCTGGGAGAGGTGTGAAAGTCGTCTCGAGGTCACATACACAATGATATAATTAAATGCCGACCTTGCTAAATGAACTCAGGAGACGAGAGATCAATCGGTTATTGTGGTTATTATTAACGACACATGTCCTGGATACGTATAACAGTCGATCCCCATTCACATTTTGTGGTCCCCGTCGCCGGAGCCACGTGACTGGGTCTAACAAGGCGCCTATAAAGGTAAAACGAACGGTTTGCAGGTGCTTATTAAGTCTAAACATACCAGGATAAAACACACCATGAAATAATATCCTCTATAACAAGGTTTTCAACTCGATTCAGGAGTCAGGCTCCTGAACTATACGCACCCTATGGAAAGGCAAACTTTGCGAGTTTCCCCCCAAATGCTAGACAGCTTCCATACAATTAAGCGTATTTCTTTGTTTTATGTATCTTCGTTTTTACTCTTTTCCAACTCTCGGTGTAAGCTTTGTGACGGTTGTCGCCCCGCCGTCCGTGCTCTGACCGAGTCCCGGATGTCAGGGTGATCACGTGGGTGACGTATGGTTGGCTGGCAACCACACGCCGAGAAAAACGAGGCAATGTTTGCAAATGTTTTGCCGAACATTTTTTAACAAACTCACTGTATCCTTTATATCTAACCTCCACCAAGAAAGTGTTCAAACAAATAAGCGAGGTAAGGCATCCCTTTCCTTCGGAAACGTTTTAATCCACGACCGTTTCGTGTACCTCAGCTCACACTGCAGGGTTTGTGTCTCAGATTTTTACGTCGGCGTGTCTCTGATCGCACACCGAGCGAGCGCCTTAGGGGCAGGGGAGGGGGTGGGGAATGGGGTGGTGGCAGGGGAGGACGGGTAGGGAGTGGGGTGGTGGCAGGGGAGGACGGGTAGGGAGTGGGGTGGTGGCAGGGGAGGGCGGGTGGTTGTTTAATACGTCTGCCGTTCAAACGGTACCGACGTGTTGCACGCTTCCTGCAGTAAACTTTAGCGTTTTCGCTGGGATGCTGATCGCTGCTTGTTCAAAGTAGTTACTATGTTTCAGTACATGTTGATAAATCAGTTCTCTTCACGATTTTAGAAATATTTCGTTGTTGAAAGAAACGGGTATTATTTATAAGATATATATGCATCGTTTGACCTACTGGGAAACGTTGGGCCATCGCAGCGTTCTGGTCTTATCTCCGACACCTCCCATGCATTTTTACGCGCTGTTTAAGAAATGGACTTTTCTGGTTGTGACTGGAATATTCGCGTAGGTGGAATGACTCACATGACTAGTGTCTACTTCCTGTAAAATTCTACTTCCTGTAAATTTTATTTCCGGGGTATTTGACTGCGCCTCGTGAACAGAGGCTGTGACCGTGTTGTTTGTTAGTAGACTGGAGGCAGACGCCAAATCATTAACCCTGATTCGTAAAAGTAGCATTTGTCGTAAAATTACATCATTTAAGCCACACAATTCTATATGTAACAGTAAATCTTTAAGAACATGTATACAATGTCTCCATTAAAACTATCATATTCGGTCCATTTATATATACCGCCCCCCCCCACCCCCCATCCCTAACTCGTTTGTCAAGTATCCTCAGTTATGTTGATCCTAAAGAAAGCTATGAAATAAACAGCCGGCCATCTGCACCACCCTCTTCCCCCCGCCCCACACCGGGGCGATGTCGGTAGAAGAGGGTGTCCAGGGGCCCAGGGGTAGAAGAAGCCCTTCCCCTTTCTTGGAGCGTTTTAATGGAATTTGAATTCTTTTTTCAGGTTTTATGTTACGGAGCCCTCCCCCCCCCCCTTCCCATTTCCATCATCCGGGATCCGCCGTTGTTGCCGTGTGTAACAGTTTAACGGCGTGTCTCAATAAACAAATCACCCCCACCCCCATTCACCCTAGAACTACAGGTATATATATATCTTCCCAATCCACCGACGCCCGTCATCCCGGATGATGACGTCACGGGGTTAGTGGCACCGCATTATAAGTCTGGATGGATTAAATCCGGATCTCATCATACCTTGCCGGACTCACTTTCCGGGCGATCGCCGGGGTGAAACGAACACCGCCGCCAGGGGATTGGTTGCCCTGTGACGTCAGCAGCGGTAAGAGGGGCGTGCTTTACGAGGGTGCGAGGGGGTGTTATACGGGTGTTCGCGGGGGGTCTCAGGCACCGTCACGATAAATCACGCCATGCCTGGTGGCAGCGGAACGCTCACTGGCATGACGACTTTGTTGGTCTGTGTGTGTGTATTATGGGGGGGAGGGGGAGGGGGGGGAGCAGCTGGGATCCGGGGGCCAGGGACGGGCGGGTTGAGGGGGCGGGGGATGACGGAAGGGTGCGTGAAAGCGTTGAAGGGGTGGGGTAAAATGGGCGGGGAAGGGAGGGAGTAGGAAAGGCATGGGAGTGGTGGCAGCAGGGGTGGGGGTGGGGTTGAATGGGTTTAGTGTGTGTGTGGGGGGGGGGCACGGCAGGTGTGCACTGGGTGGCCGTTCGTTAGCTGCTCGGCCACCCTGACCCGCTCACATCCGGGACACTGCAGGGCGCCACCTTGTGGCAGGCGGCAAGTTAAGATATGCTCTGACCCGTGAAGCCCCCATGTGTCACCCCAAGTATCCAACACCCCCACCCCCCACGCCGCTGCTTCCAGGGTTCCGCCCCCTTTTTTACCCTCGCGTCTCGCGCCCTTCACTATCAATCCTCCCCTTCGCCCACCTCATAATTAACATCTGACAGAATCCTGACGATGTCCGTGCTGCCGAGGGGTCAGTATATGGATCCATGATCCAGGGTGTGCCATCGGGAAAACTAAACCAGTGTTGGGTTTGCACGACATAGTGGGGGGGGGATGGTAGTGGTTGATGGGGTCGTTGAGTGGACGACTGGTGGATGAGAGGTTCCCCGCTGAAGGTCGCAGTCTCATATCTAGCGGGCAATATTAAGCGCCGGGTATCATAGATACAGTGTGTGGGGGTAGAGGGGCGGGTGTGGTTTGGGGGTGGGGAGGGGTGTACAATCCCACCCAGGTCTTCCTTCCTGTAATCCTCACCAGAAGGGAAGGCCACGCCACCACTGCCTCGATCCTAAGGCCGCCGACCGCCTCAGAATTTAAGCCATAAAGTATATGGCGTCTTAATTGATCTGTCAAATAGATATGACAACTTTTACGACAATCAATCTATCAGGCGATGCCGATGCCAGAAAAAAGTATCCACGCGAGATTACGACCTAATTACAAGCACACCGCCATCTGCAAGGAATAAGCCATCCCGATGCGCATGCGCAGTCATCAGCCGACGCTGGGGTGACTAGACTACCCACGTGACGTGGCGAGACTTCCGGCGTGACCACCCTCCGTGACGGGGTGGAAGAGACCCCGTCGTACAGCCCTCCCGGAGTGTGAAAGGGTATCTGGAAGTCAATCATCTGGCCCCCATTACCTCATCTATTGCTCCTCGTCATCATCATCTGCTGTTGCTGCTGCTGCTGTTGCTGCTGCTGCTGCTGCTGCTGAGAGGCAGTCGAGCCGCTCCGTCAGCCAGGTGGTATCTAGCTGATGCCAGTGCTTAACTAGATTAGGTATCAGTCAAACCAACCTTGTTTTTGTTGGCTTTCTTCGTTCCAACCAATAGCACTCGGTAGTGGGATTGATTGTTGGGGGCGACAGAGTGGAAGAATGCCTTCCTATCGGTGTTATTGGAAGAGCAACCAGGACAGACCAGTCTGCGACATGCTTACGCGACATCACGGTGTCTGGCCCACTGAGTGTATGTACACAGGGGCGCGAACCTGCAACCTTGTTATCGACGAGGCGGATAACGCATATGCGATCTGTGTTTCATGTGCATCAAGTTGCAAGACGGAATGGGTCTTATTTTGGTCCTGTAGTGAAAATGAGATAATGCGGCATTACACAACGCCACTAGAAATAGAAACAATTGATTCCCGTTTTAATACCAACATAGGCTCTTTGTTTAACTACCAATATAGAGTGCCGTGCCTGGCCCTGTCCGCCCAGTGTTTTTTTTTTAATTTTAATCTAAACACGATTGTTCTACATCCACCAGCCGAAAGTGCCTTGCCCGCCCACGGTGCATCATTTGCTTTTTTATTGCAAACGCTACATCGGAATCTAGGGATCGATCCACACAATTAACACACCTTTTCCGAGATAGCTTCACATAATTATCACAACTTTCCTGAGATCGCTCCACACAATTATCACACATTTTCTGAGATCGCTCCACTTAATTATCACACAATTTCCGGGATTGCTCCACATAATTATCACAACTTTCCTGAGATCGCTCCACACAATTATCACACATTTTCTGAGATAGCTCCACATAATTATCACACAATTTCCGGGATTGCTCCACATAATTATCACAAATTTCCTGAGATCGCTCCACACAATTATCACACATTTTCTGAGATCGCCCCACATAATTATCACACAATTTCCGGGATTGCTCCACATAATTATCACAACTTTCCTGAGATCGCTCCACACAATTATCACACCTTTCGAGGAACGTTGAACGCTGTTGCCGCTTGCTACTTGTGGTCACTTATGGGCGGAGGAACTTTATGAACGAGATAGCGATAACATATCTTATGAGGTGACCCTGCCAAGGGGCAATCCCTTTCAGGCGAACCTCGATGTGAATGATGTTTAAATAAAAAATAAAAAAAACTTATGAGGTAACGAGTGTTATGCTTAGAAGGGCAAGTTGGTTGTAAAGTAAGAAGTTTGTATCTTACAAAGACTGAAGCTTGTTTGTTATGAGGTAAGATGTTTGTTTGCTACGAGGTAAGAAGTTTGTATGTTAAGAGGAATAAAGACATTTTACATTGGGAGGTAAAAAAGTTGTGCCTTATGAGGTAAGGCCAGGGGCGGATTCAGATTTTAGAGGGTGGGTAGGCTTGAATTTCGCGATTACAGGGCATACTACAGGGGCTAATCCAGACTTTAGGGGGTCGGGGGGGCAGGGGCGGATCTAGGAATTTGCCAAGGGGGGGGGGGGGGTTGCTCTCTGAAAACTTCCGACCCGGGGATGTGGTGTGTGCTCTCTGAAAAACTTCCGACCTGGGGGGGGGGGGGGGGGTGCTCGGAGAAGCCGACTTTAACAGTGTATGTTCAGGTTCCCAAGGGGGGGGGGCGTGCTCTTTGAAAACTTGCGACCGGGGGTGGGGGGGAGGAGGGGACACTAGTACTTCTCCAGCATTGGGTTGCTGCTCGTGGACTGCGATAGGCTGCTTTATTCTCGGGGGCTAAACCTGTCGGTGGGGGGGGGGGCTTCTGCGGCTTGACCAGGGGGTGGGGGCGGCTATAGCCGTAGTAGCCCCCCACCCCGCCCGCTGGATCCGCCACTGTAAGGCATCAGTAGTGCTTGAAAAAAAGGTTCTGTATACCTACATGTATAAGTGGCAACTTTTTATAGGGCGGAGCGATAGGTGTGAGTGAGTCTGGGGCGAGGAGACATGAGAGAGGAAGGGGTGGGCGTCTATATCGGATATGTCAGGAGGTGCCAAAGGTGATGGGAGGACCACTGGAGCCTCGCAGACACAAAGGGAGATGTTGAAAGAGGAGACCAGTCACAACACTATGGGGCGCCAGTCGACCCTGCGGAGGGCCCCCAATGGCCTCGAGACCTATCTGGGTCCTTGCCAGCCTCCCGGGTTCCCTTCCGGGGCGGCCGACACCTTTACACGGACACGGCTCCTCGCTGTATAAAGATAACACAAGTGCCCTCTTTGGCTTTAGGGGGTTCTTCTTGGTGCCAATGCCGGCTATCGTGGCAAGGGGGAGGTGTCGGACGGGAGAGAGGGGGGCTGGGGGAGAGATGAGGAAAGGAAAGGCGGTTGGAGGGAGAGACGAGGAGGAGAAGGAAGGCTGGTAGAAGGAGGGGTGCGGAGGGGGAGAAAGACGTGGGGGGAGGAGTCGTAATCTGTAAAAAAAGAAAGTTGGAGCCCGGGTGGCCCTGGGAGGGACGGTGGTTCCTTAGGGGGTCTGGGAGGGACGGTGGTTCCTTAGGGGGTCTGGGAGGGTAAAAACACGTGGAGAATATCATTCCCAAGGGCCACGTCTTTATCTTGTCCAGTCTTCCTCGTAAGCCGTCGGCTGTCGAACATTCTCCGTGGAGGATGTTGCCCTGGACGACGGACGGACGGACCGTCTAGCGGTCTGGTTGTGCCCACGTCGATGTCCGAAAGCCACCAGTGATTACAAGACCAACCTGCTTTTACATCAACACAACACATGCCTGGCATAAACACAACTCACAGGCCCTTTTTTTTGGTTCCTTTGTATTTTTTTTTTTTGTGCTCGCTGGCTGAGCTGGGGGTGCCTCCTGGAATAAGCACGAGCCGCGGTCCTGATCAGAGAAATGGAGACAGAAGAGTTTTGTTATCGGCTTTAGCGTTGGCCTCCAGCTTGGCGCAGACTTGGCTCATCTGCTGCCAGACGCTGGCGGTGGGTCCGGCATGGTGGAGCAAGCTGCGCAAGGGATTCGGGCCGGCATTATATACCCACCCTACCCCACCCCTCCCTCCGGCGATTCCATCGAGGTGAAAACTGATCCTGTCAAAACTAGGAAGGAGCTGTGCTCTGCCCTGGATTTATTATTCTTGTGGCACCTCCGTCTTCACATATTGTTGGTTGAGTGATACGTGGCAAGACTGAGTGGTTGGAGCCGGCAGCCTGCAGCCTGTGGACCTCAGAGATACGGAGGCTCAGAAGGGCAAGAGGCTTTATTGTCGGCGGCGTGCCGTCAGTCTCAGAACTTGATGTGCCAGCTGCCAAGAGGCGTCTGATACCAGGGAGGTGTCGGTGGCTTTGTTCTCTTCTTAAAATGACTTTGGATAGCACTGATTCAGGTAATTACATCACGGGTCGTCATCAGTCTTACTGTGTGGAGAAGATAGTATGTTAGTAACAAAATGACGTCGTGGTCACTTGCGTAAGGAAGCTTGTTACGGTAAATAGACAACAACCTGTTGTTACCTGGTGCTTGTCGACAGACAGTCAAACGTGAAGGAATGTTCTCTGTAGTTCGATTGAATTGATTCATATACACTCTGATGATACAATTCATGTGCAAATATGCGAGTGTGGTGTTACCTATTTAATTAGTGCTTTTATGCATATATTTACATCTAGATATGGGTAAATTAATATGTCGACTTATGCTGTCTAATTCCTCCACGGAGATTAACCCTTGTCAACGGATAATGAGATGCTTGACGCATATTTTTAAAAACCCACTTAAGCTCGGGACCTGCCCTAACAGCCTACCACTCTGCCACTAATGATAATACCTCCAGGACATGAGGATCCGAGCCAAGTTAACACGCCACCAACTCAGCTACGATTGTCCCGCACATTGTTGTCTTCGTATATCGTCATCTTATTTGTTGTGGAACAAGTCGGCTGCTTGACCAGCGGTGGCCGCATCCAACGAGACGCTTTGAAAGTGAATTCCCACATTGCACGCGAAGATGTATTCATAGACGGCCCTTTGACTGGACGCCATCACGGTGGGAGATATTAACCTGGCAGGCCGCTCGCAAGCACCTGGCCGATGCACGTCTCCCAGCCACAATCTGCCAGGGAATCAATCTTCCCCTTCAATGGGAGTTAATGTACCGCCCACTAGTCGCACCAGGCGAGCAAATCGCCTCCTAAAATATCTTCATGGCCAACCGCAGGGTGCGTTGCCGGCAAAACACGCGCGGTGGTGGAGATCTGAGATCTGGCGAGTGCAGGGGGGAATAGAAGAACAGGGGGGGGGGGGGGTAGGGGTGTGGGGGGGGGGAGGAGAAGGCAGGGAGAGGGAGAGAGAGAGGGGCGGGAGTGAATGTGATAGAGGAAGAAAAGTGATTGCATTTGATTAACAGATAAATTAGGGTGATAAAGAAAGAGTAATTGGCCAAATGGAGAGGTAGATAGACGGAGAAGACCAGGATAACGGAGGGAGAGAGGCAGTGAGAGACATCGGTGGTAAGAAACAACAGCAATAGATGTAACATGAAATGGGAAAAATATGAGACAGAAAAGAGAGAGAGAGAGAGAGAGAGACATAAGCGAACGAGATCGAAAACGAAAGGGGGGAGAGAACGGTAGATGGAGACAAGGGGAAAAGAACGGGGGGGGGGGGTACGAAGGAGGGAGGGTATGAAGCAGGGCGGGTACGAGGGAGGGAGGGTATGAAGGAGGTTGAAAACGTTTCGGCGTTCCATAGCGATAATTCACAACGAGGCTTCGCTCATCGGCTCAATAGCGATGACCTCTAGATGACCGTTTGTAGATGATCCACCTTGATCTGGATATGGATTCCACAGCCGGGATCCTGGTCCCGCCTTCGTGAGGCCACGCTACACTGGGCCCTGACCCCCACCCCCATCCTTCCTCCTGGATCCCGAAGTCGTCCATCCTCTCACCATCGCCCTCTAGCGAGCAGAGTGCCATCACGTAATGAATTATTGGCCCAACCAAGCTTTTGGATCCAGGTCTTCCAGGAATTCCTGGGTTGTCCAGGTTGTTCTATGGCAAAACTGAGGCGTGATTGATCGCCTTAATTCGCCGATCGCTTATCTGATGCGTAATGTGGTGCATCTGGCAGCTGCGATGCTGCCGCCAGGAAAGCATCCTACCTTTAAGTGATGGCAACAGGAAGACACGTTGGTGGTGGTGCCATGCGTGACGTACATCAATAATTGCCCCCAGGAGCCATGTGTTGGGGGTAACTTCTCCCCCCCACCAAAAAAAACCACAAAAAAAGGTTCGCCGTTTACGAAAATGTATTTCTTATCACAGATGTTTAAGTAGTTGCATTAACATATGGACATCACTCTTACTTGTTTTCAGTAAAATGATTCATGTAAAGCCCCTAGTATTGACCTGTCGTGTTGTTGTGTTGTTGCAGGGGGCCACGAGTTCTGCCAGGGCTACCTGGATGAGTACGGCCAGTGGAACACCGGCTTCTACTGCCCACGGTGGGGCGGCCCGGACGAAACGTACTGCTGCGGGGACGCCGTCAGTCGAGTCTGCTGCTCCAAGCCGGTCGCCCCCACAGAACCACCCAAATCGTTCACATTGTGAGTATATAGGCCAGGCCGTATTGAAAAAATAATGTTTTTTTCCTCACCGCCCACCCCTTTCGGCCCTACCGATTACCCCCCGCCCCCCCCCCCCCTCCCTCTGTCTATATAAAGACACGTAAGCTCTTTGAGGTCATGAATATTCACGGAATGCAAGTTTCTTTGTGACTGAATGTGCCATTAAAAGCGTGCCGTTTTGTATCCCAAAGGCCTGGCGTGTCTCAGTTTCATCAAATCCAATCTGCATATTATATGGCATGTTAAGATGAACTCGTACGGCTTCTTCTGTACACAGGTTTAGCTGTGTTTCCAGTATTTTACAGTTTAAAGGTAATTTAGCAGTGTTACAGTCTGATCAAGGACAAATCTCTGCGCAGTAAGAGATCTCCTTATGATACATTATGCTAGGCATATTGATCTAAGACCCGCTTGAATGAGTCGAGTTTGAAGAATTTCGTGGGTCCTTTTTTGTTTTGAGGAAGGAGGGGCTAAAGAAAACGAGCGGCATGATCAACTCAACTCCGATACTGGCGGCCGAGGGTTTTTTTTGGGGGGGGGGGGTGGGGGAGGCATGTTTTCGTGAGGCAAGAAAAGACCCGTTGGGTTACTGTGCGTGACACAAGCTATCCCTCTCCACTATACATGGAACTGCTGTTCAAGCCATCCCTCTCTACTATATGGTCCAGCTGTACAACTTTTTCCGCTGACGCCAATTGCTTGTATCTTTTACCCCGAGACCCAGTCTCGCCGTCTGCTGCCCCGAGACCCAGTCTCGCCGTCTGCTGCCCCGAGACCCAGTCTCGCCGTCTGCTGCCCCGAGACCCAGTCTCGCCGTCTGCTGCCCCGAGACCCAGTCTCGCCGTCTGCTGCCCCGAGACCCAGTCTCGCCGTCTGCTGCCCCGAGACCCAGTCTCACCGTCTCCAGGCGCTCCGCCATGTCTTCAAACACCCGCTATTATGCAACGAAACGCCGTAAACGAATCACTTGTTAGCTTTATTGGGATCTTTATGTTCACGTTCTGGAACAAAAAAACTGTGCTGGAGACTGGATAAACCCGAGGCCCATGGCCGCCCCTGGGTCTCCAGCATGGAGGTGTATGACGGTGGCTCGGGACACCCGTCCCAGCCACCCTCGGTGTACGAGGAACCATTGCCTGAACCAATAAACGCCCGACCGGTACTTTATGAATAATATTTACATAACAGTTGTAACAGTATCGGCACGCGTGGAAAAACCAACTGGGCTTGTAAAGTGGGGCCAGCGTCTGGACAAAACAGGAAACCAGCTCACCAGCTCACCAGCTCTCGTGATAAGGATAACTGCTTGAGAAAAAACACAGGGAACCAGCCCACGGCTTAGGGCTCAACATGGAACCAGCTTATATTCCATCGTCACGAGTGTAACGGCTTGAGACAAAACAGGGAACCAGCTCACAATTCCTCGTATTACGGGAACCGGCCTGGAACTGAAAAAGAAACCAGCTCATGGTCCTCTATAATGAGGATAACGGCCTGAAACTAAACAGGGAACCAGTTCATGGTCTCTCACAATGAAGATAATGGGTTATGGTTTAACGGAGAACCAGTTCATGGTCCCTCATCATCAGGATAACAGATCGGGACTAGATCAGGGAACCAGCTTAAGATCCCGCGTCATGAAGATACCACTTTGAATCTGAGAGAGAGAATCATCACTTATTTCGACCAGGAAAACAACAATACAATACAGCATACAGCAAAAACGAACAAAATATAATCCCTGGCCGAGGAGACCACCATTATGACATAGTCGCTGGCACGGTGGCCACTGTATCTGAACAGGGAACCAGTTGAATATTCACGAGTATGACGGCGCGGAAACCAGCACAGGGTCAGTGTCATAACATTAATGGTTTAACACTGAACAGGGAACCACCTCCTGATCCCTGGGTTAGAGGTATATGAAGTGAGAGTCCCACCACACCTGGCTGAGCCACCTCAATAGGAGGTCCACCCCCACCCCCTTGCCACCCACCCTCCTGTACTGGACCCCGTCTCTGGTGTGCCTTGCATTGCGGTGAAAGGCGACACGACTTGTGAGGCTATGTTGGGGACTCCGAGGATCAAACAAAACCTGCCACAGTGGATGAATGCGACCAGTGGACTGCGGAACGGGCTGAGCTGAGTCAGATCATTGGCTAATGAACGTATCGACGGATACACATATTGTGGCCTTTGTAGATAATGCATCCAGTGGCGGGTCCAGGGGGGGGAACACATGTGGCCCGTGCCCACCCCCCCTCCCCCTTCGCCTGAAAATAGGCGAGAAAAAAGGCACGTGCCCTCCCTTTTTCTGAAGAAGGGGGCACAACCTAACGAGCACCCCCCACCCGTTTCTCACTGGATCCGCGCCTGGATAGTACTTAAATAAATGCCCCCCCCCCTCCTAGTAAATTCTTGGATCCGCCACTGACATCTAGTAGAATCTAATATTCCGCAATTATTCCTAGTTTTCCTACTTCCGTTCTTCTGCCTGAACGCATTGTTATGACAAACCAAGTCGCGGTGAGGGGAAAGGGAACTCATTATGAGTACCAACAGGGGACCGGTCACTTCTTGATTTCAGCTGTCGGTAATATAACGAAATGCAACAACCAGGAAGTAGGAGTATAGACCGACAGTGAGTGTCGATAGAGAGGTTTCGGTGAGTGTGTTGGGGGGAAGAGGGGTGGTGGATATAGACAACAGTGAAGGTAACATGACCACTCTCCAGAGCAACAGAGGCTCTCTTCCCTCCGGAAGAGGGCGCCACGCTGGAGGAGGAACTTTGCCCTTTGGCTCCCGACAGTGTTGGTGATTGGGATTGGGTGGGGTGGGGTGGGGGTTGGGTGAGAGACGGAGGGGTAGGAGTGTGGGGTTTGTGGGGGGGGCTGGACTACAGAGGAGGTGCTGGCTATCCACTATTGACTTGTTTGTTCTGCTCATTGCCTGTAGGGGACGCCACTGGTCTTTGAGCTTGAGCCTCGGGGGCGGCGATAGACCGCTCAGTGAGCGGTGCTGCCGCAGGAAGTGACTGTCAGAGTGAGGGAAATGGCACGCGAGTCGGTGCCGGGCTCGTCTTACTGGCGCCAGGGGTGCGAGCCAGTCATGACGATATATGGTTCCCTTAACAACAGGGGTCACCCCGCTGACCGAGTTCCTAGCGTACCTGACTCGTCTTTGTCTCGGATAGACTACACCAAACCTAAGTCTGGGGCTTGTATTTCATGTATATACGGCCTATATATAACCTCGAAGGGAAGACTTGATGGCCATAGTCACATTAGAAGCGACCCCGTAGTAAAAACCTGCTAAGCAACAGGTCGTAGGTTCGAACCTTGTACCGTTTCATCCTACCCCATGTCCCGGCAGGAAGCAACAGGTCGTGGGTTCGAACCTTGTACCGTTTCATCCTACCCCATGTCCCGGCAGGAAGCAACAGGTCGTGGGTTCGAACATTGTACCGTGTCATCCTACCCCATGTCCCGGCAGGAAGCAACAGGTCGTGGGTTCGAACCTTGTACCGTTTCATCCTACCCCATGTCCCGGCAGGAAGCAACAGGTCGTGGGTTCGAACCTTGTACCGTTTCATCCTACCCCATGTCCCGGCAGGAAGCAACAGGTCGTAGGTTCGAACCTTGTACCGTTTCATCCTACCCCATGTCCCGGCAGGAAGCAACAGGTCGTAGGTTCGAACCTTGTACCGTTTCATCCTACCCCATGTCCCGGCAGGAAGCAACAGGTCGTGGGTTCGAACCTTGTACCGTTTCATCCTATCCCATGTCCCGGCAGGAAGCAACAGGTCGTGGGTTCGAACCTTGTACCGTTTCATCCTACCCCATGTCCGGGCAGGAAGCAACAGGTCGTGGGTTCGAACCTTGTACCGTTTCATCCTACCCCATGTCCCGGCAGGAAGCAACAGGTCGTGGGTTCGAACCTTGTACCGTTTCATCCTACCCCATGTCCCGGCAGGAAGCAACAGGTCGTGGGTTCGAACCTTGTACCGTTTCATCCTGCCCCATGTCCCGGCAGGAAGCAACAGGTCGTGGGTTCGAACCTTGTACCGTTTCATCCTACCCCATGTCCCGGCAGGAAGCAACAGGTCGTGGGTTCGAACCTTGTACCGTTTCATCCTACCCCATGTCCCGGCAGGAAGCAACAGGTCGTGGGTTCGAACCTTGTACCGTTTCATCCTACCCCATGTCCCGGCAGGAAGCAACAGGTCGTGGGTTCGAACCTTGTACCGTTTCATCCTACCCCATGTCCCGGCAGGAAGCAACAGGTCGTGGGTTCGAACCTTGTACCGTTTCATCCTACCCCATGTCCCGGCAGGAAGCAACAGGTCGTGGGTTCGAACCTTGTACCGTTTCATCCTACCCCATGTCCCGGCAGGAAGCAACAGGTCGTGGGTTCGAACCTTGTACCGTTTCATCCTACCCCATGTCCCGGCAGGAAGCAACAGGTCGTAGGTTCGAACCTTGTACCGTTTCATCCTACCCCATGTCCCGGCAGGAAGCAACAGGTCGTGGGTTCGAACCTTGTACCGTTTCATCCTACCCCATGTCCCGGCAGTAAGCAACAGGTCGTGGGTTCGAACCTTGTACCGTTTCATCCTACCCCATGTCCCGGCAGGAAGCAACAGGTCGTGGGTTCGAACCTTGTACCGTTTCATCCTACCCCATGTCCCGGCAGGAAGCAACAGGTCGTAGGTTCGAACCTTGTACCGTTTCATCCTACCCCATGTCCCGGCAGGAAGCAACAGGTCGTAGGTTCGAACCTTGTACCGTTTCATCCTACCCCATGTCCCGGCAGGAAGCAACAGGTCGTGGGTTCGAACCTTGTACCGTTTCATCCTACCCCATGTCTCGGCAGGAAGCAACAGGTCGTGGGTTCGAACCTTGTACCGTTTCATCCTACCCCATGTCCCGGCAGGAAGCAACAGGTCGTGGGTTCGAACCTTGTACCGTGTCATCCTACCCCATGTCCCGGCAGGAAGCAACAGGTCGTGGGTTCGAACCTTGTACCGTGTCATCCTACCCCATGTCCCGGCAGGAAGCAACAGGTCGTGGGTTCGAACCTTGTACCGTTTCATCCTACCCCATGTCCCGGCAGGAAGCAACAGGTCGTGGGTTCGAACCTTGTACCGTGTCATCCTACCCCATGTCCCGGCAGTTGTCGAGGTCCAAGTTAGTCTTCACGTGCACAAATTTTAGTTCATGGCAAAGCGGTTCAGGATGTTCCCCGGGTGCGAAAGGTGCTGCTTGGTTCTCATATCAATCATCTTATTAGTAAGTATGGCTCCTGTGTTAGCTTCCCTCTGATTGTAGCAAGGACGTCTGTCTGACTGCCGACAATCTGTGCCTGTGTTAATTGCGTTCCCCCCAAAGGCTTCACGTATGACTGGCCCTAATATACAAGTTACGTCCCCTCACCTAGTGCTGACCCTCCTCCCCACCCACACCCCACCGCCGTACTACCCCCTACCGGAAGTCTCGATTCTTGCGACGTATCTCACTTAACGTCACATGTGTCTTGCGTTAACCGTAGATCACCATTGTCAAGTAAACAGCTGGTGGCAACAATGCACAGTGAGGTGACTTCCGATTAGCCTGCAGCGCACCTCTCTCCGCACCCCCCCCCCCCCAACCCCCTCTTGGCAGCTCACACACATCCGCGTACGTAACCAATCAGATCGTAGCCTGGATTGGTGAACATAAACAAACAACTCCTCTCCTCCCCTAATCCCTGGCATCAACAGCCAATTAAGACAATAACCAAGCGATTCACCGACCGAGCTGCCATTCCGCACGCGCACGCGCATGCGCACAGCCACACGCCGTGGCAGCGAGAAGAGAGATAGTAGGAAGTGGTGTCGGGGAGGCTTTCAGCAGCGGAGGGATGAGATCTGCTACAGAAGCTTCATCCATTCCTTCACCTTTATTACACAGTGTCTTGTTGGCCGGCTCCTCGTGAAACTACCGCCCTCTTTACACACGGTACGCGTACACGCTGGCCATGGCTTCGAGTCTTATAAAGGGGATTCCGGGACTAAGGGGTGTGTCAGGTGTGGCGTGGGTGAGGGGTGGTGGTCGGGGGGGGGGGGGTGCTGTGGGATGCCTGAAGCACGCCATGCGATGTAACGGTTAGGAGGTGATGAGAGGCGGTTACACTCGAAACCGTCCCGATGGTAAATCCAGCTCCTGGGAAATGGAGATGACCTCCCCCGGGGGGTAAGAGGATTGGGGGGGGGGGGGGGGCTGAAAGATAGGGACGATTTTCTCTTTGCAATTGAAAATGTTACCTTCCATAAGATATATGCGATGGTTGGCAAAAAAAGTATACATAACACAACAATTTGCACGCAAAAAACAGATCTGCATGGTTTTGTTCTTAATTGCTAGGATGGGAAAGCGTGGGAAAAGACCAGGTTGTGGTAGCGCAGGTATTTGGGGAAATGTTCGTACCATGTTCTGATCGGATCCTGTTCCACCAAATCTGAAATATTATATACTTTCATAAAATTTTACGTGTATACGACTGAAATCAACATTACTTTCCAAGAAGGAGGCACATGCATTTTCATCTCTCTGTATTGCTATTACTCAGAACCGTGGGAACTTATTGAATTGTAAGTTAGTAGCTTGGGCTTCAAGAATATCATGAACTGTGCCGGATTGTATTAGTTAAGATAAACGTTATCCCAGTAATCTCAACAAATCTTAACGTTCTCGCCTCCTGTCTCATCTTGTTTCATCTGTAATTGATGATAATTCCGGCATCGTCAAAGTACATGTATGCGGCGTACCTCTAAGCCTCTGTGTGAGTACATGTATGCGGCGTACCTCTAAGCCCCTGTGTGAGTACATGTATGCGGCGTACCTCTAAGCCTCTGTGTGAGTACATGTATGCGGCGTACCTCTAAGCCTCTGTGTGAGTACATGTATGCGGCGTACCTCTAAGCCTCTGTGTGAGTACATGTATGCGGCGTACCTCTAAGCCTCTGTGTGAGTACATGTATGCGGCGTACCTCTAAGCCTCTGTGTGAGTACATGTATGCGGCGTACCTCTAAGCCTCTGTGTGAGTACATGTATGCGGCGTACCTCTAAGCCTCTGTGTGAGTACATGTATGCGGCGTACCTCTAAGCCTCTGTGTGAGTACATGTAGGCGGCGTACCTCTAAGCCTCTGTGTGAGTACATGTATGCGGCGTACCTCTAAGCCTCTGTGTGAGTACATGTAGGCGGCGTACCTCTAAGCCTCTGTGTGAGTACATGTATGCGGCGTACCTCTAAGCCTCTGTGTGAGTACATGTAGGCGGCGTACCTCTAAGCTTCTGTGTGAGTACATGTATGCGGCGTACCTCTAAGCCTCTGTGTGAGTACATGTATGCGGCGTACCTCTAAGCCTCTGTGTGAGTACATGTATGCGGCGTACCTCTAAGCCTCTGTGTGAGTACATGTATGCGGCGTACCTCTAAGCCTCTGTGTGAGTACATGTATGCGGCGTACCTCTAAGCCTCTGTGTGAGTACATGTATGCGGCGTACCTCTAAGCCTCTGTGTGAGTACATGTATGCGGCGTACCTCTAAGCCTCTGTGTGAGTACATGTATGCGGCGTACCTCTAAGCCTCTGTGTGAGTACATGTATGCGGCGTACCTCTAAGCCTCTGTGTGAGTACATGTATGCGGCGTACCTCTAAGCCTCTGTGTGAGTACATGTATGCGGCGTACCTCTAAGCCTCTGTGTGAGTACATGTATGCGGCGTACCTCTAAGCCCCTGTGTGAGTACATGTATGCGGCGTACCTCTAAGCCTCTGTGTGAGTACATGTATGCGGCGTACCTCTAAGCCTCTGTGTGAGTACATGTATGCGGCGTACCTCTAAGGCTCTGTGTGAGTACATGTATGCGGCGTACCTCTAAGCCTCTGTGAGTACATGTATGCGGCGTACCTCTAAGCCTCTGTGTGAGTACATGTATGCGGCGTACCTCTAAGCTTCTGTGTGAGTTATGAGTACATTACATCAGTTTCTGAATATACCTGTCAGAATCCAGGGAGTGCACATATATAGCCGGAATCTGCATCCCTGGATTATAATATACCTGTGTATTGCGGACCCCCCTCTCCCGCCCTCCCCCCCCCACACACACACACCACCACATGTACCCCCCCCCCGTTCAGCGTACGCCGAACAAATCTCTGATGCGTCCTATGCGATAATATCAGCCAGGCTCCTCCACGTGGTGGTGGGGTGGGGTGGGGGGGTGGGGGTTGCATCTCAGCGACTGACTCTCCGTCTCTGACCTTACACTATCTCATCCCGAGGCCTCCGAGGTCACAGGTTTAATGTTCCTCTCCCGGAAACTTGTCGCGAGAAGAAAGCCGGTTTACCCCAGGAATGAACACCCTTCATCCGTCCTCACGCGTATGCCTGCGCCGCAATCTCATCTGTGCGCGTAAACAATTTACCATTCCACACGCTCTCCGAAAAAACAATTTACGATGCCTCATCGCTTACTGGGATATATTAAGATTAAAAAAGGTTATGTCCAGAGGTATCCGAGCAGGGAGTGCCGGGATTGGTAGATGGATGGCTCACCTAGATTGGCTTATACCGAGCATTCCCGCATCTCAAGTCATGATGTCATGGAGAAAATAAGATAATACAAATAGCTAGATGGGTTGTTTTTTGGCCTAATGGCTGCCTATCTGTTGTTTAATGCCTCGGTATAGATTGACATGGACACGTAGCCATGTGCATTAAATTGATCACGTGATCGGTCTAGATAGAGAGATCTATTTATTTTAGTTTACTGAGGCTTTTGTCGTAGATGGCGCTTAGTTTGTATATTACAAAGGGAAAGCTATCAGACCACGTGCACCTATATTACAACAGGGAAAGCTATCAGACCACGTGGGTCTATTTTACAACAGGGGATGCTATCAGACCACGTGGGCCTATATTACAACAGGGGAGGATATCAGACCACGTGGGCCTATATTACAACAGGGGATGCTATCAGACCACGTGGGTCTATTTTACAACAGGGGATGCTATCAGACCACGTGGGCCTATATTACAACAGGGGAGGATATCAGACCACGTGGGCCTATATTACAACAGGGGATGCTATCAGACCACGTGGGCCTATATTACAACAGGGGAGGATATCAGACCACGTGGGTCTATATTACAACAGGGGATGCTAACAGACCACGTGGGCCTATATTACAACAGGGGATGCTAACAGACCACGTGGGCCTATATTACAACAGGGGAGGATATCAGACCACGTGGGCCTGTTATAACAGGGGATGCTAACAGACCACGTGGGCCTATATTACAACAGGGGAGGATATCAGACCACATGGGCCTATATTACAACAGGGGAGGATATCAGACCACGTGGGCCTATATTACAACGGGAGGATATCAGACCACGTGGGCCTATTTTACAACAGAGGAGGATATCAGACCACCTGGGCCTATTTTACAACAGGGGATGCTATCAGACCACGTGGGCCTATATTACAACATGGGATGCTATCAGACCACGTGGGCCTATATTACAACAGGGAAGGCTATCAGACCACGTGGGCCTATATTACAACGGGAGGATATCAGACCACGTGGGCCTATATTACAACAGGGGAGGATATCAGACCACGTGGGCCTATGTTATAACAGGGGATGCTAACAGACCACGTGGGCCTATATTACAACAGGGGAGGATATCAGACCACGTGGGCCTATATTACAACAGGGGAGGATATCAGACCACGTGGGCCTATGTTATAACAGGGGATGCTAACAGACCACGTGGGCCTATATTACAACAGGGGAGGATATCAGACCACATGGGCCTATATTACAACAGGGGAGGATATCAGACCGCGTGGGCCTATATTACAACAGGGGAGGATATCAGACCACGTGGGCCTATGTTATAACAGGGGATGCTAACAGACGACGTGGGCCTATATTACAACAGGGAAGGATATCAGACCACGTGGGCCTATATTACAACAGGGAAGGCTATCAGACCACGTGGGCCTATGTTATAACAGGGGATGCTAACAGACCACGTGGGCCTATATTACAACAGGGGAGGATATCAGACCACATGGGCCTATATTACAACAGGGGAGGATATCAGACCACGTGGGCCTATATTACAACGGGAGGATATCAGACCACGTGGGCCTATATTACAACAGAGGAGGATATCAGACCACGTGGGCCTATTTTACAACAGGGGATGCTATCAGACCACGTGGGCCTATATTACAACATGGGATGCTATCAGACCACGTGGGCCTATATTACAACAGGGAAGGCTATCAGACCACGTGGGCCTATATTACAACGGGAGGATATCAGACCACGTGGGCCTATATTACAACAGGGGAGGATATCAGACCACGTGGGCCTATGTTATAACAGGGGATGCTAACAGACCACGTGGGCCTATATTACAACAGGGGAGGACATCAGACCACGTGGGCCTATATTACAACAGGGGAGGATATCAGACCACGTGGGCCTATGTTATAACAGGGGATGCTAACAGACCACGTGGGCCTATATTACAACAGGGGAGGATATCAGACCACATGGGCCTATATTACAACAGGGGAGGATTTCAGACCACGTGGGCCTATATTACAACAGGGGAGGATATCAGACCACATGGGCCTATATTACAACAGGGGAGGATATCAGACCGCGTGGGCCTATATTACAACAGGGGAGGATATCAGACCACGTGGGCCTATGTTATAACAGGGGATGCTAACAGACGACGTGGGCCTATATTACAACAGGGAAGGATATCAGACCACGTGGGCCTATATTACAACAGGGAAGGCTATCAGACCACTTGGGCCTATATTACAACAGGGGATGCTATCAGACCACGTGGGCCTATATTACAACAGGGGAGGATATCCGACCACATGGGCCTATATTACAACAGGGGAGGATATCAGACCACGTGGGCCTATATTACAACAGGGGATGCTAGCAGACCACATGGGCCTATTTTACAACAGGGGATGCTATCAGACCACGTGGGCCTATATTACAACAGGGGAGGATATCAGACCACGTGGGCCTATGTTACAACAGGGGATGCTATCAGACCACGTGGGCCTATATTACAACAGGGAAAGCTATCAGACCACGTGGGCCTATATTACAACAGGGGATGCTATCAGACCACGTGGGCCTATATTACAACAGGGGAGGATATCAGACCACGTGGGCCTATGTTACAACAGGGGATGCTATCAGACCACGTGGGCCTATATTACAACAGGGGATGCTATCAGACCACGTGGGCCTATATTACAACAGGGGAGGATATCAGACCACGTGGGCCTATGTTACAAAAGGGAAGGCTATCAGACCACGTGGGCCTATATTACAACAGGGGATGCTATCAGACCACGTGGGCCTATAATACAACAGGGGGGGATATCAGACCACGTGGGCCTATGTTACAACAGGGGATGCTATCAGACCACGTGGGCCTATATTACAAAGGGAAGGCTATCAGACCACGTGGGCCTATATTACAACATGGAAGGCTATCAGACCACGTGGGCCTATATTACAAAGGGAAGGCTATCAGACCACGTGGGCCTATATTACAACAGGGGATGCTATCAGACCACGTGGGCCTATGTTATAACAGGGGATGCTATCAGACCACGTGGGCATTACAACAGGGGAGGATATCAGACCACGTGGGCATTACAACAGGGGATGCTATCAGACCACGTGGGCCTATATTACAAAGGGAAGGCTAACAGACGACGTGGGCCTATATTACAACAGGGGATGCTATCAGACCACGTGGGCCTATGTTATAACAGGGGATGCTATCAGACCACGTGGGCATTACAACAGGGGAGGATATCAGACCACGTGGGCATTACAACAGGGGATGCTATCAGACCGCGTGGCCGGCCTGTGGTGGTAGAGGTGAAGCAGTCGGCGGAGTTAGCGGCGGAGGGCTGTGGGTGGGTGCTATCGGGTTATCGGCAGGCGTAGCACCCAGACCAGCCGAGGGAGGGGTCCAGAAGAGGGACGCCAGGAGAGTCACCGTGATCCGGACCGGGAGAGTGATCTGGATCTGGCTGTCGAGGTGAAGCCTCGTTAATCACGGTCACTGGATACCGTGGCGGGCGGGGGGCACCCCGGGGGAGGGGGAGGGGGAGAGGGGGCACACCGGGGGAGGGGGAGGGGGAGGGGAGGCACACCGGGGGAGGGGGAGGGGGAGGGGCAGGACGGATCCCCTCTCAGAGAGAGACAGAGAGAGAGCCGCCCGACCACCCACTCGAGGGGTAGTTATGATGAAAGTTAATATGCGTCCTGGGGTGCACGGCAAGTTGTACCCAGGTGAAGGGGGAGAGGGGAAGATGGTGATGAGTAAGGATTCACCTCATTTGCCAGGCTATATAGATAGCAGGGGGGAGGGGGGGGCGCAATGTAGATATGAGCACACCATGGATGCGCGGTGGGAAGAGGGAGGGAAGGAGAAGGTGGGGGTAGGGGGTACGGCGATATCTGTTGGTGCAGACTGCCCACGTACTAATGTGTGTTGATGTGGGTGGGCGAGGGTTACATATTGGGGTTGTGTTACCGATGTTGTGTGTCGTCTGCTGGAGGAGAAGCTGGGAGGGGTGGGGCAGAAGCTGGGAGGGGTGGGGGCGAGTGAGGGGCTGTCACGTGGGCGGTCGATAGCCTTGTTTCGGAACACTGGTACCGTATACTCCCGTCCGCAGCTATAGGTTCCAATGAATGCGCTTTTTTCCATTACCAGTTGTCTAATTATCCCGGCTTTTATTCCTATTCAGAGTATTTATTCATGTTATTCTCTTACTTGCAAGAGCCATTCAAGAGTCAATGGATCCATTGCTCCAGCCAATCAGAGTCGATGAGCCCAATTAACCAATCAGAGATTTACAAGCCTACGACCAACAAAAACATAATCGGTATACAGCGATTATTGTGGTTCATTTTTTTCAAATGAATGCGATAAATTAACAGTAAATACAATATTGTCCACCTTGGAGCCGGCAATAGATTTTTTAACATTTACGAGCACAACTTACAAGGTTTTAGTATAATGACTCCCGCGCAATACCACATCGCCTATTGGTCTCCTTGGCTACTTGAGGACAAGTTAGTTCTTCAGGCGGAATGATGCTGGGAGGATTTCGTCTTCAAAGGGTCAATATTGATCGGCATTGAAAGACACTTATGACGTTGACGGGTTTGGTTATAGATGTGTGGTCATCAGTGTACCAAGGGTCGGTATGTAGGCCTACCAGACTCATAGGCCTACCTCGGGTCGGTATGTAGACCTACCAGTTTCATAGGCCTACCTGAGGTCGGTATGTAGGCCTACCAGACTCATAGGCCTACCTGGGGTCGGTATGTAGGCCTACCAGACTCATAGGCCTACCTCGGGTCGGTATGTAGACCTACCAGTTTCATAGGCCTACCTGAGGTCGGTATGTAGGCCTACCAGACTCATAGGCCTACCTCGGGTCGGTATGTAGACCTACCAGTTTCATAGGCCTACCTGAGGTCGGTATGTAGGCCTACCAGACTCATAGGCCTACCTCGGGTCGGTATGTAGACCTACCAGTTTCATAGGCCTACCTGAGGTCGGTATGTAGGGCTACCAGTTTCATAGGCCTACCTGGGGTCAGTATGTAGGGCTACCAGTTTCATAGGCCTACCTGGGGTCAGTATGTAGGGCTACCAGTTTCATAGGCCTACCTGGGGTCAGTATGTAGGGCTACCAGTTTCATAGGCCTACCTGGGGTCAGTATGTAGGGCTACCAGTTTCATAGGCCTGCCTCGGGTCGGTATGTAGACCTACCAGTTTCATAGGCCTACCTGAGGTCGGTATGTAGGGCTACCAGTTTCATAGGCCTACCTGGGGTCAGTATGTAGGGCTACCAGTTTCATAGGCCTACCTGGGGTCGGTATGTAGGGCTACCAGTTTCATAGGCCTACCTAGGGGCAGTATGTAGGGCTACCAGTTTCACAGGCCTACCTGGGGTCGGTATGTAGGGCTACCAGTTTCATAGGCCTACCTGGGGTCGGTATGTAGGGCTACCAGTTTCATAGGCCTACCTGAGGTCGGTATGTAGGGCTACCAGACTCATAGGCCTACCTGGGGTCGGTATGTAGACCTACCAGTTTCATAGGCCTACCTGAGGTCGGTATGTAGGCCTACCAGACTCATAGGCCTACCTGGGGTCGGTATGTAGGCCTACCAGACTCATAGGCCTACCTCGGGTCGGTATGTAGACCTACCAGTTTCATAGGCCTACCTGAGGTCGGTATGTAGGCCTACCAGACTCATAGGCCTACCTCGGGTCGGTATGTAGACCTACCAGTTTCATAGGCCTACCTGAGGTCGGTATGTAGGCCTACCAGACTCATAGGCCTACCTCGGGTCGGTATGTAGACCTACCAGTTTCATAGGCCTACCTGAGGTCGGTATGTAGGGCTACCAGTTTCATAGGCCTACCTGGGGTCAGTATGTAGGGCTACCAGTTTCATAGGCCTACCTGGGGTCAGTATGTAGGGCTACCAGTTTCATAGGCCTACCTGGGGTCAGTATGTAGGGCTACCAGTTTCATAGGCCTACCTGGGGTCAGTATGTAGGGCTACCAGTTTCATAGGCCTGCCTCGGGTCGGTATGTAGACCTACCAGTTTCATAGGCCTACCTGAGGTCGGTATGTAGGGCTACCAGTTTCATAGGCCTACCTGGGGTCAGTATGTAGGGCTACCAGTTTCATAGGCCTACCTGGGGTCGGTATGTAGGGCTACCAGTTTCATAGGCCTACCTAGGGGCAGTATGTAGGGCTACCAGTTTCACAGGCCTACCTGGGGTCGGTATGTAGGGCTACCAGTTTCATAGGCCTACCTGGGGTCGGTATGTAGGGCTACCAGTTTCATAGGCCTACCTGAGGTCGGTATGTAGGGCTACCAGACTCATAGGCCTACCTGGGGTCGGTATGTAGACCTACCAGTTTCATAGGCCTACCTGAGGTCGGTATGTAGGCCTACCAGACTCATAGGCCTACCTCGGGTCGGTATGTAGACCTACCAGTTTCATAGGCCTACCTGAGGTCGGTATGTAGGGCTACCAGTTTCATAGGCCTACCTGGGGTCGGTATGTAGGGCTACCAGTTTCATAGGCCTACCTGGGGTCGGTATGTAGGGCTACCAGTTTCATAGGCCTACCTGGGGTCGGTATGTAGGGCTACCAGTTTCATAGGCCTACCTGGGGTCAGTATGTAGGGCTACCAGTTTCATAGGCCTACCTGGGGTCGGTATGTAGGTCTACCAGTTTCGTAGGCCTACCTGGGGTCGGTATGTAGGGCTACCAGTTTCATAGGCCTACCTAGGGGCAGTATGTAGGGCTACCAGTTTCACAGGCCTACCTGGGGTCGGTATGTAGGTCTACCAGTTTCATAGGCCTACCTGGGGGCGGTATGTAGGGCTATCAGTTTCATAGGCCTACCTATGAAACTGGGTCCACGGGGTTGGTGTATAGACCTACGGCCAAGGTGCTGAAGTCGGTCTCTACTCGTCCAACAATACCTACGACACCAAGTTTGTCCTATTGGCGGCCAAAGGTCATCGCCACTGGTCCACGGCTGCAGGTGGACAAAAGAGTATTCTTAGCATAGCATGGCTACAGATACAATAGGAATTCCACACCGGCTTTGTTACAGCGTACGTCGAGAGTCAGCCCAGAGAGTGACTGGGCTAATCGATGCTCACCAAGTGTGTATTTTAGGAGCTTCGCCATTGAGTTAGGTTACGGTTGCTGGCAGTCAACAAATGGTTTCGATCACGGCAAGTGAGTTGCTGTCGCTATGACACGCCGTGTGGTTAATAACCCTGTGGCTTGGGGCTAGTTCTTCCGAGGTCTACCGGCCATCCCCCCGTCCACCTGTCGAAGTTTCCCGCCATACGGCACGGGCAGGTGTGGCGCGTCTCCTGTAATTGGCTCTGGTTACCTGGTCGCCGTGCTGGTTGGCTGCCCGCACTGCCTCGCTTCCGCTTGGGGACTGGCTTTTCCAGGTGTTCTGCCTCACCCTGCAATATGGAGTGACAGGTCTTTAACTGGAGTTTGCTCCTTGCGGTGATATACATCAGGAAAAACACGTCGTGTAACGGCGGCAAGTCCAGTTCGTTGTTTACACTGTGTTTACATGCTCTAGGAAGCACAGCTCGCGTTGATCAGACTTGGTGACAACTTTTGTCTTTACTTTTTAATTTCATTAATTTATATTCCTTGCAATTCATTTTTAATTATGTGTATTCATGATTTTTGTCTATTTGGAGTGTTTTAGATCATCGGACACAATAACATCAACGTTATCATTTTCTTCCGTAAAATTTAACGAATACAATTTTATAAGTAGTTGGTTCAAACGGTTGTCAACTGTAACTTTTACATCTTAGTGTTACTTTTGGGACAGCTGTCTGTAACGTTTGCAGAATAAAAGTTGGAAACGCAGTTAAATTATAACTGAAAATCTCGAAGCGAACCTCAGCTGAAAGTCACCTGTTGCGTGCAAGTGTTTGCAAATGTTATCCCTTTAGTTTTCTCGACTGGCGAAGGGACAACACACAGCATGTATCTGGTTTCATCGCCGAACGAAGCGTTCACTCCTATGCCTGCCGTCCTTTTTTGTTCCAGGTTCGACTGATAACATATCAATTGCTATTCCATCTGGTGAAGTAGTATTAGTGGTTGACGACAAGAAGTGATCAAATCTCTTTCATGATGGGGCATACACTCTGGCTGATACAGAACTGTTATTTCTCTTCAGCATTCCAATACTGATCGGCATTGGAGCGACGCTCTTTGTCCTCACGGCCGCTCTGCTGATTGGCTGCTTTTTCTGCCGATGTTGCCCTGGTTACAAGCGGCGACGCCGACGGGAGCCTAAGCCAGATGTTCCGGACAACGAAGCCGGTAAGAACGTGTATCAAACTGTATACAAGATCGAACTGCACCTACCTAAGGCCATGTGACCAAAATGAGATTTTATGATAATTTATCTCAATGAAGATTTCCTTGTCTTTAGCTGCAGCGTAGTAACCTCCACGTCAATGCCGCGACAAAATGTTAATTTTAACAGTAAAGTATATAATTCTTGTAAACAATAGACGGCACCTCGATCACTGGTAGACATATAGGGAATGGCAACAATAGACGGCACCTCGATCACTGGTAGACATATAGGGAATGGCAACAATAGACGGCACCTCGATCACTGGTAGACATATAGGGATAAACAATAGACGGCACCTCGATCACTGGTAGACATATAGGGAAAGGCAACAATAGACGGCACCTCGATCACTGGTAGACATATAGGGAATGGCAACAATAGACGGCACCTCGATCACTGGTAGACATATAGGGAATGGCAACAATAGACGGCACCTCGATCACTGGTAGACATATAGGGAATGGCAACAATAGACGGCACCTCGATCACTGGTAGACATATAGGGAATGGCAACAATAGACGGCACCTCGATCACTGGTAGACATATAGGGAATGGCAACAATAGACGGCACCTCGATCACTGGTAGACATATAGGGAATGGCAACAATAGACGGCACCTCGATCACTGGTAGACATATAGGGAATGGCAACAATAGACGGCACCTCGATCACTGGTAGACATATAGGGAATGGCAACAATAGACGGCACCTCGATCACTGGTAGACATATAGGGAATGGCAACAATAGACGGCACCTCGATCACTGGTAGACATATAGGGAATGGCAACAATAGACGGCACCTCGATCACTGGTAGACATATAGGGAATGGCAACAATAGACGGCACCTCGATCACTGGTAGACATATAGGGAATGGCAACAATAGACGGCACCTCGATCACTGGTAGACATATAGGGAATGGCAACAATAGACGGCACCTCGATCACTGGTAGACATATAGGGAATGGCAACAATAGACGGCACCTCGATCACTGGTAGACATATAGGGAATGGCAACAATAGACGGCACCTCGATCACTGGTAGACATATAGGGAATGGCAACAATAGACGGCACCTCGATCACTGGTAGACATATAGGGAATGGCAACAATAGACGGCACCTCGATCACTGGTAGACATATAGGGAATGGCAACAATAGACGGCACCTCGATCACTGGTAGACATATAGGGAATGGCAACAATAGACGGCACCTCGATCACTGGTAGACATATAGGGAATGGCAACAATAGACGGCACCTCGATCACTGGTAGACATATAGGGAATGGCAACAATAGACGGCACCTCGATCACTGGTAGACATATAGGGAATGGCAACAATAGACGGCACCTCGATCACTGGTAGACATATAGGGAATGGCAACAATAGACGGCACCTCGATCACTGGTAGACATATAGGGAATGGCAACAATAGACGGCACCTCGATCACTGGTAGACATATAGGGAATGGCAACAATAGACGGCACCTCGATCACTGGTAGACATATAGGGAATGGCAACAATAGACGGCACCTCGATCACTGGTAGACATATAGGGAATGGCAACAATAGACGGCACCTCGATCACTGGTAGACATATAGGGAATGGCAACAATAGACGGCACCTCGATCACTGGTAGACATATAGGGAATGGCAACAATAGACGGCACCTCGATCACTGGTAGACATATAGGGAATGGCAACAATAGACGGCACCTCGATCACTGGTAGACATATAGGGAATGGCAACAATAGACGGCACCTCGATCACTGGTAGACATATAGGGAATGGCAACAATAGACGGCACCTCGATCACTGGTAGACATATAGGGAATGGCAACAATAGACGGCACCTCGATCACTGGTAGACATATAGGGAATGGCAACAATAGACGGCACCTCGATCACTGGTAGACATATAGGGAATGGCAACAATAGACGGCACCTCGATCACTGGTAGACATATAGGGAATGGCAACAATAGACGGCACCTCGATCACTGGTAGACATATAGGGAATGGCAACAATAGACGGCACCTCGATCACTGGTAGACATATAGGGAATGGCAACAATAGACGGCACCTCGATCACTGGTAGACATATAGGGAATGGCAACAATAGACGGCACCTCGATCACTGGTAGACATATAGGGAATGGCAACAATAGACGGCACCTCGATCACTGGTAGACATATAGGGAATGGCAACAATAGACGGCACCTCGATCACTGGTAGACATATAGGGAATGGCAACAATAGACGGCACCTCGATCACTGGTAGACATATAGGGAATGGCAACAATAGACGGCACCTCGATCACTGGTAGACATATAGGGAATGGCAACAATAGACGGCACCTCGATCACTGGTAGACATATAGGGAATGGCAACAATAGACGGCACCTCGATCACTGGTAGACATATAGGGAATGGCAACAATAGACGGCACCTCGATCACTGGTAGACATATAGGGAATGGCAACAATAGACGGCACCTCGATCACTGGTAGACATATAGGGAATGGCAACAATAGACGGCACCTCGATCACTGGTAGACATATAGGGAATGGCAACAATAGACGGCACCTCGATCACTGGTAGACATATAGGGAATGGCAACAATAGACGGCACCTCGATCACTGGTAGACATATAGGGAATGGCAACAATAGACGGCACCTCGATCACTGGTAGACATATAGGGAATGGCAACAATAGACGGCACCTCGATCACTGGTAGACATATAGGGAATGGCAACAATAGACGGCACCTCGATCACTGGTAGACATATAGGGAATGGCAACAATAGACGGCACCTCGATCACTGGTAGACATATAGGGAATGGCAACAATAGACGGCACCTCGATCACTGGTAGACATATAGGGAATGGCAACAATAGACGGCACCTCGATCACTGGTAGACATATAGGGAATGGCAACAATAGACGGCACCTCGATCACTGGTAGACATATAGGGAATGGCAACAATAGACGGCACCTCGATCACTGGTAGACATATAGGGAATGGCAACAATAGACGGCACCTCGATCACTGGTAGACATATAGGGAATGGCAACAATAGACGGCACCTCGATCACTGGTAGACATATAGGGAAAGGCTCTCAAGTTTAAAGAATGAATCTGCTAAGTACTCGCCGATCAGAGATTTGATTGGCTGAACAATAACTCGTGTGCCTGTGGAGGCGGTGACAGCGGCACCCGTGCCAAGGCGAGGGGAAGGGAAACCTTCCTCTGTGATGTCGAGAAAGTAATTATTGGAGTACTCCATGTTTGTTTTGACATATGTCCTGTGTTGGTTAAATAGCCCGCTCGGATGCAGCCATTAATTTAGGTGCCTCCTCACTTCATACGTCATATCCTGTCTAAACAGAGGAAGAACCTCGCGCGCGTTACTGTTGATGTTCCTGGCAATGGCTGCGTCAACAAACAACCACGAAGGCTGTCTGCACGCAGGTAGCCTCCCGAGGTTACATCCAGCCTCCACCACCCACCCCCCACCCCCCACCCCCCTCCAAAGTCCTCCTTCCTGAGTCCAGCCCCCGTAGCCTACCTGCCCTCACTCCTCTACCCTCATCCATGTCCGTTCTCTCTTTTTTCTATTACTCCCCTTGTTCTTGTCTCAATGGCTGTAGTGTCAGCACTGGCAGTCGTTGAGCGGGTGTGAGGGTAGGGTAAGGTCCTCGCCCCGCGGGCTATCCATTGTTACCTCCATCCAC